>OZ024891.1:11816957-12146957 GCA_964017195.1 Siderastrea radians | reverse complement strand
TGATTACGAAACCTAATTCGAAAATCAGTGGTTGTAGTTCCTATGTATTGCAAACGACATTTCTTGCAAGAAACCAAATAAATCTCCTTTATGCTCTATGTTATTGCCTATACTCGCACTTCATTTACTATACAATGCAGTGGCTGCGCGCGGTTTGCTGGGAAGAACTGACAAAACACACTGGGGATTTAACGCCCCCCAAGCGCTAGGGTCCGCCATCTTGGTTTTGCGCGCAAAGCCTCATGGTCTCAAAATCGCAGGAGAGATGGGTAAGAGTTTCGGCCATTGTTTCAAAACTGGCGGTAAATATGAGCCTGGAATGGCCGCCATGTTTACAAGCAAGGATTGGAGTTTTCAATGAGACAAAAACCATACGAAAACACGGATTCTAGACTATTTTAGCGGCAATGATAGGTAGGTGTTCTTTTACATGTTATTTGGTCGTTGTTTGAGGGATATTTTTGCCTTTTTAAGACCTATTTTGAAAAAGTAAAACGATAGCAATGTTTTCTGTGTCTTCGACCTCTGTCATGTGAAATTTGGTGCTGTTTGATCCATCCGCAGGACATAAAGTGAGGAAGGGACATTTTAACATTGGTGCTTTTGCAAGGGCTAAAAGGCTCGCGAAAGAGGAAGCTACCGCGAATGCTGTAAGCAAAAGTACTTAATTACAGACCATAAAGGAAAACTTGGCAGAAAGCTGTGCTGAAATTGAAAATAAAATCCTTGCATTAAAGCGTAAGGTAAGTGATTGTCTTTAAGAAAGTTGATATTTTTTCGCTGTATTTTACTGAGAGGAGTTTGCTAACAATAAGTTTAACTGTTAAATTTTATATTATATACATATTTTTATTTATTTGTTTCTTCGATTTTCTATTTATTTATTTGCCTATTATCCTTTAAGGGGATTGGTAAATAATATATTCATTAATGCACCCACCATTGCACCTTGTAAGTATGAATTTATTAAAATAATCAGATTATTACATGTATATTTTTATATGTTGCAGAGAGGCCTGCTTGAAAATGAAAAAGTCCATCTACCAAGAGGAGCAGCACTTCAAGAGATCACTAGCTTCAAGGATGGTAATAGTGAAGTGTTGAACCTCCCTGCAAGCTCAGCAAGAAAAAGGAGGAAGTTAACTATGGAAAGTGCTTCTAAAATTCATGGAAATCCATGTTTGTCGCCTACGAAAAAAAGAAAAGTATCTTTGACAGGGCTCTTTAATACTGTCATAAACTTTGCAACTACTAAAGAACTCACAGAAATGTCTAAAGGTTCGAAGAAAGTCTATGAAAAAGTAGTTCCATCTCTTGCTAATATAGCTTCCAAGGAATTTGAAAATTCTCTTGATAATGTCAATCGCTCTGTAATGATATTGTACAGGGGAGGTCTTATGAGTAAAGCTAAGTACAATAGTATTTTGAGCTCGCTTATGTACAAAACTGGGGTAGACAGTAAGAAAGAAAGATGTAGATTAAATAATGGGGTTCTCCTCCCTAAACTTCTACCTTATAAAGACCTTATGAAGTTCATCAAGTCCATAGACATTGGTGTACTAAAACCAATTCCCCAGGAAGAGCAAATAGAGAATGAAGATGACCCAAATGTGACAGATGAAGTGTCTGGTTGTTTCCTTGATCTCGAAGCCCGTTTACTGCAGTTGGCAGATCTTTATCTATCAATGCATAAGATAACACCAATTCTTAACTGGTTTGGAAAAGCCCCTGGTACTTTTTTGGTGACAATAGGAGCAGATGGGGCTCCATTTGGGAAGGACAATGAGGCTACTGCATGGCTTGTAAGTTTTTTAAACTTAGGGAACCGAATTGCTAGTTGTGATGACAATTTCCTTTTACTGGGTGCTAACTGTAAGGAAGATCATCCAGCTATGATCAGGTATGCTACACAGATCCGGGGTGAAATAGCACTCATTGAAAGCAAGGCATACCAAATTCAGGGACATGATATTGCTATTAAATTTAAGTTTGAGCTTGTCCCTAGTGACATGAAATGGTTAGCTACTTTTTCAGGGGAACTTTCAAACTCAGCCACCTACCCTAGTTCATTTGCAAATGTTAAGCAGGGTGATTTGCAAAATGTGAATGGCACATTTGGGGAAAATAGCACATGTACTTGGAAGCCATGGTCTTATGACCAGAGGGTTAAAGTTGCTAAATTGGTTGAGAACTACAAACAAACAACTGTTGTTAACAAGCCACTTAAACAGCAAAGAAATCTGGTCACCAAATTCATTGCGGGTAAACATTCTAGGCAAGAGTTTGAACCTGTTTTAGGCCCTGTAGTCGACAAAGCTAAATGTGAACCATTGCACTTGGGAAATAACTGTTGGCAGCAATGGAATAGGGAGGTCATGACTGTTGCACTTACCCGAACCAATCCTGCTGCTTCCATTGTCACAGTTTACCAATTGCCATTCGATTGCTGTTTTCGTAAGTATCTTCGTACAGTCAGAAACAAGGTTAAGTCTCACAAACTGTACAAGAAAATTGTTAAGTGGTTTAGAGAGAAAAGAAAGGAAAAAGGATTTGAATGTAGATTCACTGGCGAGGAAACTCGAAAATTTTGCAGCAATTTTATGGATGTGGTCGAATCTTTAATTTTCCCAAGTGACACAGAAGCTCAGAATGTTAAGCTGTATGCTCTTGCATTTTCTGGTCTAAAACTCAGAAATGCCTGTTCACTCATGAACAGAGTAACTGACATTGACCAAAAGGGCATTGATGACTTAGAAAAGTCCTGTCAGGAGTATATTTTTTGCAGTTCTCTGTTTTGTACCAGTGTCACCCTTAGCATGTGGACAGTGGGTTTCTGTGTCCCATATCATTCCAGGTCCTTGTTTGGTGCATTTGGGAGTGGTCTGGGCATGAACACTATGCAAGGGAGAGAAGCCAAACACCAGAAACTTGCAAATTATGCAGAATTTGCTCTTCCCAAGGAAAGATGGGAGAAGGTGTTCTTACATGAACATATGTCCCTTATCTGGCTCAGGCAACAAAACCCACATTTGGTTAAGTACTCCAAATCAAAATTGCAGTACATCCCCAAAAGGTGTTATGACAGGGAATTTTGTTTTTGTGGTCTTCCAAAACAGCAGGGTGAAACTGGGTGTAAACATTGTCAGTCACCTTTAATGGCAGAAATTGCTGCATGTGTTGCAGCAAAAAAAATAACCGTTAGAATGAGACGGATACTGGATGTATAATAACAAGTCCATTTTGGGTGTAAGGATTTAATTGTAAAGAGGTATGAAGCCACATGTGAAAGACAGAAATTGCATTATTCCATGGAGTTGGGAAAAGTTCACACTCTTGTTGCTAAAGACCCAAAAATATCCCTCATTATATGTACTTGTATAAATTATGTATTTGAGGGTTTTAAGATATCTTGATGGCTATTTTTGAAGTAACTATCTCAACCTGAAAGTTATATATGTAACTGTTTCTTTAGTCTTTATTGTTATAGTTGCAAGCCAATTAGGCATTGATGTTTATATGTACTTTTATATTAATAACAAGATTGTTAGACATTATCTTGGAGAACTGTTAAATAAAAGTTATTGATATAACAAATATATGACTATGTCTTAGTTTTCCTTCAGTAACTAAACTTCAATGATATTAATTCACCTATCAATGGTTTGCCCCAGGATGGGAGGGGGACAACCCACGGGAATTTGACATTTAAAATGGTCTGCTGGGTTAGAAATTTAAAAGGAGATATGTGACATTTGACATTCGCTAGGTGCCCAGGGGTGGATAATTCGACTCTGGATTCCAAAAAACTGTAAAATTCCCCTGGGGTTGCCCCCCACCCATCCTGGGGCAAACAATTGATAGGTGCATAACAGAGAGAAAAACAAAACAACAAAAATAAGTGCTCAGATTGCACAGATGTAACACAAAGTACTATACTGCAACTATAAACACAACTTTAGAATTGTTTAAGTTTCAGTTATAAAACAAAATCTTGCTGAATTGACCGAACAAGTTACAAGTGCTGTGGTACATGGTGCTCGTTCCATACACCGTAAAAACAGGTTATTTCCATTCTCTCTGGAGCCTTTGTATACTTGAGAGTAAAGACTTTCTGCTCAGAGATCAAAATTTTCACAGTGGCATTTTTAATCACTTTTGTTGGAAGCCCACCATTAGCTGCACCAAGAACATCGTTAAAAAACAGTTCAAGTTTTCTCTTGCTCCAGATCTTGATTGTTGTGCTGCCTTTTGATTTATGTATCTCCAAGCCATACTGAGATACACATGTTAGAAAATATTTAATGCAGGAAAATATTTCTTCACTTAGCCTGTAGGAAAGATCGATCCTGTAAGGGCATGAATGCCTCGGCGTCTTATGCATCCTTCGTTGAATAACTTTCTTCCAGTAAAGTACTTCTTTAGCAACAAGAGTGTGAACTTTTCCCAACTCCATGGCATAATGCAATTTCTGTCTTTCACATGTGGCTTCATACTTCTTTACAATTAAATCCTTAGCAGATCCCAGTTCTTTAAAAAAGTCTACCAAAGCAAGCTTTTGATCAACATCAGCCGAAGGTATATTACTATACAGTTCAGATTCTTTCTTTTCAAACATGTCATCCAAAACTGACCTCATATTTGTCGAACGCATCATTTGAGCGGCCGCCATTTTTAAATTATGCAAAGGTCGGCCTCGATTTGGTGCTTAGCGTTTAGAGCGCCCTAAATCCCCAGTGTGAAAACATCATTTGCCATTTTTTGGCCACCGAGGTGGCCGTTTATTTTTATAACAAGAGACTTTTACTCTGAGAAACATTAAGCAATCAAAATCATTCCCAGCAAAGGTGGGGGAGTACCCGCCAAAGCCCTGGACGCCAAGCGAGGCAGGGCACCCCCACCCGAAGCCACTGCACTGTCTCAAGTAATCATCATTGGCATTCGTGCAATTCTACTGCAACAAAACATTGACCACTTGGGCCTCCACCTTATGTTAAAAGTTCAGCACTCTTAATTAAATGTCCAATGTTCATATTTCAACTGCTAAAAACATCTATTCCCAATACTGGGTCAAAAGTATATTATTAAAGTAACAACACAAATCAGTCTCTGTCGGATCACCACAAAGCTACTTCCCGAAATGTATTATGCAAAACAGTAATATGTATATTATCATACATAAGTAATTTGGTGAGCTCTAACCTTGGCCCCTGCTCAAAGGTTAAAACTCTAACCTCTGACATTACTTATTGCTGAAAACTTTTGGCCCCTGCTCCAAAGGTCCCACTCTGAGTTACCTACACATTCCGAAAACCACAATCCCTTGACCTTTGGCTCCTGCACAAAAGGTCAACAGATTGAGAACTAGTCCCCTTCACTAAAAAGGCAGACTCAGAAGCTTTTAGATTGAACCCTTGGCCCCTGCTCAAAGGGTCAAAATCAGTACACTAGAAACATCACTACAAAATCAGTATCGTTCTGAAGGCGTTAACCTGTTACTGCTACTTGCTATATTGATAAGGGTGCACTCACACTTGGCCCTTGCTCAAAATATGCTGAACGCTTAAGTCAAACAGTTACCATACGATGTGAGCCCATTGGGCATAATGGGAAGGCTATGCGTGCAAAGTCACGACTCCGTCCCTAGGGTTGGCAGACGAATGTATTTGAGAAATGCATTGGAATTCCATCTACCAAATGCTCTTATCTGAGAGTCAGACATTCCTTTTGCTGCAGCCCATGAGGCTGCACCTATGCAAAACCTGTGTGTTTTATATCCATCTTCATCAAGGTTACAATATTGTTAAACTTTTTTGAGAGACCTAGTAAAATAAGACCTAGAAATAGGTGAACCATCAGCCCAGCAAAAAAGTGGCCCTGGGGCACTTCCCCTCGTTGAAATGTAGTCTAAAATCTGAGACACTGGACAAATGGGCTGATCTCTATGAACGAGCAACTCTACTGGTCGCGTTGGATCACTGTGTTTATAATGTTTCAAGACTAATTTAGCCGCCACAATGCTATTGGGGTCATCTCTTAGAAAAAACAACTGGTCGATTGTTATAACGTTTTTTGTATGTTGACCAGGGCCCACAGTAATTTCTTCTCCCTTAATGCTGCAAAAATTGCGATGGAGTACATAGCCTGTAACAGTTTTCGCTGGTAACACACAGAAGACAAGTTATTACCTGCTGTTATAATGCGTTCCAATATTGGCAATGTAATTGGGAGTCTAGTTTCTTGTGCAGGGTATAGCTTGTGATATCCACGCAGAGCTAGTTTTACCATTTCATTTTTTGCGGAGTATGGCCAACCTGCTAACCGATGAGGATAACTCACAGTCGAAACATGCGTCAGCATCGTAGACCCTGCATATTTTTTCTTTGCCAAATAAGCTAGAAAAAGTGCTAATATGTCACTTGACAGAGGAAAAATAATAGTTGTTGCTGGTAATCCCTCTCTTTTAAACTGAAGTAAAAATTTTCCAAGGCCGTCTATACATATGCAAAGAAGCTGTATTGAGGCTAGCTTCAAGCAAGCGTCTTAGGGTATCTCCCAAATGTCCGGCCTCAGGTGTTCTGGTGGGGGGGGGGGGGGGGGTAGGGACCCGATCCATCCCGTGAGACAAGCTCTTGAATTTGTCGACCTGCAACCGAGACAAACTATCAGCTAGCCCGTTCTTAATGCCTGGTATGTGTTTTGCCCTGAATAAGATGTTATTCCGCAAACATGTTAACACCACCTTCCTAATCAAGGATAGCAAGTATGTGTCCCTTGATGTCTGCTTATTAATAACATGAACAACACTCTCGTTGTCTGTCATAAATAAAACCCTCTTGTTCCTTAGAGTGTGACACCACATGCTTAAACCGACAACTATTAGAAAAAACTAGAGAAAAGGAATATCATGGTTGGTCTTCCAGTCGTTTGGCTATTCCCCATATGCCCAGTGGCACCCAAAGACTATGCCATAACCTTGAGATTTTGCCGCATCAGTATAAAATCGTAGCTGACATGAAGTTGCCCCAAGCTTCCTCTAAGAAAAATGATTTGCCATTAAAGGATTGGAAAAAGATTTCCCATATGTGCAAATCCTGCTGTAATTTTTTTTTTGTAAGACGAATGTAATGATGGGGGTTCTTACTCCCAATTGTCAGGTTGATCATTCGACGCAGAAAAACTCTACCGGGAACAATCAGAACAGGCAAAATTCAACGAACCAATCAGGGATGGCAGATCCCAAAGGGTGATCTTATTGCGACCCCGAGCGTTCTTAATACCTTCAATGCATTTGTCTACCTTTTCTTGAGGAAGCCTGGCTTCATACTGCAGGCAATCCAATTCAATGCCTGCAAATGTGAGTACTGGAGAAAGGACCCTCTGTTTTTTCCGGAGCCATGGGAACTCCTATGGCTTCACAAAAATGCGAAAACCTTTGAAGTTTAGCCTGGCAATCCGATGTGGACTCTCCAATTATAAGGAAAAATCATCTAAAATGTGCAAAATGTGTGGAATACCGAGCTTATTGCGAGCTATCCACTCCATTGCTGTGCTTAAACTTCCAAAAGTTTTAGATGAGCTAGAACAACCCATGGGAAGACAACGATCATAATACCATTGCCCCCTCCATTGTAAACCCAATAAGGGGTAGTCAGAAGGGTGGACTGGTATTATTCTAACTGCACTCCTCACATCAGTCTTGGCTAACAACACAGCCCCGTCCTAAGAATTTTATGAAGTTGATGGCATCATCTACTGCCGCATATTTAACCATTGAAAATTCTGATGGAATGAATGTATTGATTGAATCGCCATAAGGAAAGGATAAATGATGGATCATTCGAAATTCTCCGGGGGCTTTCTTTGGTATTACCCCCAGGGGTGATACCCGTAAGTTACTGAAAGGTGGATAGCTAAAGGGCCCTAGTAGACGGCCACACTGTCTTTTCTTAATCAACTTGCTGTCCACCACTTCTGGGCATTGTATTGCAGAAATCAAATTTTTAGCACCTGAGGCCTTAGAGGGGCCCTCAAAATGTAATCTAAATCCAGAAGTGAAACCGTCAATCAAATTTTTTCGAGATTGGTCCTCACAACCGGTAAGATAAAAGGCTAGCCTGTTAACCTTGACTGGTGTGGGTAGCCGAGCTGTTGATCAAGAGTTTGAACTGGCAGTTTTTTAACACTTGGTACCAAGGAAAGGGTAGGTTGTCCCCCTCCCTGTCCATTTTGTACCTTGAAAGTGTATTGATCCTCGCTGTTAGAGCTATGGTGAAAGATAACAGCAAAACCTACATACTCATTACCCCAAATCTGCTTTTTAACTTTTTCTGACACTCTGTGTGTCAAAGGTACAGCTACAGAAACGAACGAGTTCTTACTGATGGGAGTCTGCCTGGGTCCTTCAACCAGGTTGGACGTCACCTGCTGTATCGCTGATTCCACTGGCTTTTGGGGTCCTCGAAAACTCCATCTTGTGGATGGCTGTCCGTGTTAATGGCCTGCGGTGCGTCCGGGACAAATTGTATTTCTGGCTGGCTCGGTATTTGGGGGTTTCTTACACTGATTCCAGCATCCTGCAAACTCTTTTACACAGCAGCTGCGATGTTTTTTTTTTCAGGTTTTCCAACCAGTCAGTGTTTACACTTCGCCCTTCTTGTACTGGGGGTTGATTCGTACCAATTGTACCTTGTTGAACCTCTCCAGCAGCTGGGTGACCAGTTAAATGGCTCGGGTGAGGATTATTTTCCGCCACACGTCTCCTGCTGGCCGCTCTGGTTGCCTAGCTAGTAGCTTTCCTTTTTGGTGGCATACTGATAACAGATGTCAAAATTTTTTTTTATATAGTACCATCATGTTCCACTATCTAGCCACTCCAAAGCCTGTCCAGACCCTGGTGATATTACCCTGTATGTCTACATTAGACTTATTTTCCCAAGTCTCCCTAAAGTTTTCATTCTCCCAGCGGCACTGTAATTGCATAATTGGCTCGAGGCAAGCAGCCCCTGCCGAAAAGTTATCATGCCAGAAACCGCACACTTGTACCTGCATAAGTGGTGTCTGGTACGCCCATTTTATTGGGGACATAGCGCCCGCTTAACTTCTCCCCGTGCTATTGATATTGAGGAACATAGACAATAATATTCTGAGACACCGTCTCATGGTACACAGTACCACGGGAGATAAAGGGGTAACACAATACCCTGACATAAACGATAACACTCTGAGACACAGTCTCACGGTACACAGTACCACGGGAGATAAAGGGTAACGCAGTACCCTGACATAAACAATAACATTCTGAGACACAGTCTCACGGTACACAGTACCACGGGAGATAAGGGGTAACACAGTACCCTGATATAAACAACACTCTGAGACACATTCTCACGGTACACAGTACCACGGGAGATAAAGGGTAACGCAGTACCCTGGGATAAGCAATAACATTCTGAGACACAGTCTCACGGTACACAGTACCACGGGAGATAAGGGGTACACTTTACCCTAAATAACTATAACAGTAGCAATACAAGACATAATCTTGTGGCACACATGCACAGTACCAAGGCCATGGTCATAATAATCTCAAAAATATTAATCACATTTCATTTATAACAGAAGGTAAGAGTATCTTAAACATGAACATTAAATCTAGCTTAGTTTGCCCCAAATTCACAAGCATTGAATAACATAGCTGAGATCTGCTGTGAAATACGAGCCCTAATAACTTAGCTTTAGGTTCATGCCCCTCTCTCTTTCAGTTCAGTGCGAATAAAAAGGATCCTCGGTAACTTCTATACAGCGCATGATGGCCTGCAGCGTTCAAATGAATCCCATCCCGGGTAAAAATGTTTTGCGAAGGATTACATAAGCCACGGTGAATCCAGAACTTTTGCCCCATGAATGCCTTTGACAGCTTCCTTTAGTAAACCATTTAATTGCCAAACTGTTTCGTTGTATTCCGTAAATGGTTTTTCTTCTTTTTTTTTTCCTGGGTAAAACTTGGCACAAGACTAAACATCGAAGCTTCAAATCCGTTATAAGAATCTCAACCAGCGCGATGATCGACAATGCGACCGTGTCAGGGTCAGATTGCTCGTCGCATAAATCATTTGAGCCAATGTTATTACAACATTGGGGGCGTTAACACCAATGTCTTTGTAAGTCATACTTTATCAGTTTGTCCACTGTTCTCCCCCCAGTTCCGATCGATTTGACGGTACACGTACTTTCTAGACCGAATGTGTGTGTATAGCTACCATCTTCTTGGTTACGTTCAATGAATTTGGTCGTTCTTCGCACAAAGGAACGGCCCACTAACAAAGCACATGGCATGTGAGCCATCGAGTCACACCGCACGCTTTACTGCGCGGACGAGAAATTCGTCTCAGTTAAGAACAATGTTTATACTTAGCTTGTTTGGCGTCCGCTCTCCGAATTAGGGGCTCTCTTTTCCAGAAGTCAAGAGGACAAATCCTGGACAAATCCTGCACAAATCCTGCTCTAGCTACTTGCTAGAAATTACGAACTGCGTGGAGAGACGAGTTTTTGGGAAAAGAGGACAGTAACCTGGCCTCATCTGCTTAAATATAGGATTCCCAAGGACCCGGATGTACCCCCAACCCCTTGCTGGGAGACTGGCACTAACCAGATGCATAAAACCATTTATACCCCGGGTGGGGTGAATAAATCTCCTTTTTAGAATCACAAGAAAGTCTTGAATGAATGGTATATTTTTTGCCCGTCTGCAAGCTAAGAAATGATTTGGATTCAACAAAGAAATTTCGACAAAGATCGCATCTATTCCTTTCGCATTTGAAACAGCCATTGCTTTGTTGAATTGTTTGTCCTTCGGCGGTTTTAAAACGAGATGGTGCCAATAATTCTTAAGTCAAAAAATCTTAAAGAATTATTGGCACCATCTCGTTTTAAAACCGCCGAAGAAGGACAAACAATTCAACAAAGCAATGGCTGTTTCAAATGCGAAAGGAATAGATGCGATCTTTGTCGAAATTTCTTTGTTGAATCCAAATCATTTCTTAGCTTGCAGACGGGCAAAAAATACACCATTCATTCAAGACTTTCTTGTGATTCTAAAATGTGATTTATTTGGTTTCTTGCAAGAAATGTCGTTTGCAATACATAGGATCTACAACCACTGATATTCGAATTAGGTTTCGTAATCACAAGTCTGCTATTCTCACAAACAAAACAACTTGTGAAGTAGCAGTGCATTTCAACAAAACTTCACACATTTTAGATGATTTTTCGTTTCAATGTATTGATCAGGTGCAGGCCCCAAACAACTCGGATGAGATCGACAGGCTTTTAATTACAAAGGAGGCTTATTGGAGTGCTCAGCTGTTCTCTTTGGCACCCCATAGTTTAAAAAAAAGAAAAGAATTTCATTCTAGGAATAGAATTTGTAATAATTAATTTTCTTTTTTGCGATTCTTCGTTCGCGATATATGGCCGTTAAAAGGCCCTTTTCTTGGATTTTGTCAGCCTCTTAGGTGTTGGGTATACTCAAAGGCCCTGTCCGGGGAACTTATTACGGTCATTATTGTTTAAGGGCCCCCAGAGGGATTTTGTTGTCTATAGGCCCTTTGGGGCTCCAAAGGCCTCGATTTGGGATTTTGTTATGATCCATGTTTGCGTAAACGTAGGTTGCTTTCCTTTTGACTGCTCTTTCTTTTGCCGCATTGCAAATGTCATCTTTTTTGAATTTGTAGTTTCTAGTTTTTAGTCTTATCTCAGTGGTGGTTAGTCACGGTCCTTAAAGCATGATGGGGCTATCGCTCGATTCGAGCTCAGTTGCAACGAACCTTTGTACTGTGCGGATCTCGAAGAGCGAAAAAAAATCAACTACAAGAGCTGGAAATAAGAAAGATGGAAGTTTCTCCGATTCTTGTGGTCAAATTATCCTTTGTTTACATCTGAATATTTGATGTAACATTTTAACGGCTAGTTTCATGCATTGATCGATTGAACGCGTACACGTGGAGACTTCAATCCCGGGTTTATCAGGAATAAGCCTCTTTAGTAACTTATATGTGCAAACATCTCACCATGAATAGCCTCTTGGGCCATGAAGGACTTATTTCCAATCATCGAAAGTGAAAACACAGATGCCTGGCTTTCTGAGGTCTTATAATTGCTACAGTTGTGTGAAATCGTAAGTTTTGCCCGATGGATAAGCGTCGAGTACGTGTCATGAAAAACCTTACGGATGTTCATTTTATAGCATTAACAGTCCTTTAACTTCCAGGGTGTCCAAAAGCTTCTGTTTCTCAAAAATACCGTTGATGCAGGATGTAGTAATCCTGAAGGGCTTGTCTGAAATTATACTTTCACAGCTTAGGTAAACAAGGCTGTATTAAAATACAAGTCTTAATTGTTCAAATTGCTAGCTGTCAATATGAATGAATTAATTAATTAATTTGTTTTGCTTTTGAAAGTAACTGATGCTGACAAAGTTAGTCTGTGATTGAACGAGAATTCCACTTTCTTTTGCAGTAGACATGAAAATCTGTCTTTAGAAAATTTAACAAGGCTCTGTTCAGCCTGTAGAATGTGTGACAATACTATATACAGTGCACCCATATTTTTTCTCTCAGCTACTTCAATGAAAGCATTGACTATTTACCCACAAGGACCTCAAGCAGAAAATAGTTTTTTACCCTTAATACAGGGTTGTTGGGCATTATGTTGGGGGCTTTGCACTGATTATCACGACAAAATTATCCAGCTCACAGAGAACCTGTTTGGCTTGGATCCTTTTAAAACTAGTGAAGCACATTAGAGCAATACATCCAATGTCATTTCTACAAATCTGTCAATTCTTTCAATGAATAAAGTGATATTTTTATAATTATTAGAATGCTGTCCCAACTACAGAGCAAACTCTAACTAAATTTGACCTTTGAGCATTTACCCCTTGCAAACAATGGCCCAGTCCTTCGTTTGTTTACTTCAGACTTCTACCTTGTTGAAAAGTCAATGGTGGATCCAGAGAAGGGGCCAAGGGTATTCCCCCTTTTTGTTCAAAAGAAAATAAGGCTGCATGAAACAGACTAACAGACAGTAATATACATGAAAAGAAAAAACAATTATGGAGTTATTCATTTACTCCAGACTATAACGAAGCAGAGCGCAGATTAGCTTGTGTCCAGCAGCCTACTCCACTCACAAAGCATCTGATTTTTTTTTGTCGATTTACTTATAGTCAGAATATAGTACAGAATAACACCAAGATATAACTCCACAAAAGTTTTGTATTTTGTTGTCTCCCCTCACCCACCACTAAACTTGGACCCCACCCTCCATGAAAGTCTGGACTCACCACTGGGCACCAAGTCTGCCTGTTAAGTCGAGTAACAGAAACTTAAGGGGTGTTTACATAATACAGGTTTGAGTTTCATTCCCTCTTATGGCTCTGTATAATGATACCAGCACAAGATTTCATACCATTACGAGTCATGCCGGTGCCAGTTTATTCTGGTTGTTGTACCAGATCAAGATTTTCGATCCGGTGCAAAAACTTGTACCATAGTCATGTAAACACTGTAAGACTACTAATTTTGGTGTGAAATCTGTCTCCTGGAAGACAATTCAGTAGAAAACAAATAAGGATTGATATCAATGTAAAAATTGATGAAGAAAGCGAAAGTTGCGAGTTCCATTAGAAAAGGGATATTTAATCAATTCACAGTTCTCAACCCTTTTATGGGTGTCAATAGCTCTGTTATTAATAACAACTAAACTGACCAACTGAAAGGGATGTTCAATCAATAATTCACAATTCTCCCTCAATAGCTCTAGATTTTATTTCTTACAGCAGATGTACCCCACTAACTTGAACCCACCCCACCCCCCACCCCCACCTGCTCACAACTATATTGAACTGAAAATATTTTTATTGTTTTCCTTGGTTGATCTTGCTCACTTATTTACTATTGGCTATCTCAAATTTTTGATATCTCAAACAATTTTTGGTTTCTCTTGCATGTTTAAGATACCACCATTTCCAATCTGAGTTACTGATCAATACTGAATTTTTGTTAACTTTCTCAATGGTTCACTGCACAGAGGTTGTGTGATGTGACTATATATTAAGACCCTAAAGCCCAAATAATTTGATCATTTCAGCAAACAAAATGTGATTCTTGAAAGTTTGTTGTATGCAGGCCAACAGAGCAGACTGAAGAAACCATGGCCTCTTAACCTAAAGGCAACAAAACAAAGAAGGGAAAACACTCGATTGGGATGCCACACCATACTGTTGATACTTGTCATAATTAAAATAAGACGATCACTCAAGTTAATATTTCGCGGGTAATTTTCACATCTCGCAGCGTGAGAGTAATATTGGAGAGAAAATTCGACAACTTAAACAACGCATAATTCTCAAACTAGAGGGGCGCTATCGGGCGCTATATGATTTTATAAAAGCAAATTTATCCATCTTGATCTTGGTGTAAAATAAACGGTTTTAGATTTTTGGGTTAGCCTACAAATTCTCAAAAAGTAAGACCTACTCAAATATCATGAAAGCACACGTTGCTCGATCCACCTACAACGAAATTGTGCTCAAACTTGACTTACAAACGATGACCAGATCCAAAAATCTCAAGACATCTAGATACACACCAATCCTAATTATTCTTGTTAAATGTAAGTTGCACTGGGGACAGATAGCACGTTAAAATGACAAGAAGTGAAGCTCGCATTCCCGTCAAAGGCCGCCATGTTGATTTCTCGTCCTGTTAAGAGACTGCTCGTGATTGGCTAATATAATGATCCACCATGCCTTTCGGACCGTGTCCAACCACCACTGATCTTATCTGTCATCTTTTGTTATTTATTTTTATAGTAGCATATTTCCGGTCTTTTGTTATTTTTTTGCCTTGTATCGTTCATTTATTTAGTGTTGTACCTGTATCTACACCTTGTAATTACGTTTAATTGTTAGTATTGTTTGGTTTTCCTTTTTTCGTTATATAATCGTTGTACTATATTGTTTTTATTTTTGAATGTTAGCGTCACTTATCCTCGTTTTAGTATTGTTATAATCACGCCGGTTACGTAACTCATAGCGTTGAATTGTATTTTGCGTCTTGTTTTGTTCTGTGATCTTATTTAAGGTAGATTTGATAAGTTCAATTTTTCACGTAACTGATGAAGGTCTAAGACCGAAACGTTTTTATTTTTCATTAAATTTTTCAACTTTTTAGTCGTCAGAAGTTGTCCGTCCTCGCTTTCCTTCAACGAGTATATATATATATATACATATATATATATATATATATATATAAATTCAATCTGCTAATGTGTAGAATGGTTTTCAGAGAGCGCTCAACTTTTCAGGAGCAGTAAATATTATAACGAAAATTATTCCAGGCTTCAGATGTATTTCATCGCTTTATTGCTACAGCTCTGTTTCGTATGGCCAAAGGATGACCACACTCTTCAGGCAATATTGGCGAATCTTGCGATGAAATACATCTGAAGCCTGGAATAATTTTCGTTATAATATATATATATATATATATATATATATACAAATAAAGAAAGAAATTGTTACTAGTTACTCGAGTTTCACGCTCAAGGCGATCATCAGATCTGATGATCTGATGATGGTCTGATGATCGCCTTGAGCGTGAAACTCGAGTAACTAGTAACAATTTCTTTCTTTATTTGTATTTTGCTCTGCATATTTCTGCATTGAGCACTCCTAGGATAAGTGAAGCAATTTTATTTCTTGTTTATTCGTTTATATATATATATATATATACATATATATATATATATATATATATATATATATATATATATATATATATATATATATATATATATATATAATGTTACGGTCAAGAGTCCAACTCCAAGATAGCGTTGTTGGTTTAATCAGCGGTCAACGTTTCGACCATCACGGTCTTCATCAGGAGCACTAGAGCTATATACCAGTTACAACATTCAAATTTAAAATTCGGGTCAACGGTAAACATATCTGACAAGGAGCATGTGTTACATAAGATCTTCAACCGTAACACAGTTAAGATCAGCTACAGCTGCATGTCCAACCTAAAACAGAACATCGGCGGCCATAATAAATCCATTTTGCACTCAAAGATCGTGCCGCCTAAAACGTGCAACTGCAGAAAACCAGCTGAGTGTCCTATGAATGGAAATTGCCTCAAGGAATCGGTTATCTGCCAAGCGACCGTCACGTCAGACGACAACAACCCTCCCCAAACCTACGTCGGGCTAACTGAAAAGACCAGATACTCAAACCATAAAACATCATTTTCCAATTCAAACAAAAGGTTCAGCACCGAGCTAAGTAAACACATCTGGCATTTGAAAGACAATAAGTCGAAGTTCAAAGTCACTTGGAAAATTTTAAAGCAAGCTGCCCCATATGACCCCGCTTCTAATCGATGTAATCTATGCCTCTGGGAGAAGTACTTTATTATTTGTAAACCTGAGTTAGGCTTTCTGAACAAACGAAATGAACTGATAACTTCATGTAGACACGCAAACAAATTCCTCCTGAAAAATGCTAAATTTTGAAGCTTCTCTTGTCACGCAATAGTAACAGAGTTTATAATTTTCACTTTCTATTGTTTTGTAAAAACGTTCACTTTTTCTAGCTATCATATTTCCAACGGTCGCATGTGTATTTCAAATCAGTATGTAAAGAAAAATACAATGAAAAGAAACATAACAATAACAATAAATGGAAATAAAAATTATGTAAGAACTACGTAATAAATATGAAATCACAATAGTCAATCACATGACTATTGTGCAAAATTGTTTACAAAAACAGTAGCTAGTTAGCGGCTCATGGAAATAACAATGTAAAGTGAATAAATACTCTAATGGGCTAGTGTAGGAAACAGTGACAATTTTATGGCTAATTGTATCTTATTCTATTTCTAGAATTAAGGTTAAGGTTGAGAAGGTTAAGTCAATTTCCTGGGATAATTTACTTCATCACCAAAAGAAAGATTCCAAAACTGTTTTCCCCCTTGTGGTAGATTTTAACCCAAGGTTACCTAGCATTGGTAAAAATTTGAATTCTTACAAACATCTTATTTATGATTCACCTAACTTGGCAAATATTTTCCCCAAGGGTGATATCATTCCCTCTTTTAGAAGGGCAAAAACCATCAAAGAAATTCTAGCTAAGCCCAAAAATGCCAGTTGTTCAGCTGGTCCTTCCAAACAAGGTTGTTTTAAGTGCAATGGGAAATGCGATCTCTGTACGAACTATCTCGTTGAGACCAATTCTTTCACCAGCTGTAGTACTGGTAGATATTATCGTATCAGACAGCACATTACTTGTAAATCCAGGAATGTTATCTACTTGGTTACTTGTAATAAGTGTAGGATCCACCAGCAATGTTCAAGGGTAGGTTCCGGAATCATAAATCCGCCATGCTCACGAGCAAGAACACCTGTGAAGTCCCTATTCATTTTAATCGAGAACAATACGTGCTTTCTAATTTTAATTTTACCATTATAAAAGAAATTTGTAATGCCAGCGACAACAATTTAGAGCAACGCCTTACTACGAGAGAAGCGCACTGGACCGCGCAACTCTGCACTCTACAGCCCCACGGGCTTAATAAAAGATGCGAATTTAATTCTACAAGTAGAATAAGATACAATTAACCATAAAAGTGTCACTATTTCCTACACTAGCCCATTACAGTATATATTCACAATTCACTATTTATTCACTTTACATTGTTATTTTCATGAGCCGCTAACTAGCTACTGTTTTTAGAAACAATTTTGCACAATAGTCATGTGATTTTCTAATTTATTACGTAATTCTTACATAATTTTTATCTCCATTTATTGTTATCCTTTTCTTTTCATTGTACTTCCTTTTCATTTCATTGTATTTTTATTTTTATATAAACTTTGTTGAATTTTTTACTTTTTACTCCAAGTATACAATAGCTGATGTACTGACCAAGCCCGAAGGGGAAACGTTTGCGAATTAAACTGAAGACCTATGAGAAGTTCGCTGATGTCTCCTGTTTATAGAACCTAAATTATTTGAGAAGAAGTGTCGAGTATCCTTGGGATTCTTCTCATAAGAGGCACCATCGTTGGCTACCTAATTTCTTTATACAGTCATATATATATATATATAATTTATATAGATTTGCAGAATTGGATTATTTGGTCGAAGACATTTATTGCTACTCAGAGTTTCATGCTTCTTGCGAAGCAATCATCAGGCAACTGCCAAAAATAACGGATACATGAGAACATATACAAAATTTGAAAATTAACAATGCCTAGTGGCGTGATGTAGACGGATATGATTGGCTAATCTAAGCGAGCACAGTCTTTAACAGGAATTTTTTGGAATGTCTACATGTAGATATCAGTTCGCTTCTATTGTTTAGAGTTGACATTTCGGGTTTACATATAATAAAATATTTTTCCCATAAACACAAATTACATCTCTTGCTTACATTTGAATATGAACGGGCCTGCTTCACCTTGCGCCATTTGATGTTGTACATAATATTCCTATCTTTTAGGCTCCAAATATATTTACTTAATTCGGTTGCGTGTTTATATCGCTCGTTCCTAAATGAGCATACATGGTTTCTGTATCTTAACTTGAAAGTTGTGTCACAAAGCCCAATGTATGTCTCTCTTGAGGTTGATGTCGTTACCTCGGCTTGGTAAATGATGTTTTGGTCGTTGTATTTTCCGTCCATGGGGCACTTGCTTGAATTCCGGCAGTTACAAAAATTAATCACAAATGACGACGAAACACCGCAAATTCCTTTTACACACTTTCGACCACATTCAGTGATCTTCTTCAGGGTGACTAATAAACCGTTAACGTGTTACACGTTTAAATTGTTGAATTGCCAAGGTAACGCGCGTGCATGAATACAAATGCCACTGAACTAACTGCTGTTTTGAAACTGTAACGGAAAATTCTAACGTTATAGTCTGCGCGCACTCATGCAATTGAGTACTATTTAACAAATTGACGTCAGCTTTTTATGCGTCTGTCCTCTTATTGATGATAAATTTCGTCATAACATTGTCAAAGTGTTGTAGATCCTCGAGCCGCAGGCGAGTGGATCTACAATCCAGTGAAAACTGTTCACAAAATAATCCGTTAAAACAGGGTTCAGCTTAATTTCATCTACTGCACAAATTCCTGCTCACCACCGATTTTCAGGTCTGAATCCTCAACAAACATCCTCATCTTTTCCCTCTAAGGTTGCAAAGGTTTCTTCAGTTTTAACCCATAAATTTTAGATGATTTCCTCATTGAAGACTACTAGATTTGTGGTACAATTATCGCCTCATCAAGAATGTAGCGCTGAAAAGTTTGACAAAACTTTTGCTGATTGCGTCAGCTTTACGAGTTTCACCCGTCTGTACTCTTATTGACAATAAAAATTAGCCAATCAGCGAGCGAGAATTCGCTCAGTTATTGTAAAATTTGAAACTAACAGAAAAGTTTTACGTTATCGTATGCGCACGCTCATTCGCGTCTTTTTGTTTTGCCCATAGAAACCATCATTGTCATTAAGTCCATGTGGTATCGAAGTTCTCAGTTTGTAGATCCACTGTCCCTCTTTATCGCGTAGCTCTCGCTCCCCTTTAACCCAGTCTATTAGTTGGATGCTCATGTGCTCTAAACCAAAATGTCCCTGGCTATGAAAATGCCGGTAAAGTACATCATCCTTCTCCTTATTTCCCGAAGAGAAATTTACGTGCGCATTTACCCTACTCTTGTGATTATTGAACCTCGTTCTAAACGCAGTGGTAGTTGAGCCAACATACTGAATGCCACATTTCTTACAAGTGATAAGATAGACTACATTTTTAGAATTACAATTAAGGTTATAATTTATGGTAAGCCCCTTGCCTGTTTTGTTACTTTGAAAAACCCTTCCTAAACAAAGAAAATTACAAATCTGACAACGATTAGAATTACATTTCCAAGTTCCTTTAACTTCATCTTTGGGGCCACTTGTAAACCGGGCGCGGACCAAATAGTCTGAAAGACTTTTGGGTTTCCTAAAGGCTACCATTGGAACTTCTTTGATGGCATTTTTGCATCTATTTGATGAGTGCAGAACGGGCTGCAAATCCCTCAGGAAGCGCCCGATATTGGGAAGACCCGGATGGTATGTCACTGTAAAAGGGATCCTATTGTTTTCTTCTTTTAGCTTATCCCTTAGGGCTTCATTCCTAGGTGTTTGTCTCGCCCTATCCACTTGTTGTTGAACAAAGTTCTTTTTATATCCTCTTTCTACCAAAAATCTACACAAATCTTGATCCCTTTTCTCAAAGAACGTCTCCTTAGAACAAATGCGTCTTAACCGTAGGGCTTGGGCATAAAAATATAAGGAATCCCCCTCTTGCAAGAATTCGGGTGACAAGACGCTTGGTGAAGGTACTGATGACTATCGGTGGACTTGATGTAAACATCTGTCTCTAGTTTTCCCGAATCATTAATAACTTTAACGTCTAGAAATTCTACTTCTTTATAGGACCATTTCGATGTAAATTTGATCGTTCTATGTGCACTGTTCAAACAATTGATGAAGTCCCTGAGACTATCTTCTCCCTCTGTCCAGATTATAAAAATGTCGTCAATATACCGCCACCAAGTGTGAGGTTTTGTTTGAGCCTGTGTAACTAACTGTCTCTCCAATTTGTCCATAAAAATATTGGCATACGACGGTGCCATTCGAGTCCCTATCGCTGTACCTAGTTTCTGGACTAAATGTTTCCCATCAAACTCAAAGTTGTTGTTTTTAAGAACTATTTCAGTAAAATCCACTATGTCATTTATATATATATATATATATATATATATATATATATATAGTTTGCACAATAGAGGATAGTCAACAAATAAATAAAAATCTTTATTTCAGACCCGACGCGTTTCGGTATCTGCCTTCATCATGCTCTTCGTTTGTTTACAGATAATTAGAGTTACTTATCATGACGTAATAAAGCGTATCAATTAGTGATGTTAACAAGTTAACAACGTCCTGTGAGATCGTTATTACGGTAATTGTTTTGACGGTCTAGAGTAAGACGCCCTTTGTAACTTATGTTTTGAAACTTTTTTTGCATGCAATTCTTTATAAAGGTATTTGTGTCCCTTCTCTCTGGCCTATTCTTTTATTCAGTTCATTTGGTTGCAAAGTTGTAAGAGGTCTTTGCCAAAAAATTTCTCTTGTGCGAAGGATTTCCTTTTTTCGTTCGATAGCCATGTCGTTTTGTTTAATTTGCTCAATAATGGTAATTATTACGTCATTGTCAAAGTTATGAGTTCTCAGTTGGGTTATGTAAAAAGTGCTCAGTGAGTTTGCAGCCACTAACTCCTTTTTTAATACGATTTCTGTGATTGTTGTGTCGTAGGTTAAAGCCTTTCTCGCTCTCTCCTACATACTGTAATTTGCAGATTTTGCATTCGATTATATAAATCACCCACGTCGATTGACAATTCACACTATGAAATATGTCGAAAACTTTGCTGTCTTGAGTCCCTGTAAAGGTGGAGGTTTCATTTATGCGACTACACCAGCTGCATTTCGGTTTGCTGCAAGGTCCACAGCTGCCAGTTGTGCTGTTGGCTCTAGTAGTTTTACTTTTTAATTTGGTGCTCTCGAGTATATCTCTGAGATTTTTCGGTCGCCGATATGCAACCAGTGGTGGCTCTTGAAAAATACGTGCCAATCTTTCCTTTGATTGGAGAAAGTGCCAGTTTCTGTTAGCTATCTCCGCAATAAATGTGATATGCGGGTTGTATGTCGTTACCAGGGGTATGCGTTATCGAGAGTACTTTCCGCATTTCTGCCAGCACTCTTCCTTTCTGGTAGCCACAAGCGACAAAAAAATTTGAATATTCCCTTGTCCTCTGTTTGAGTGTGCCTGTAGATGAGCATATTCTCCTAAGTCGTAATGCCTGGCTATATGGGATGCTATATTTTAAATGGGGCGGATGTGCTGAAGTCCAGTGTAGGTATGGGTGGGTCTCGGTGGGTTTCTGATAAACATCAGTGCTGATGTTGCCTCTTGTGTCCTTTATGACCTTAGTGTCAAGAAAGTTAACCGAGTTATGGGACACTTCATGTGTGAATTTAATGGATGGTACCACGCCGTTAAGGTATTCGATGAATGCGGTGAGAGAATCGTTGTATCCATTCCAGATAAGAAATACATCATCTATAAAACGAACCCAGTCAATGATATAGCCGACCCAGTCCGTCTGGTAGACAACTTTTTCCTCTAGCCGGCCCATATATACGTTTGCGAAGTTTGGAGCCGCTCTTGTGCCCATTGCCGTACCCTTAACTTGTGTGACGTTTTCTTGATTAAACGTGAAGTTATTTAGTTTAAGGACTTTACCGAGGAGACAGGTAAGGGTTTTCGCTGAGGGCTGATTCTGGCCCGCTTTTTCAAGTTCCTCCTCGACTATAGTGAGTCCCTCGTCTGTATCTATATTCGTGTATAGGCTGGAAACGTCCAGTGTGCATAAAATGCAATTTTCGGGTACTTTTCCTAACCTACGCAATCTTTTAATAAAGTCCGTAGAATTCCTTATGTGTGAAGGTAGCTTTTCTGCTAAGGGTCTTAGACATTCGTCCACGTAGGCTGATAATTTCTCCGTGTGACTGTTAATGGGAGAAACGACTGGCCGTCCCGGATTGTTGGGCTTGTGGATTTTAGGGAGCATGTAGAAAATCGGAGTTCTGGAGTCTGTAGACTTCAATAGTTGGCCAGTGTCTTTCTCTAACTCATCATTGTCTATCATATTGTTAATGCATTGATTAATCAACTGTTCGTGTTCAGAGGCGAGGTCCTCTTCTACTTTTTCATAATATTCCTCATTGCTTAGCTGACGCATTGCTTCTGTTATGAGGTCACTGTGTTAAGAATTACTGTGGCTCCTCCCTTGTCGGCCGGTTTTATAATTATATCCTTATTGTTACTTAGCCTGTTCAAGTCTGCTCTCCTGCGCTTGTTTAGATTATTGCGTTCAAATCGATGATGTAGTAATGTTTCATCCCTGATGTCTTGTCTCAATTTCTCAACGTAAGAATTCAAGTATGGTTCTCTTGATGGCCTGTAACATTCCATCGGTTCTTTCCTGTTTAACTTCTCGAGTGTCGAGGGTTTGTACATCGGTTGTTGTTCTATTTCGTCCATGTCGTCAGGAGTATGATACTCCTTAAGGTTTAGCCTCCTAGCGAAGGCATCAATATCTTTATTTATGCTTTCTGGTTTCGGTGGTGGTGGAGTACGACAAAAATTAAGCCCCTCCGCAATAAGTCAGTTTCCGACTGGGTGAGTTCTAACGTAGATAAGTTAACTATTCGCCTTCTAAGGATTTCCTCTTTTGTAAGGGATTTGTTAAGTTTCGCTTGTAGTCGTTTTTCTTTAATCATAGTCCTTTTCCGTTCCATAGTCGCAATACCGATAGTATTTTGCCGTGTGTCCAATGGTGTGTTCAGTCTTTGTATCTGCCTCTTGAATTTGGTCTCCGGGTTAAAAATATGCAGCAACGGTGTATTTTTGCGGTATGTATATATTTTTTTAAACCGTTGCTGCATATTTTCCCTAACATGTGACCTTCTTACGTCACAGTATGTTACCCGTTGACACGAATTTGAATTTTGTTTGTTGTTGATGTAAGCAGTTTATACCTCTAACGCTCCTGATGAAGACCGTGATGGTCGAAACGTTGAGCGAATAAAACCAACTTAGCTACATTATATATTGGAGTTGGCCTCTTGACCATTACATTTCTAATTTTATATATAGATAGATATAGATATATATATACATACATATATATATATATATATATATATATATATATATATATATATATATCTGAGTTTACAAAAACGCACAGTACAAAGTGCAAAATCTCACTCAATATCCGAGTCTTTCGAGTTAAAATTGATCTTTCTAAGGACAAATAGCCTTAAGCAAAGTGAAACAGCGTTTTCAATCAGGACTTCATCGAATTTCTAGATTATTTCCTGTTCAAAATAATCAATCGAATGGAGCCCACTCAAGTTAAGTCAAACATCTGTGAAATGTTATGTCAACTCTCCAGCGGAAATGACACTAAACGACACTTTGAAATGATCAAGGCCATCACATAACTTCCCTCTAGCGGCAAGAACTAACATAAATCGAACAACTCTTCAAACTTACGCTTTTTTGAGGCAAATATCTTTACAAACTCTTTCTGTGCTCGCCATTCTAGTTGAAGTCCCGGATGTTGAGAAAAACCTTCGAAAACGGACTGTGTCAGAGGGTTAAGTACTTTCCAAGTGAGTGCGCTTTGTACCCTAAATGCTACTTAATGCTTATGATATACAGCCAGTGCTGGGAAAGCAGGTGTAGCCCCAAGGTCGAGTACCATGGTGCTACTCTTAACAATTTTACAGTTTTCACGTTTTCCCACTGAATGTTTGTGGCCTTTCATTTGCACTGCACAGGATTTCCAGTTGCTGGGTTGAATACTTGCAAGACACCTTTGGGGATGGAAAGCGGTCAAATATCAGATGATTCTATAACAGCGTCTTCCCAATTTGACCCTTTTTGGTTATTTTGCTGCAATTTCCCTGAAAATGCCAGGCTTCACGTCAACAAAGGCGCCTGGGTACCAGACCAATCATTGATAGACCATGCCCAAATGGAGTGGCTTCAGATAGATCTTCGAAATGACACTCAAATTACTGGCATTTCCTCTCAGGGTCATCCCTTAGTATCTTTTTACTTTGTAAAGTTTTACTCACTGAGTTACAGTAACGATGGCGTAAATTTCAAAGTATATCAACAAGGACATGAAACCAAGGTAAATTACAAATTAAGATGGGTCTAAGATGGAACAATTTTGATACATAGGTCACGTTATTTGGCTACAAGTACTTGTGTCAGATAACCTCGACACTTGATTTACTTCGTTTATAAGTTAGAGCACTTGCTTCATCGGCTGTGGAGTTAACCTAGTTATCTACGCCTTCACACTTAAATCTGTGAAGATACCTAACGAATTACTGGAAAGGGATACATGGATGGACAACATATTTGAGGGGGACATTGGGTTTGCGGTGTTACAGTGTTGCTCACTTTTTGTGCGGTATGTCGGTGAATAAAACCCACCTTGCGGTTTTGTGGTGATCTCAAACCCTACGGTGTGCGATGTTTGTGTTTTTAAACCTACGGTGTTCGGTGAAACGAATTTTTTTGCGGTGTTGCAGCTACTTGTTTTACCCTTGTCAGAATAATCCGTGCTTATTTATTAAAAGCACGTACTATTGTGACTCTTTGTTAAAACCGCGTTTAATTTGAAACAAAATGTAGTCAAATACTGTCTAGTTAACAATCCCAAGTCGTTTCCAGTTATTAGCAACTTGACCTCTGCCACCCGGACTATCGGCGAGCTTGAGTTAGTGAAAACTACCAAAATAAGAATAAGTTTCGATGCTGGGTCAGCAGGAATGAAAAATGCCTTTCAAAGCTGAGAGCATCCATTTGGTAAGTTTGTAACACACGTTACTATTCTTTATATCTGCATAACTTTAATTAGACCTTAGAGTCTAGTGGTCAGTCTATACTCGTCCATACCCGCTACGAGGTCCTCCGACCACTCCTGGCCTCTGAAAAATAGATTTATTCATGATTAGATTAAGTTCGATTAGTTTAGATTGAGCACATTGAGGAGGGATTGAGTTCTATCATAGTTAGTAGAGGGGACTGGTTATGAAACCCGGCAAACTTCAAAGAAGCAACTCTTTGTTCCGATTTTCGCGTGGTCACGTGATTCTGACCGTGCACACAGACATCAACAAAACAAGATGGCGGTGAGAGATGCGACTGGATAGAGAAACAAATCGTTGGATATTAGGTCCAAATTACAGTTGTAAGAAGTTCAGATTTGTATGATTTCAAAGTTTGTTGTGCAAAGACAGTTATGCCCGGCGATAACTGCTCTGTGTTCGGTTGCGGGTCGTGTAGAAGGATAAAAGGTATCGGGATTTGGAAGCTGCCTACAACGAAAGATGAGGCCCACAAGAAGTGGAGAGAAGAGTGGCTCGCTGAAATCACCAGGACAAGGGAAAACGATCATGACTTCAAAGTTTTACTGGCCAACGATCGGGTGTTTACCTGTGAGAAACACTTCAAAGCCGAAGACATCGAAATATGTAAGTCTTAACTCTTAGGTACTAAGTAGCTTGAACTTTCTGTTGTCGAAGCCTCCACTGAATTTGTGGATTCTGGTTGCTATATCTACAGTTAGATGACCGTATTTTGTTTGCAACAACCATGGCACCATTGTCAGTGTGTGTAAAATAACTATCTTTTGAATTACGTTGCAGTTCATTCCAAAAAAATGACAAAGAAGAAGCTTCGATTTGGCGCCATTCCCAAGTTGAATATGCCGAGAAAAAGCCACGAGACTGCAAAGCCAGAGCCAAGACCCAAGCGATCTGTTGTGAGGAACATTGAGGAGCCTTCAGTAAAAGTCTGCTACAAGACATTGAGCGAGTTTTGCCAACGCTTATCCCAGCTAAAAAGCCTCCATACCTGGAACATAAGAACATTTACTGACAGAGTTGTGCTATAACAGATGGTAGAGCCATTTCTCCTCCCAAAGTTTGAAATTGCAGTGGATGATAGTCTGGGCTTTACAGTTAAATTGTATGGCTGTTTCCTTCCAGAGGACCATCATGTTTACATGGATTGTCGGCGGACAGTTAGGAATGTAACCATCAGCAGACTTGTAAAGGATTTGGAGGACAATTATAGTGTGTGTTGTGGAGTAGATGTGCAAGAATTTACAGGAAACTTATTTCACCATGTTGTTCCCACCAGTGAAGAAGCAGATGAAGAGGAACAGTTCCCACACAAGGGCTACTGGAGAGCAAAGGGTTGCTTGATTGTATGTGGAATATCAGAACCTGTGTGTGGTGTTTGTAATGAGTACACATCCTGTATTGCCAGTGTAAAGAAAGCAAAGGACAGACGTCGACAACCATTAAAACCGGCCCACTTGAATGCCCCTGTTTTAAAGACTGACCCAGAGAGGATCAAACTGACACTTCAACATCAAAGGCTGAGATGTCATGAACTTGAACAAGAACTGAATAACATGCACCAAGAATTACAGAAATCTAGCATCGAAGTAGATCATGAACTGAGCAATGACTTGACAAAACTGATTGATTTAGCTGACAAGGAAATTACTCCTTTTATGAATCTCTTCTGGCAACAGCAGAAAAAGTTGTTTTCAAGCAGCTGTACTGGTGTACGTTATCACCCTATGATTATCCGTTTCTGCCTATCCCTTGCAGCAAAGTCTCCATCTTGCTATGAGGAACTTCGCAACAGTAAAGTTTTAGTACTGCCGAGCCAGAGGCGACTGAAAGATTACCGCAATGCCATTAAACCACACACAGGTTTCCGAGAGGAAGTGATAGAAGTGCTTAAGGCAGAGACAGACAGCTATTTTGATGTTCAGAGATATGTTGTGCTCCTGTTCGACGAAATGAAAGTTATGGCAAACCTTGTACTTGACAAGAGTACAGGAGAACTGATTGGCTTCACAGATCTTGGAGACCCAGACTTAAACTTTGGAGCTTTGGAGAAAACCGATAATATTGCTACTCGTGCCCTGGCTTTCCTGGTACGTGGTGTCTGTACTGAGCTCAAGTTTGGCCTTGCTCACTTTGCCACTACAGGTGCAACCGCAGCTCAGCTGATGCCATTGTTTTGGGAGGCAGTTTGCATCTTAGAAACGTCTTGCAATTTATGGGTCATCGCAGCCACATCAGACGGTGCTTCTCCAAACAGGAGGATGTATCGCCTTCACAAGGCACTTGATGGTGATTCAGATGCGGATGTGTACCACCGTACTATCAACTTGTTCGCACCTCATCGATTCATATACTTCTTCTCTATACTTCTTCTCGCTCCACATCTGGTCAAAACAACAAGGAACTGTCTCATGCACTCAGGATCTGGAAAATGCACTCGGTATATGTGGAATGATGGTCAGTACATCACACAGATGGCAGCACATCACACATATTTTTTATCAGGATATGGATAATGGCTTGAAGCTGTTACCTAGGCTGTCATATGAGCATGTAAACCTGACTCCATATTCTGTCATGCAGGTGAATCTTGCTGCGCAAGTCCTCAGCGCATCAGTCGCTGCGCTGCAGTTCTGAAGTCATTTGGACCTCCAGAGGGAGCAGCAACTGTAACGCTCTGCGAAATGGTCGATGGCTTCTTTGACTGTCTCAACGTCAGAAGCACAACTGAGCATCAGAGAAAGCGCAAGCCCTTCCTAGATCCGTACACCTCTGTTGATGATGAAAGGTGTGTTGTTGTTGAATTTACAACTAAATAATTGCCAAGAAAATAAAATGTAAGCCTTGGGTATAAGGTCATTCAAATAAATTTTCTCTGAGGTTCGTTCCAGTGAGGGCTAATGTTTAGAGGGGGTTATTCTGTTATTATCAGAAGAAAATTTAGTTTTTTTTTAAAAACTCATGATTAATTGGTACATACATATATACATTGCTTTAAATTCAAGTTGAACAGTTTTTGCTGTTTAAGATGCACATAATTTGGAGGAGTATTTTGGAAGCCAGCGCAAACTGGGTAGGCACAGTGACAACCCTGATATAAGAACATTTCGATATAACTAATACAATAAGAATTCAGAGGACAGTGTCCTGTCAGAGTGGTAACACCAGAGGTCGAAAGGACAAGACACGAGCTTGGGAACAAGTCACTGATCTTAAGTTACAATGCAGAAAAAAGCAGAAAGTCAATTAAGTCAGGACTGTGTTAGGGCCAAGTTACTTACATGTATGGTTAGAGTTATTTTATTTGGCCATTCGTAGTAGGCCATTAACCCCATAGTATTAAGTGTACATTATGTATTATAGCTCACAGTTGAGGAAAGAATTTTCATTGTGCTTTTTATCATTTGACCCTTAAAGTCCCAAGATTGATCAAAATCAAATTTCTCCTTGCAATGACAATACATACGTGCACATGTAATTCATCACACATGCTATGAGATCTTACTATTTGGAGTGTTTCTTGAAAGTTGAAATAAATTCTCCTAAATTATTGTAAGAAATGCACAGATAACACTAAGGAGAATTTTTATATTGATCATGGGGCTTTTATGTTAGGGACAATGTAAAAATGCTAAACTGCTTCTTCTTTGGCCATTTGAAGTAGGCCATCAACCACCCAGTATCAAGTGTACATTATGTATTATAGGAACAGAGTTAACTCATGTCATGGTCAAGGAAGAATTTTCATAGTGCTTTCTACAAAAGGAAAGTTTGTTTATCTTTCATTTTAACAATCATTTGACTCTTTTACAATGTAAGTCCCAAGATTGATCAAAATCAAATTTCTCCATGTAATATCAATACATCTATTTCATCTACCAGGCTACGAGAGTTTACTGTTGGGACAGTGTACAAATACATTTTTCCTGCTATTACTGTATGAAATTTTTGAGCATGGGGCTTCAGTGTTTAGTGATAAGGTAAAAATAAGGAACAGCCTTTTTACGGAGCCACTTAAGGGTTTCAGGGAAGTAGGGATAGCTGGCTGCCATCTCTACTTATGCAACATTTCACTTTCAAATTTAGTTTTATTGTTTTATAACACCAAAACTGAATACAATTTTGATAACAATTATTTACAGTAAATGACAACATAGTTAGTAGAGGAGTATAATTTGACAAGGAGTATAATTTGACCTTTAAGAGTTCATAGTTCTGTTATAAACATGAAATATTGTTCTCACAGGTAGCATGTACTGTGAATGGTGGTACTCATCAAATAAAAACAAAATATGAATAAACAGTCTCAGTCCTTGAATATTAAGTTTCTGTTGAGAGGTCTTCTTTAACAATATTTACAATATTATCATTTGTGTCAAGTTCCAGACCCCACTGACAGTTTTAGATTGTTTTTTAATGGTATTCTTTTCAGATTTACTCCCAGTATACAAGTATGCCAACTAACCTGCCTACTAACTTCAAAAAACTGAAACAATTTTTTTCAACAGTACATTGACACTGTCTTTAAGTAGTAGCAGTCTCAAAGTCAGCTTCTCTCAAATGAAATTAAATTACTGTCACTATTCCCGCCTGTCGACTTCTGCCTCTTGACAACTTCGGTTGATTTCTTTACGGAGAGATTTTTTCTTAGTCTGCTTTGCCCTTATTTTATGGCGCTGAATGAGCGTACCTTTACATATAAGTTCACAATGCTTTGTAAGACATCTTTGCTGACATGACTCGCTGGTGTCAGTTCAGCTGAAGAAAGCACTAACTGGTAGTGGGACAACACATCACAATCAGTGACAGATTTGTGTGTGATACTGACTGTGTCAACTTCTTGCAAGCCACCTTCAGAAGTGAACTGTCTAAAATAGTGTTCAGTCTTTAAGAAAACTTTCTCTGCAGGATCAGTTATGGACCACAGCCCACCACAATTTAAAGTTAGATCAACTTTTGTGAATCATCACTGCTCTCAAGTTTTCCAGCTTTTAATATAGCCACTGCTTGTTCGCTCTCGGTAGAACTCTTTCCTCTGTGTTTGTTGTAAAGGTTGTGCAAAACATATCCACCTACATACTGGAGGCCAGCCTTTTCTCTCTCAGACAGTACAACTGTTGATTCTCCGTTGTTGCCATTAGCAGTGTTTTCTTTTCTGTAGTATGTCAGCATACAGTCAGCCACTTTAGTTGACAGCAATGTTGCAGAATTTTGTGAAAGTCCCTTGAAGAATCTTGTAGAATTTAAAGGGATTGTTGCACAAAATTTTCCATAAAACTTCTCAGCATCGCCATTCTTTACAATTCCTTCATAAATGCTCCTTATTGTAGTAAGTTCCTCACTTTCTTCCTCAAGCTGTTCAAGTGCGTAAGAACTCAACTCATTTCTTAAAGTACTCGAGTAAGCCTTTGTACTCTTCACTTTAGCTAAAGCACTGTTCACTATATCAGCAAGGGTACTTGGAGTAAATGGCCTTTGCTGTTCTCTGCCCTGGCTCTGGTCATGTTTGGCAGCTGTGTTTCTTTTAAGACCACCTTTAGTCTTGTATTTTTTTCGACAAACTCCGCAAACATTTTCTTCAGATTGAACCTGTACAAAGTTAAAAGGAATAAGCTAAGATCTGGATCCAAAGACCTGTTTATATAATATTGTAACATACTACACGTAAGACATGTCAATACACAACCTTTGAAGACCTGCTGAAATACCGTAACCACAATAAACAATAAATATAACAAGGGCTAATTCAAAGTTCTATTTTGAATCTCCACTGCGAAATATATTATTAAAGGTTATATTGCCTGATAAGAGCGAATCAACCGTGGCTAGTCACGATTTATTTCAACCGGAATTATGTCTTTAGACAGAGTTCAAATTTACTTTTTCAATTATCTTCAGTCTACTAAGTTAGCCCTAAAATATGAAATTTCTTTGGGTATCTATATACCGAGCTTACAAATGCCTAGAGAAGATGTGTTCATGGCTATTCATGAAATGTATCGTGCATCGATTCCTGTTCGTTGACAAAATTTCTTATGTTTATAAAGGTACGATATTGCTTCAATTAAGCCAAAAATATAACGTTTCACACTTACTTTACTAACTGCAGACTCAAATTGTTCTTCCAGTCCCTCGTCTCTTTCTAACATATCTAGAATTGCTTCGAAATCGTCTCCAAAAATAAAGAGATCGTTCGCTTCGTCCGCCATCTTAAATAAACTGTGCACGGTCAGAGTCACGTGATGGGTCTGTTCAACCTCGGAGACCGCGCTATTGTTTAGCCCTTTGAAGTTTGCCGGGTTTCATAACCAGTCCCCTCTACAAACTATGGTTCCATTAGAATCGATTTTATAGTTCGATTAAGTTTGATGGCACAGTGATTGCAAAAAATGGTCGACGTTGGACTCATAACTCGTAGCAGGAGCTCGTAGTTGTTCTCACATGCTGTGGCAGACTGTTCAAATATCTTTTGATCTTTAGTCTGTTCACAGACCTTCTATTTTGTCAAAAGATTGAAGAGCGCGCTAACGAAAATAAAAGACGCGGGATTATTATTATTATTATTATTATTATTATTATTATTATTATTTCAAGTGGAACCCGAAGAACAATATTATAATTATATATCCTGAAGAGTGTGATCTCTAGCTATGGAACATGAAAACTTGTATTAAAATTAAACATTAACAGTGTACAGTGCAACCTGAAATACTGACATTTTATAACTTTTCATCCTCTTTGCCACCTTGACACTGAAAAGTTTTTTTCGTCGTACTGATACCTCCAAAAGTCTGAAATTTCTTATTTCTATGTTTTTTTACTTATTTATTTTAGCACTTAGTTCAGCAAATTTGGAGGACACTTCACACCTTCGTTAAGATGAACACGGGGAATGTGGTTTCCGCATTGGGTAATTTCTCAAAATTAACATTGTGCACAAAACGGGAGAAACGCAACGCTGCCGGAAACCGTTTCCAAAGGTATAAAAATGTATCATTTCGTTTGGATGCCCTTTCTGGAGAGTTTGTGGTTTATGTATTATTACACGTATTTGCTATTTGTTAGAGTTTGGAGGTTGTTTTATGGTGGCTAGACACACTTTTTCACTAACCATACCTACTCTCTTTGAACATGAAATACAATTATAAAGATGTTAAACAATTTTTATCAGAGCGTTTTCGAGAAATAATTTATTGAAGTTTTTAGCAGCTGCCAACAAACGAATCATAAACAATTCTTTTCGCGTTCACATTATGGGAAATCGGATGAAGTGATTTCTTTCATCTATTCCTGCAGGATAGCTGAAATATCTAGAAAGAATTTGAGGCCAAAGTTTTCTTTCCACGGTCAGATGAATGTCAGTTCGAGGAACGCGAAAATAATTGTTTATGATTCGTTTGTTAGCAGCAGCTAAAAACTTCAATCAATTGTTTCTCGAAAACGCTGTCATAAAAAATGTTTAAAATCAGTACAACTGAAGAAAATTATATGAACTACAATTCCGATAAATAGCTTTAAAAACGAATATCTGGATTTCTTCCAAAATAAGGAAAACTAAAAATAGCAATGACGTCACCGTGCTGCTATGGCTACGTCGATCTCGGAAAAAACCCCACTTCTTTAAACTTCAATCTATACCCTACAAATAGGTATAACTCGATTTCCTGTTTCGCTTGATGTATCTTTGCATTTCATGTTCAAAGAGAGTAGGTATTGTTAGTGAAAATCGGGTCTAGCCACCTTAATTTATATTTTGACCGACTCTCCAAGGCTATTTTCAGTGCAGTGAGATTTGCATAAATGTGCGAAGAATCAGCATAACAATTTAGCAATTCAAAGATACTATAAGTAGGTTAATCAATTAGTCAATTAACGATTCCATCAGTAGACTAATCAATCAATCAATCAATCAATCAATCAATCAATCAATCAATCAATTAATCAATCAATCAGTTGTCTGTAGTTTTTATGTTTATTGATCTTCTAGTGATGACAGCTTTGCACATTTACTTTGCTGTTTGCCTAATGAATTACCATTTTTATATTAAGAAATCAATCATTCAAATCAATCAGCAAAAAAATCAATCAGGCAATCAAACAATTATTAGATCCAATATCTAATCAGTGACTCTGACATACATTGGTGTCAGAAAATTTTGTCCCACCCCAGTGGATCTAAATAATATACCTTTCAATAATGTGCACCTATCAATCAATTCTAAGCATATTAATTACCCCAGGCAGCACACAGGAGTTTGACCCCCCTTCAGCTCCACGTGGTAGGGCATTTGACCATCGACAAACGTTTGGTCAGCATTCACAAGTGAAAAAGATTTTCCACTCCAAATTAACTCCATAAATAAATATTTTAAAAACATTTCGCCATTATTTGCAGTTTTGACGTTTTTACCGACTTCAATACTTACGAAAAACTAAGCACCATCTGTTACACGACCTAGCCAGTTGAGGGGCTCGGGTATATTCTTGATTTGACGTCACAAACTGCTTTGCCTGCATGTTTACAAAGACTTAAGGAGATACAAATCAGTTTGTGATGATGTGATGTGGTCTTTCGTTTCCCAGAAGTGCCATTATATTAGACTATAAATTATGTCATAGTTGTCATGTATGATATTTATATATTCATTATTTCAGTTGTCATTTTGTAAATCACACACACCTTTTCCGTCCCTATTAGCCAGCGATCTAGAATAATTTTTTCTAAAAATTAATTTGCGTTTTTAGTAAATTTTATGATTTGAAATAAGCCCCCTCTCTAATAACCCCCTTCTGAGGCCAGAAATTAAGTAAGCCCCCCAGGGAGCTTAATAGAGCTTTTACGGTAACTTTGCCATTGTTACATGTATGTATGAAATACACTTAAGAACATGAGGAATTAGCCACTATGGTGCCAAGAATTTGTATCAAACGTAAAAGGTGTCACTGATTTTTATATAAACAGAGCTTGCGGAATGTGAACAACCAATACAATAAGAATCTGACACAGTGACGTCTCAGCCCAAACAGGCAGAGAATTATACCTTGTAATCAGCCACTTTGGCAATGTTAATTCAGCCCAAAAATTGCATGGGAATTGATCAGACATTTAAAAAAGTCAACTGCTTGGGGTTTGCTCGTTTGGAAAAAGGGAGGGAGGTTGCTTTTGAAATTGACCCACACATGTACGTTAATGCCATGAAGGGAAACCCTTTTTAAAAAAAAAATATATATCTGAGTGGTTTTAGAACAACATATCTGAGGTAAACACTAGAGATGACTGTCTGTGCGACTCCCTCCCCACCCCTCCCCCTCAGATGCCGGAGAGACCTCAGAGAAGCTCGGACCCTCCCTTCTCAGGTAAATTAAGGCCAGGGTCTCTAATGATTTCAAGAGGGGTGATCTCAAATAAATGCAGTAAGTCCTGTCTCTTAGATAACAAATTAAGGCAATCTGCAACCAAGAACTGTGCAAATTTACATTCATTATATCTTATATCTTGATTACGTGACTAACTACGCCCAATCTTGTAAAATAATCTTTCACTAAAAATTCCCACTTGTTACCGAACGAAATTTTAACCAATATTATACCCTACCAATGGCTGACAGAAGTGTCCTTATAACAGCAGGTGGAATGAGACAAAACCTTTCAATTCCTTTCCATTAAGACAATGCAACTTTGGAGAAAGACTGGCACTAGTCAAAAACAGTGCAACAACTCAAACCATTCCAGCCTGGTTTCTTTATTACTACTCGAGATAAATGTTTTTATGAAAAGAAGCTTAATCTGCAGATTCAGCGAATAGTGTGAATCGCTCCCTCAGGTTTTCCAATGATAAAGAGTGTGGTCAATCACGTGACTAGGTAACTACAACATATTTTAATTTAATTCTATACTTTGTGTCAGTTCACCGTTCTTTGCTCCGTAAATGTCTTTCAAAGTGTGATTTCGAGAAATAGACTGAAAATTTGCCAGTATTTTAGACTCAGGCCTGCGTGCGGCGACCCTCCAGTCGTGTGTCCACTTAGCTAGATAAAGCTCTGTGCACATAGTTAAGTGATCAACTTGCCCTAAGTAATCAGTTCACAAGCCGTCCCACTCTCTATTTAATATCTTTTGCACAGCACAGCTAATTTTAAGGCTCACTCTCCCCCCAAGCCCCTGACCCAAAGTTCACCACTTGTCACAAAGCTTTGTCGGGGAACATGGTGCTGTACTCTGTGACGCCAAGCCCTCTCATTTTCAGTTGACCACAGAAGGCTTTATTCTAGAATAAAGCAAAAAAGTTACAGCACGGTTTTTTCAAATTCAGGCTCAGGAAGAAATTTCAAACACAAAAGACAATCATGAACTCAATGAACTGACATATTATGGAACCACTAATTGTTAGTTAGCAAGATGAAATAGTCGTCAATCATGCCCTCCCGCTACAGCTATACAAAGGTCAAGAATTTAAGTAATCTGGCCCTAAACTTTTAGAATTCTATTTATGTATTAGTGTAAGTATTGTATACGTTATTTTTGTGCAAGATAAGAATCTTGTTCTCTGGGACATTTCATCTTACCCAGCTGTGCTTTTATTCGCCCCCATAATTAGTGCTCAAAATACTATGAATCACTCTTTCTTCACAAACAAACAATACATACATGCATGTGACATGCTAATTTCTTAGCCTCCAGACCCTTCTCCTAAATAATAAATGATTATCTACAGGAGTCTGTCACTGGTAAAGAATCAGACCAACAAACACAGTTTTTTCACACAATGAATTCATTACAGCCGATTTCAGTGCAGTGTGTAGACCCAGGTTTTTTGAAACATGATTCGCCCGTCAATGATTCGACCGCGAGGTTACCAAGCTGAATGTCAACGATGAAAGCGTTGCACGAAGACCTAAGATGGCGAGTGATTTATCAGCAACATTTTTACGGTAGTTCAATGAAAGAAACCGCCCGGAATCTTTTTACGAGTACTGGCTTCGTCTCTAAAATTCGGAAGCTATGCAGGGAGCGTGGAGAGGTAAGCCAGAAGAGAAGACGTGGGAGGCAGAGAATCTCTAAGGTGCGGGATTGCAGAAAAACGCCGCACACTCATTTGCATCTTATTGAATAACAAAAGAATAACAAAACAGTACATTTGTTATATGCCTCGTTCTTTTAAACTCTGAATTAATTTTCCGCAATCCCGCACCTCACTCCAGAGAATCTTGTCCCGTAAGTAAGCTTAAGTATCTAAAAGCCTGTTTATTTCAAAGTTATTTTAGCTAAAGCTTAATAGTATATGCTTTGGCATAAAAAGCAAAAATAAGGTTTTGTGCCACAAACATACCTTATGTAATATTCGAACAGATAGAGAAAACAGAATTCTGGAGGCGATGATAAGGAGTAAGCCGGAGCTGTATATAGACGAGTATCAAGACTGGTTTCAAACAGTCACAGGAACCCAGATTAGCATCGCAACTATGTGCAGGTCGATACTTCGCCTTGGATTTACATATAAAAAGGTAACTCTTACCTAAATGAATTTTCTTTAGTTTTATAAATAAGTGTTGGGTTATTGTAATCTTTCCTTTGCTGCAATGAGTACATAGCTAGAAGCATCTGCTTCGATGTATACTAGACTGTTGACAGTTACTTCAAATGCAAATGCTATTGAAAGGGAAACATTAAGAAACTCATGTGGCTGTTAATTTGTTCTCGATAGTTGAGGGTCATTGCCAAACAAAGAAGTGAACTAGAAAGAGCAACTTACTGTCGCTTTGTAGCTGATATACCGCAGGATATGTTCTTATTTATTGACGAAACAGCAAAAGACAAGAAGAAGTTACAGGTAAGGGTGGTAAAATATTTTAAATTGAAAAAAAAAGGAAGCTAGAAACAATTAATTATTTAAACATTTTCTTAATTCATGGTGTTGTAATACATGAAGAATTGAAATCTTCAAGTTGTAAATAATGTTAAAATAAACTTTTTCTAACTTTAAGACTACAGCAATTTGTTTTCCTCCATTTAGAGAGAGATGGGGCACTTCCGACCAGGATTCAGTTCCCATGTCGTTGGAGACTTCATTAGAGAAGAGAGATATAGTGTGGTGGCTGCAATGGATATCAATGGCATTGTTGCTTCTCAAACTGTACCCAATGCATTCAATACGGATGATTTTAACTTTGCCTTAGAGAACTTTATTGCACCCAGCATTGGTAGATTTGCCCTAGGGGAGCCACGCTCTGTTGTGGTAATGGATAACTGCAGAATACATGATTCTAATGAGACCATCGACATCATCTGGCGGAAAGGAGGAATTGCAGTATTCTTACCGTATGTATTAATTCACATGAATTAATGTATTTATTATGTTTTCTGTGTTTTGTGTTCTGTCAGCAAAGCCATTTATGGAAACTGTCTGACCAATGAAATGTTCATGTCAAGTAATGTTATAATAAATTTTGGTGACTACCTCTTTTCTCATTGGCTCTGATCAAAATGTTAGTTGGCCAATTGTAAGTTTCCTGTTGCCATGGTTAAAACATGAGTCCTGGCACAAAACCTTGAACATATAATAAAAATGAGTTTCCCTCATTGTAATAAGTGCATCCACTATTCCTTGGATTTCAATTAAATAATGGTAAAACATTTTTTCCTTTGGTAGGCCCTACTCCCCAGACCTGAACCCAACTGAGTATGCTTTTTCCTTGGCAAAAGCAATTCTGAAGAGAAACAGACATGTCACAAGAATCAATCCAAAGTATTGCATGGCTAGAGCTCTTGAGGAGGTAATTGAAATGTATAATTATCCATATTTTGATAATTTGTAGCATGCCTATAAATTGAAGCCAATGAAATATCTACTGCACAAATAACTTCTACTTGTCACCTCTTATAACTGGACACTAAGTTGTTATTGCCACAACATACAGACAATGCATTTTCTAGCAGGTATGACTTCATGTATACAGTTTGATTAGAAAATAAGTACTGTCTTATCCTTTAAAAAGAATTGGGAAAGGGGAAATATTTTTTATGTCCACCAGTGTGACACAGACCAACTAACAATTCAAAATGAATCTATGCAATTCCAAAAGGGGTCTCCATTTAAAAGTTGCAATATTATTGTTTACTAAAAACCTCCAGAGTTTCTTCACTGACAGTGGCTACAGATACTGAGATACAAATGACAAATAAAGCATTACAATGTTTGAGATTGCACATTTTATTGAGTAACTACTGACTGGCATTAGCCCACATGATCCTCCAACTTTCAACTATCCAGTGGTTATATAAACCAGTACATGGTACAGTTATCATATGTTGAAAACTATGATTTTACAAGGAACATTAACAATCTAATATCAAATTGTGGAAGTAAATTTTTAAGCCACGAGTAACAGATGTTTCCTTCCGAAGAGAGCGGAGAAACTAAAACACAACAAGAATTACAGAATTCAGTAACACAAAATACAGAATTTATTTTCGTGAAAATTTCAAAGCACCATATTTTTTCCTTAAGTTAATTGGTGTCTAGGCCAATTGCTTTTTTGAAACAAATCCAAGTAAAACGGAACGATGCAACTGTTCATTCATTCCCAGTTGCTGAAGGCCTTCATCATTTAAATGTGCTAAGACAGCACCATCTATTTGTTGGTCTTGAAAGGACTGAACATACTTTCCTAGCTTCAGCATTGTTAATGCTTGTCCCACATCTTCAACACTCATTTGCAAGAGACCTAAGGAGACTAGTAATGAAAATTTTTTTCCAATTAATAGATAATCATGAGCTTTGAATTCTTCTGCACATGGCAATCTGATCGTTTACCCATTCATCAAAGTCAAAGGGCTCTGATTCATCACTTTCTGTTGTGTCAGAGCTAACAATTATTGGAGAATTACTATTTGCTGGTGAGTCTTTAATTGACTCTGGAGAACTGGAGGAAAACGATGGTGGAGACCAAGTATTATATTTAATTTGTCTCCTAGTGGGTTGAAGACTCTGTTCACTACACTGACCTTGATTTCCTTCTGTGCCTTCTTTTGAACACTGAGTTGCAGTGGAAGAAGCTGATGCACCATCATTGGTAAGTGGTCTTACTGTTGGTGACAATGCTGATAACAGCAAGGCATGGAGGGTAGATTGCTGTTGTCTTTCCCATTGTCGTTCTTCCTCACGATGCAAGAGAAAATTGGTGAGTACATCATTTGGCCCCCTTGCACGTGTAAACCCAACCCTCTCTTTGGAAGGGGTGCCACATGTACGACATGTAGATACTTAGTCCAGCCAGGTTCTTTATGGCATCCTGACACAGTACCATCTCTGATAAGATCTGTCCATAAACTGAGATGCTTAATACCGTATCGATCCAGGGTCCCAGCTTGTTCTAGAGTTTTTCTCAGTTCCAAATGACAGGCATTCCAACTGTCGTTGGACGACTTAAGTTTACCTTCACCTTGGCCTTTGAGAAACTTTTGAAAAGCAGCTTCATCATCACTATCACCACTGTCACTATCTGTAGAGGGGAATGTTTTCCTTCTTTGGCTTTTTCATCATGAGGCATGATGGCCCTCCTTACTGTTGCTGATGAATTTCCACCACCTAAACTAAAAATAGACCTTATTAGCTTGGCCAGTGTGTTGTCCAATTTCAGACAATGTGATGATACTCTTGAGAATTCTTACTTTCAAATCGTCAAATAGTCACATTTATATAAATGAATAATTTTAAGATAGTGAAAAGAACTTTTTTATAGAATATCAGGTGGTCTGAAATGGCAAAAAAAATCGCCCAAGCGAAAATTGCAGTATTCAATAGCTTATCCCAGCAGAAGGCCACAAGTTCTGTGATTGCTTTATGGTCAGAATAATTCATTTCACATTCCTTATCTACAAATTTCTACTGTTAATTTTCTTCTCCAATGAATCTGTGCAATTAATTCAAATCAGATAAAAAGCAGAAAGAAATTGAAATATAAATATCACAGAAATTTTAACCATAAGTAAGCAGCCTATATGAGGTAAAGAAACCATTGCCCTATAACGTAATGATTGGTGACTCAGCCTGACAACACAAATTCAGGATGCCATACCCTGCTTGTTCTGAAACCCCAAATATAGAGTGTTCAAACAAATGTTTACAAATGTTTGCTAGTTACCAGATTGAAAGCAAGTTCAAGTAACTCCTGATAAACAACAGCTCTTGCTAATGAATGCAAATATATGCATGTATCCACAAAAAGTTTGCCCATCATTATTGATATAACTGATATAAATACTCAAACTAGGGGCTTACTGGAAATCGTTGCCACAGCCAGCCTTAAATTCTTTACGGTCCCCCCTTGGTTGTATTCGTCTTTAGCTGTGTTTAAACCAACATCGGTGCACAAGGCATGGCATTGCTTTCCTTTCTTGGTAAGCCAAAAAAACCCCGCTTTGAGGCAGACATCGGGGATTTGTTCCCGGATCAACTTCTTGATGGCATGAAGATTAGCTTGAGAAGAAACATCGTGTATAGTATACACTGGTCCTTGTGCTTTTGAAGGAGGTTTTACTCCCGCTGTTACGTAGATGTTAAAGGTATAATCATCGGTCTTTTGCAGACGGGGAGATGAACGGACGGGAGAAGCGAATCCTATATAAACAGTAGAAATAAATAAATTATTCGAGATTATTACAAGCCGTTTTTCGCCAAACAAGCGGATGAGTAACTGAATTATTACTGAATTAACTATTGCCACTGCTTTGCTTATAAGTAAATGACGAGATATCGGGTTAAAAGATTATTTTCAACAAAATGTAAGGCATAAAACCTTAGTTGGAATCATTACATGTAAAGACAAGTCACAATCTTAGTTATTCACGCCAAAAAAGGAACAGCTTCGCGCATCACGTCCAGCATTCACCAGTTAAACCTCAAAAACATTTCAGAAGTGATAATATTCGGCAGTATCACCACGGGAGACGAAACTCTCGCTTTGAGCAATATTTTAGTGTCGTTTGTTGTCGTCTTTTGGCGAGACATAACTGGGCACAGATAAAAAACAATGCAGAATGACACAATGAAACTCGCAAGTTCTTGTCGTCCCGCCGAAGCGGCGGTTAATTAGCAAGACTAGTCTTAGATTGGCAATAACAAATATTCAGGATACTAATAAATCAAACATAAGGGGATAAGCTGAAGAAAATACAATTTACCACCGAAAAATATCAGCAAATCTCGCTTCGTCAATCAAATGTTGCTACTTACCCTTTTTGTGCCAGTCGCAGGCTAGCTTTGTTATCGCAGTACTTTTTTTCCCATTCTTTTGGCGCAGTGGGTATTCAAGCATCGCTGCTAGCACATCGTCTCCGACGAGGCCTGTCAATGACAAAGACCGCGAGCTTTTGTTCACAAAATACATTTTTTCGATTATGACATCGGTAACAGCAATAGATTCCAGTTCTGCTATTGAACGTCGAATGACTCCCTTCCACGCGCTAAACGACTCCTCTTCTGGTAGAAAGCAATTCGTTGGGACGCCTCTTGCTTTACCATCCTTTGTGTTTACGTAAAGCAGGGCCTGCCTCCCGCTTATGATGGAAGAAACACTACTATCCTCCATTTTCAGTTTACACCACGTGCAGGTAAACCTTGTCAGAATCACGTGATTATCGTCGAATCATTACGGGCGAATCATGCCCGGGCGAATCATGTTTCAAAAAACCCGGGTCTACACACTGCACTGAAATCGGCTGTAACTTGTCCTCTCTTTATATATGTACCATGCTTGTGCAGACAGACCATGCATGTATTGCATTCATGTGCTTAAGATTTACAGGTAAGTCAGACTGATTGAGATCAATGAGTTCTAAAACGACGAACACAAACTGACAAGGAACGAAAATAACAAACATTCAAGCCGTTCTTCAAATATTTATTTATTTTATTTTATTGAATTACAGGGCTTAATTTCCAAAACTACAGCTGTAAAGGTTTACAATAGAAATAATGCCTGTTTTACATTCCTGACTTAAATGGTCATACCTGGTATTGTGATATATGAGGACAACAGCTCAAAATAAAATATAAACCTAAAAGCAACAAAGCATACGAACCACGTTTGCTGGTCCATAATCAATTTCTTAATTAAAGAAACTGTTTTAAAACACAGACCTTGGATACAGAGAAGCTGTGAATCCTGTCCTGGGCCTCACAGTGTAAGCCGGAGGGTACAGTTTAGGTAAGGTAACTTTATTTTAAAACAAAAACAGGAAGGTTAAGCCAATACATGACCCATAAACCTAATACTCCACTGGGTTGCTGTCTTTTGTGAATCTGTACAAGTACATTTAAAATAAATAAATGAAAGCACTGAATGAAAGAAATGTTGATTAAAAATATGTGAAATATTGTCCAAAAGGCAATGCATGGAGAACTGACAACGTAGCCCATCCTCACTGTTTAGACTATGAGCAGCCCCCGCTCTTTTTCCTCCTATGCACACGAGCTACACATGGCTGGAGCTTAACCTGTTCTCTTTTGAAAGAAGCAACTGGTGGCAAGTGTTGCTACTCCCCCGGATGGGATGGTAGTCTACTGCAGGGTTACCCCAGTGGTACATCACTGGTACCCATAACTTGGGAATCTGTACCTTCAGTTTCCGTGTTCAGCTCAATATATACATGCATATGTAAATAACATATGTAAAAGGTTTAAGGCTATGGAGGGCTGCATGTTGGACCTGCTTATGATTAAAGCAAGAAACGTTAATGGCCCTCTTTAAATAACCAAGAGAAATACCTACTAGATAACTGAATTAAATTGCTCATTAATTGAACATTATGTACTTTTTTAAATCAATATGAAATATTCCGTGCGCTGTTGTCATGTGACCTATGGCGTCACAACAAAGAGGCCGGTATAAAAATTATTTTCTTGTTATTTTCTATCAATATGCGAAATTTGGTTGAGTTGCGCTTCAAACTGACAAAGATATTAAACCTAGGACTTCATCCCCTATTTTCTTCTCGCTTATAGCCAGCGCAGTTTTGATATCCCATGTTATCACCGCCCATTTCTAAATGACCCATGACAGTATGCTTCTAATCACGTTCGTTGTTTTTGAATTGATAAAGACCTGTTCTCACAGCAAGTTAAATCGACTTTTTTGGCTATAGTCACGTGAATAATGACGTCACCACACTAAGCTTGATATGAGAGGTATTTCATGGTTTGTGTAAAAATCACATGACGTAGCATTTTACTACGCTGATAATTGATAATGTTATTTGGCAATGAAATTTTTAAGGTAAAAAGGATTCTGGGAAGGTTATTATAATTATAATGTTGTTCTTAATTATTATTATTATTATTATTATTATTTATTTTTTTTTTTTTGTGTGTGTGTGTGTGTGTGTGCGTGTTGCGATATTCAGAGTTGCCTAATGTCCCTCTCATATTTGGATGCTTAAAGTTTTGAATATTCTGTCGGCTTGCCTAATTATTTAGCTCTTGCCGGGTAGATTTCACGTCTCAATGAGTATTTAATTTCCAGTGTAAATTGTGAGCGCGTTATCAAAGATAGATAAGATTGACTGTAGAGTTTTTGAAGATTTTTTCAGGGAATACTGATAGCACCACCGTTGTTGGTCACGAACTGCTTCCACCAATAAGAGCACGGTACCTAAGAATCAATGTACAGCCGTCTCGGAAGAATAGCGATGTGGCTTTGAGAGTAGAGCTCTATGGCTGCAGAAAAAGTAAGAATTTTTTCCATTTTAACCAGATTCTATGTATTTTAATTAAAAGGAAGTTTTTGATCTTCAGCTGGCAAGGACAGATATTTTAAAGACAGTTATGAAGTCTCGCATCAGGGAGGCTGTAATTGTATCTGTTTTTCTTCCTGATGCAGAAAATGGAAACTACTCTCGGTGGAGTGACTGGTCTCCCTGTTCTGTAACTTGTGGAGCGGGAAGCCGCTTCCGAAACCGTTCTTGTACAAATCCTCCGCCGGGTCCTTATGGAGATGACTGCTCTAAACTGGGAGACAGCACCGAGACAGAGGAATGCAACAAACCAGTTTGCCCAGGTAGTACTCGGCAAGAATTGAAAGTATAGTCTATGCTTATATCCCCGAATTTTTCAATGAACTACACATTTCTCATAGCTCATGTCTCAAGTCTATAGCAATTTGGCTGCTCCAAAATTATGAAATGTTTGAGAAAGGAGCTCTTTTGTCATATGCTATCAACATTTGTCATCACCATGTACACCATGTACCTTACGATGTTGAAACTACTTGGTGGGGCCTTAAGAATTAATTAGTGAAACTACTTTATAATGTAACCATAATTACCCGTATTCACAAATGGAGGCTGACCTGGGGCGAGTGATGGAATCGAGCATGGAATCGAAGCGCTTTTTACGATAATCACCGAAGGAAGAATGCAAACATGTCTGTTCTGTATGTAGTTTTGTACTTCGCGAGGGCAATATCCCGGTTCCTGGATCCTCTTTATGTGGAAGAAATCTACCTTAGCTGATCATGAAAAATTACGAGTAAATTTATTGGCTTTAATGCTGCAGTGGTTTCACTTAATTTTATCATGTTATTAAAAGCGGTAAGCTTGTATCGCTCGATTGATCTGTTGATTCGATGTTGATCGACTTTTAATTTTTCACCTGACATAATCTATGCTACCCCTTTGTCTTCTTGAATCCTCTAGGGTTGAACACTACACCAGTCAAGGAAAGGATTGTTTTCTTCTTTATCCTGAGACAATTTATTGTACGCAAGCCGAAAACTTGACAGTCTATCTCTCTACAAGGATGACTAGTGTCTTGGGATATGCAGACTTTGTAAATCTTCGAGCATTGTTTTTCTGGAAAAACATATTGATTGCAGTGTCCAAACGAAGAAACATAAAGTTGATTTTTAAGTGAAAGATGATAAATAAAATTGCCAATTGTCTCTTATGGGATCCTTTCTGCAATGCAGATATGGAACCGCAAAAATTGTTCTTCCAGTTTGAAAGTTCTCTGTTTGCGTCCCTTTGGCTATAGTTCTCATCGTAAGAGTTAACTTCCCAACATTTTTCAGTCCTTTCCCCCTGGGTCTACATATGTCAACATTCGCTGAATCATGAGCAAGCTTGCGAACCCTTCATAAAACGAAATAAGATCAAATTCTGCAAATTATCTATGCAAACGTACGTGAATTTAACTCGGTATTTAACACTGAATTGACGCTTAATTCGGCGTGAGCATTTTCCGATTGGATTTAAGAGTTTTGGAGTTGTTCTTTTAAAATCGATACTCCTCATTTAACCAAACAATTTCCTTTTGTGTTTGCATCTTTTGTATCACAGTAGAGATTACTTGCATAACGGTCAAGAAATTACTCTCCCCGTCTGTAAAAATTTCAAAATTTGCGACTTATACTACCTTGACTACTACAAGGCACGATACAACGCTAATTAACCCTCGGGCGTACAACAGGGGGGGGGATGCCACCCCTCCCAAAAGGTTTTCCTTGAATTTTTCCAAGACGCACTATCATCTAGACCTACCGTTTTCAGAAGCTGTGAACCTATCTCTAAGACACATTTTGACATAGGTTTGGTGAGAATCAGTTGCTATGGTTACGAGATATGACGTCATAAGTAGCAGGTGGTCAAGCCATTTTTAAGAAAAATTCCTGCGAGAAATGCAAAAAATGTCAACAAAAAGCGGCAAAATGTTTAATTATGTGATATCCTACATGTCCAGCATCAAAAAGTTCCAATTTTTAACGTTTTTTAATGATTTCTCATTTTCGCTAAAATCCAAGATAGTAGCCAACATGGCGGCCATCTTGAATGGTGTCACAGGCCCCCAACCGCGTGGCATCCCGTAATTTCTACCTCATCTTGTAGAACAGATCGCAGGCTTTCTACTAAAGGTCAAATCTTTTTTAAATATTGTAGCATAACGAAAACCCAAGAGGGGGTTCCATCAACCCCCCCCCCCTTGTACCACGGTGGGGGTGTGACTTTGCTTGTACGTCTGAGGTGAGGTTTCCAGTAGTGTCGATGGTTTTTCTGCCCGAACAGAAAGAACAGAAAACTAAAAGGTAGTTAATTTAATTCTGTAACCATTGCCCTCAAAGGTTTGGATCCGTCGGAAAGCAAAATTATCAGACTCTTTTCTCATGAGTGTCTACGTTTCCTTTCGGATTACCACAAGAAGCACAGAATTAAACAATGATCTGACTCATCCTGAATGAAATCGGTAACCACGAAGCTTGCTTTTAAAGAAGTTTGTACTAATTTATGTGTTGAGTTGGCATACGCTAGCAGCAAAAGTATTTTTTGTTTTTCCTAAAATGCCTCGTTTTGGTGCTAGGCACTAGGTTGCTCCCTTGCGTCCGCCATCTGTGAATAAGGTGTATACAGCAATAGTTACCACAAGAGCTCTTGCCCAGAGTGGAAACATCATTGTCATTTTATATTTTTATATAGAGAATGGCAATTACTCCCAGTGGAGTCCATGGACCCCATGTTCTGTAACTTGTGGGGCTGGAAGCCGCTCGCGATTCCGTTCTTGTACAAACCCTCCCCCAGGTCCTTATGGAGAAGACTGCTCCCACTTGGGAAATATCACTCAGACAGTGAAATGTAATGATGCAGTTTGTCCAGGTAGGCAATACAGTTTTACTGGGGTGACAACAACTCATGGTGGGTTTCTAATAAATTATCTTTTAAAAAGGCAGCCTGTGATTACAAGGATGGATGAGGACATTATGCTACAATAACGATGATAATGAGTGGGTCGAGATTTCCTAAATAATCTACTGGAGCCACGACAGGGACGGGGAGTAAAAAAGCTTGATCTAGAAAAGTAGTATAAATCGCAAAAACATTAGCTGTTTACCGACGTTTGTTGCAGGGGAAAAAAGTCCATGAAAGGCGGGGACTGTTCGCTACAAAACCACTCTATTAGCAATTACTTATCTATCTATTTATTTACTTATTTCTTTAGTTTTTTTTTTGGGGGGGGGGGGAACAAACAAAGAACCAGAACCAAAACGCATCCACATGAAATAAAGGTCACATTGCGCTTCTATAAGCTCATTCTGCTAGATTTTGTCCTTAATTTTGCGCTGCCGTTCATTGTTTGACAAACGTCTTGATAAGTTCGAAATACAACACCGTGTAATAAGGCACGTTCAGTTAACTTAAACAGTTTTTCTGCTATTCTTGTCTGGTATAGGTGATTCTCAGGCTGCGGATAAACAGTCAAGTAAGTAGGATCTGTTAGTATTCCTTAATCCAGCACATTATTACCTCTGGAATCGGAAATACAGAGCTTTGGAACCCTGAATCCAGCCCTAAGAATCCAATACATTTGAAAACTGGAATTCTAAGACATGAAATCCAGTCAAGGAATCCTGACTCCAAACTGAGAAGTTCAGGATCAAAGACCCTCTTGGATTACCTTACATGGAGCGACAATAGAATTTAGTTTAAGCGTAATGGAAGGCTTTAGCTTAAAATCAACGACTAAAGTGTAAACAACTCCCAAACAGATTGTTTCTTCCCTTTGACCATTACAGCAAATGACCAAATAAAGGCCCACTCTCTTATAAACGCCCCACAACCAGTAAACGCGCCCTTCCATAATTAGGATAAACAGTGCAATGAAGTAAACTAATGATAGTTGATGTTTCTCGTACACTAAGAAAAATTACCAAAAATTACAGTGCACAACTTAATTTATAGATTTAGCCAAGCCTAAAAGCGGAGCTGCTAAGCAATAAGCTGGTGTTCGTTTCTTAAGAATAGTCGTGAAACTTTTTGGTCCCACATATATCTTGGGTCTTTTTTTTATGGCTCGTTCTCTTTCAAAAAGTGTTTGTCAAAAAGCCTGAAAGTGTTCCGAATCGTTCTCCAATATATTAGGGATCTGTTCTGTGAATCCGAGCTCGAAAGGTCATTTCAGAGGCTGAGCACAGCTTGATTTTTTTTTCGGGCATCAAACTGAACACATATTTTACTCACGAGCCGTCTTACTTGGTTTTTGCAATGTTTCCATATCCTGTCATTTAACTGTCAAGGCTTGTCATATCTTCTTGGATTATTGGCTGTTCGCTTGAATGAATTTGAAATGACACCCATTTACAACAACAAAAATAACTTACTCTGAAGTAAATGGGTTATCTTTTTGGGTTTTCATTATTTTTTTGGATGTTAACGCCGGAAAGTAACGTTGCTATGGAGATTAGATTAACCTCGCCCCAGGACTTCGGGGTGACGAACACGTGCGTTGTTGATCGAGTGCATAAGTCGGCCATCTTGGAGTCTGCTGTAAACTGTAGCTGTTGTTGTTACAAGACGTTATTAAAGAGAGCTTATATATTAACCGTTACACTGGTGAGCAGCGGTGGAATGGACGAAATGGCCACGAGGGAAATTCTGGAAGATGTAATCGAACGGCTAACCACGCAGTTGACGTTCGCGAAGGCAACCTTGAAATCGACTAGCGAAGAATTGCGACAAGCACAGGAGAACCTTGAAACCCTGGAGAAAGAACACACACGAGTCGTCCACCAGATCGACGAACTGAAGAAAAAGGAGTCTGAGCTAATCAGAAGAAAGAGCTGGAGAAAGTATTGGGGATGGAAAGCAAGCAGTACGTTAAGGGACAGTCCGCGACGTGGACGAGGGTGATTCCCGAAAAATTTTCGGGTAGTGGCAACGACACAGACTTACAGGCATTTTTGGATCAGGTCGAGGTGTGTGCGAGGATGAACGGCTGGGACGAAAAAGAAAAAGCAAATCAGCTGATCTTGAGTATTAAGGAGAAAGCGCGTGTGTCCCAACTCTCGTCGAACGACAAGAGCTTGTACGGGAGCATGCAGGTTCTACGCGAAAAAATCGGTATGCGCCAGGTTCCCGAAGCCGCCAAAGCTACGCTCAAGGCCCTACGTAAAAAGGTGGGAGAAACTTTGTTAGATTTAAGCATTGATATTAAACGCCTGTGTGGGGAGGCTTACCCGAACTTGAGCCCAACTAGCTTGGAGCAAGCTTGTATAGATCATTTCACTGATGCACTTGGGGCAACGCTTGCAAAGGACGTAATTCGCTCTAAGCCCTCGAAGTTAGATAAAAGCCCTGGAGCTTGAAGCGTTAGAACTTGGAGCAGTTAAAATGAGAGAAAGAGTCGTGAACGAAGTGTTAACCCGTGAGGAAGAAACTTGTCAAGTGCAAAACCTACCTCTACCAGGCTGGGCTCCAGAGGTCTCAACTATAATTGCGTCAGCTACCGCAGAGGCAACAGCTGAAGCAGCAGTTAATGCTATCTGTCCAAGTGGTGGTCAGGGCAACTTCAGGCCCTTCTTATGCGCCACCGATTGTTGGAGCGACGGCTAGTGATGAAGCTTCTGTTCAGGATGAAAACCAGTTGGAACCGAGACACCCACCCCCACGGTGGTCCAGTGCTCACCTCAGAATAGAGCAAACCAAGGACAAACATCTGAATGCCGCACACGTGCTGTAGTGGCTGAAAGCAGGAAGGAGACCCACTAAAGAAGAGTTGGAAGGGGCCAACCGACATATTTGGTCTCTGTGGAGTCAGTACGATCGGTTGCTGTTGCAGGATGAAGTGTTGTACCGGCGATGGTTTGATGACAAGACAAGGCGTGAGGGCCTACAGTTATGTGCCCCGCAGCATTTGAAGGGCGATCTGCTGCAGGCATTACACGACCAGTGCGGACACTTGTCGGTGAGTAAGACTACAGACAATGTGCGGAAATGCTTTTACTGGTTTGGCCGTACTGTGGATATTGAACTGTACTCCCGAACATGTCACACATGTGGCTTCAGAAACGGACAAATCCCTCGACGGAGGGAACCCATGCAATCTATTAAGACGGGCTATCCACTGGAGAGGATTCAGATTGACATTCTCTGACCACTTCCAGAGACCAACAGAGGAAACAAGTTTGTTGCCGTTGTGGTGGACATGTAGACAAAGTGGCCCAAAGCGTATGCGTTAACTGATCAAGAGGCCGACACAGTCGCGTAAGCTGTCGTGGACAACTTTGGGTGCTACTTCGGTTGCCCTCGTGGAGTTCTTAGCGACCAGGGTCGTAATTTCGAGTCTCGGACATTCCAGGGATTGTGCAGCTTGATTGAGTCCGTCAAACAGAGGACAACACCATACCACCCTCAATTCGATGGAGGTGCTGAACGGCTTATCCGAAAAGTTACCAGTGTTATTGCTACGTTTGCAGAGGAGCAGAAGGAATGGGATCAGTATCTTCCTAAGGTCCTCCTGGCGTTGTGAGCATCATCCCATGAAACGACAGGGTTCTCTCCCAGTATGCTCGTGTTTGACAGGGAACTGAGGTTACCTAATGACGCAATGAGGGACGAGCCTCCAACGGAACAACCTCCCGATTACCCATCTTCTGTCAAGAAAAAGCATGAAATCCTTAAGGAAGTACAGGAACGGGTGGGGGAAAATCTGAAAACTAAGCCCCGTCACCAGGAGGATGTCTACGATGCACGCTGCAAAGGAAACTCAAGACCGTACTAAGTGGGTGATCTGGTGTGGTTGGGGGAGAATGCTGTTCCCCGGTGGGTGCACCGGAAGTTCTATCGACCCTGGTCCCGGCCTTGGCGAGTAGTCAAAGCCATATCGGATGTTACCTACAGAATACAATGCGAGGAAGTGGCTCCTGCAAGGGAGAAGCAGAAGACGAGAATGATTGTGCACTTTAACCGTCTTAAACCGCACCACGCCAGGCCTGCTCAGCTTCAGCCGACGTTGCACGATGTCGAGGAGGTCGCAAGCCAGCCTACAGGTCTGACTGTTGGAAAGCACGCTCTGATAGAGACGCCAGAGAACTCCACCATAGATTCCCTCGCTGAGGATCTGTCGGCTACGGAGAATGCCACGATTATCAGCCAAGAGTCTGACCTGCAACTAAGACGTCCAGCCAGGATCCGCCGTGCTCCTGCCTGGACGGGAGACTTCCTCCTAGGGAAGGACATTGATAACACCCTTCCTTCGCTAGGGAGGGGGAAGGGGGTGTGTAATGTTGCTATGGAGATTAGATTAACCTCGCCCCAGGACTTCGGGGTGATGAGCACGTGCGTTGTTGATCGAGTGAATAAATCGGCTGTCTTGGAGTCTGCTGTAAACTGTCGCTGTTGTTGTTACGAGACGTCATTAAAGAGGGCTTATCTATTAAACGTTACACGAATAACACGAACTGCCACTAAGAGTCTAGTCAAAACTTTTTACTGACATTTCACTGGTATTTTACTGGGATTACCCGAAAGAAGGATTTTGGGAGCTTCCAAGCACCTGTAAATTATCGAACAAATGTCGCGTAAGTTTAGCGGCCGCGAAGAAACTCGGGCACTGAGGAACACACCGAACTGTTTTCGGAAGCTTATTGGGTAAAATAGCTCTAAAGCGACAACTGCTTCGCTTATAGTTTCTTAAATAACTGTTAAATTTAGTTCTCTAACTAGAGGCCATTGAGATTGAAAACAAACAAACACCAAGCATGCTTTAAACTATCGCATAAGTTTTGCGGCTGCGAAGTAACCTTAATAAATTTAGGCGCTTCGAGTACCGCACAAAACTATTTTCGGAAGCTTTTTGGATAAAATAGCTTTAAACCGACAAATGTTTCGCTTAAAAGATTATTACCAGTGAAAACTTCTAAGACAAGAAAATCGACATTTGCACAAAGAGCAGGACCCGACAGTCAAAATTGAAGACTATTATTCGCCGACAACTCACTTAAGTGATGTTTGTGTTGTTGACTTACGACTGTGTTTTGACCTACTATTATTAATAAACAAACACAAAATAATGGACAGAGAAATCATTTTTCAAAAAGTTTATTCGGAAATCCGTTTAATTTGTTTATACTTAAATGCAATTCCCGTTACACTTCCTGCATCGTGGGTCCGTCCACGCAAAGAAAATCGGCTGAGCATGACAAAATATTACATATCAATGTAAAGACTACATCTGTCTCAAATCTGAGCGCGTCTTCTTATAATGTTCTAAAATCAACGTCGACATAAATAAATAGTAAATGACACATTTCTAATGACATAAATTAAATTTCCATTTCAAAACGTAATTTGATGTTTTTTCGCAAGTTTAAAACTTCAGTACTGTCAAACAATCATTTTGCTAAATAAGCTTAAAGTGTATAGGTCAGATTTTTTTAATTTGCCTGATCGAATCTAAATTGCACCCTGACATGAATATCAAAAATTGTTTTTCGATTTCGATTTTCCTTCCCCGCGCTTTTGCGGTTTAAAAACGTGAAATTTTACTTCCGGACATGTCAAAAACCGCGCAAAGGGAGACCTGGGCATAGTCACGTTGTGACGTCATACCAGGAACGGAGTCGGTGCCAAAACAAAGTACGTGAGCTGCATTGTAGAGATCTAATACATTTTATTTTTCTTTATTCTGCAACCGCCAAATTGAGCACGGAATTATGTGAAACTGCTGATGTTACAAGTAATCTGGGCAGTGATTTGGCCGGACCTTTTAGAGTCATTCGAATGCAAATCGCCAACTTCTGAAGTTGAAAGCGAAACAGCACTCGAGATCGAGAAAGAAGCTATTCAGAACCAGAAGATCCTTACATAGACAAGCCGCTTGCCGATGAATATTGACTTAGAGAATACTATCAAGAGATAAAGGAGGTAGAATGAATAAATCTCACGCTAGGAAACCTATTTGGTGGTACCGAAGCGCTCGAGACATAGCAAGAAATGCAAAGATTTTCTCATCTCCCGGTGTAAATATTAAAGCGAAACAGAAATCAGGAACGAGAAGGAACACTATTCAGAGCCAGAAGTTCCTAACACAGACAAGCCGCTTGCCGATTAAAATTGACTTAGAAAACACTATCAAGAGATAGAGGAGGCAGAACGAAGAAAACAGAATCTAGAAAACCTATGTGATGGTACAGAAGCGCTCGAGACACAGGAAGAAATGCCACGATTTCTCATCTCCTGGTTTAAATATTATAATTGTGCTCGGCTAAATAAACGCCTGTTATGCAGGTTATACTTTCATACTCTTACACGTGTAGATGTAGTAACTGTGCCTTAAACTATCTGCAAAACGCCGTAGATTGTCTTTGCTTCAAAGAAATTCATAAATGTGTTGAATCTCTCAAAGCGCAGTTGTCTTGCCCGAAACCGCGAACTTGACACAACAACAGGATGTGAAACAATGCACCCGGGATTCACTGTGTTGTCTGCCTAAAGCAGCCAGGATGGTCGCTACGATCAGATCCCATCAGATACAGCAAACTGAATATAATGCAATTGTTGTCAGTTTAGTTCGGTAGGGAAGTGAGAAATTCTCTGCGTTCTTGTGGACTCTCTGAAACATTCCTGTTGCATTACCCTCTAGGCAAATTGACACTCTAAATTTCTGCACTGTTTACTTCCTATATACTGAACAGTGTTGATTCATAACCGCTGTAAAGATTATAACATCCCTCATTTGTGCACAACTGGACTACGGATAATTATTAAATTATGACGAAAACATGTCTGACTAAGTTTTGAAAGGAATGAGCAAACTCTAATCTTCATGTAATAATCTTACCTAGCTTGTATTGAAAGACCTGAAATATCAATCAAATTGGCTATTGCACAATTTACATAGACATAAAACAACAACGTTTCAGAGAGTCCACAAGAACGCAGAGAATTACTCACTTCTCTTCCGAACCAATCTAACGATACTTTCTTCTATCTATCGTATTATATTTTCTGCATCTGATCGTAGCGACCATCAGTTTTAGTTAGACAGCACTGAACAGTACCGGGTGGGTTGTTACACATCCTGTTGTTGTGTCAAGTTTGCAGCTTCGCGCGAAACGATGGCGCTTCGAGAGACTCAACACATTTCTGAATTTCTTTGAAGCAAAGACAATCTACGGCGCTTTGCAGATGGTTTAGGGCACAGTTATTACATTTACACGCGTAAGAGTATGAAAGTTTAACCTGCATAACAGGCGTTTATTTAGCCGAGCGAGAACAAGGTTTATTTAGCCGAGCATAATTATAGCATTTACACCAGGAGATGAGAAATCGTGGCATTTCTCACTGGGTCACAAGCGTTTCGGTACAAATCAAATAGGTTTTCTAGATTCCGTTTTCTTCGTTCTGTCTCCTATATCTCTTGATAGTATTCTCTAAGTCAATTTTCATTGGCAACCGGATTGTCTATATAAGGACCTTTTGGTTCTGAATAGCGTCTTTTTCGATCTCGAGTTCTGTTTCGCTTTCAACTTCAGAAGTTAGCGATTCGCATTCGATGGACTCTAAATGCTCCAAATCCCTGCCCAGATTACTTGTAACATTAGCAGTTTCACATAATTTCGTGCTTTATTTAGCGGTTTCAGGATAAAGAAAAATAAAAGGTATAAGATCTCCGCAAAGCGGCCCACGTAGTTTGTTTTGGCATCGACTCCGTTCCTGGTATGACGTCACAACGTGACTATGCCCAGGTCTCCCTTTGCGCGGTTTTTGACGAGACCGGAAGTAAAATTTTTCGTTTTCAAACGGCAAAAGCGCGAGAAGGAAAATCGAAATCGAAAAATAATTTTTGGTATTCATATCAGGATGCCTTTTAGATTCGATCAGGCAAATTAAAAAAAATCTGTCATATACACTTTAAGCTAGGAACCTCTTTTTCAAAAGTGACGATGGCCATCCGATTTCCCGCCAAGAAAAACGCCGGTTGCCCAAAAGAACAGCACGATTTCCCGCCAAGAAAAGATGGCATACTCCACCCCCGTTGGGTTGCCGTGGGACTCCCCTCCCCCCGGCTCCCCCCAGAGTCTGTACAGACGGGCGTAGGCTGACGTCACAACCAAAATTTTTCGCATCGATAGGTTACCAAGTTTCCTTACCCATGGTGCTCCGCTCTGTGACCTTCGGGCGCAAAGGAGCTCCGCTATTAATTAAAGTTTCGGGACAAGTACAATAAACGCTTCCTCTAATTAACATATTTCCGAGGCTTATGAAATGGACCGAATAGCCAACAATATTGACACAAATTTGGAGTGATGTTATCTATACGTGTTGCAGGACATTGAATTAAGACCTCAGTCTATAATAAACGCTTCGTATCTACTAACCGACTCTCTAAACGCCGTATGCGTCATTTAATAATTATGAGTTTACAGACTAGTGAAATTTGTTATGCTAATTAAAAACATTTCCAAATTTATAAATTTTATCGCTGAAGCGACAGTTTGCCTTCATGAGACTGCTAAATCACTCAAGCACTCGCCTCCCACCAATGTGGCCTGGTTTGCTTCCCAGACCCGGCGTAAAAGTTATGTGGGGTGAACTTTGTTGTTGGTTCTCGTCCTTGCTCCGATGGTTTTTTTCGGGAGTCCTCCGGTATTTTCCTGCCCTCTCAAAAAAATACATTTCCAATTTCGATCTGGAATCCAAGAGTCACAGGTTTATCAGTTGAAGGACTTTTTAGTGTCGCCGTCGTTAAACAAAGTCGATTTATGTTATTTTTATTTAAACACTTGAGAAGGGGTGAACATCGTTTGCGGTATTGATTTTCTGGGCTCGTTTATCAAACACCGTTTTCTCGAAGGAAGTGAGGGTGGGGCTAAGTATAGGAAAATGACTTTTTTAACCAAATTGTACGGATTATTGGTTAGAATATTTTGCTCTCTACTTCTAGGCAATAGTCACGTCACAACGTATGTGTCCATTTCCGTTGGAATTCTGGTGGCGTTAACCGTAATTGCTGGGTTATTGAAGTATTATTTGTTCTTCAAAAAAAGAAGGTCACCAGGTTGGTCAAATCCACTGATTAATCCTCGACTAACTCAAACACCTAAGTGTGCTTATTTACGTAGTTCTCTTTTTTTCATTTTGTTTATTGACTTATTTTTTGATTATGTATGTTTGCTATTAGTTTCGTTGTCTAAGGGCCGATTTAGACGGTACGATTTTTGCTTTCAACTTTTGTATGCGACTCACGTCATGTCTGCAACACGAATCGTGTCTTCTAAATCAGGAGTACAACATCCTCACGACAGTTGCACACAACATGAAAAATGTCGCAGGATTTTGAAACATGTTTTGAAACCCTACGACAGTCCTAAACTCTATCAAAATGTTAGAATGACGAGTTGTTTACGATCTTTACCTGACGCGAGCAATGCACGCTACATTTTTGCATACACCAGTCGTAAGCAAAAATCATACCTTCTGAATCGGCCCTAAATTTGCTGGAAATGAAGAAGACCGGTGCTCCGAAACGTTTTCATATCGTTTGTTAGTTAGTTAGTTAGTTTGTTTGTTTGTTTGTTTAGATCACCCGTCTTTGGTCTTTCTTTTTTATGGCTATATACTAAACCATACCATACCATACCACACTGCACTGTACTGCACTGTGCCATACTGTACTATAATTTTCAGAATATTTATCAAAATACACTGCATTATTTCGGTTACCTTATTGTGAACTTTTTTTTTTCAGGTGGCATCTTGAACTCTGGTAAGTATTTCCCCCTTCTGTCCACTACCTGCCTTAACAAGTCTTAGTCATTCGGTTTCTTATTCTGTTTTGCGTTCTTTATCTATCCATATAGAGTTCACCTACCACGCTTTCATAATATACAGCAACGAAGATTCCCGTTGGGTGAGTCAAAGGCTGCTTCCTCTCCTGGAAGAAAAATATCATTTAAAGTGTTGCATACACTACAGAGACTTTACACCTGGAAAGCCTTTTCAAGAAAGCATGGCGGAAAGTGTGTACAAGAGTCGCAAAATCATAGCAGTGTTATCAAGCAGTTTCCTAAAGAGCAACTACTGCAAGTACGAACTAAACATCGCCAAATATCGTCTTCTGAACAGAGGGGATGACAGTCTGGTTATGATAAGAATTGACGACGAAGATTCCAGTAAACTTCCTAGAGAGCTAAGGAAGAGAAATTTCATCGACTATACTAATCCACTGGAAAGGCCTTTGTGGGAACACAGGCTGCTTTCGTTTCTTAATGTTCCAGTTGATTCCAGTAACTCAGACGAAACTGTGCAGCAGAACTGCGACAATGTCTTGAACAGTAATGCCTTTTCAATTAGCGATGGAAATAACTCAAAAAATGAAAATGACGAATTAAACAGTGCAATTAAAACGACGCACGTCGTTTATCAAACTCGTGTTCTGATTCATCACCGTTCTCAATCAGACACGTCGTCGAATGAAGAACAGGAAACGTTTTTATAAGCCCGATCTATTTGCTTGAAGAGGCGGCAGCATAAAGAAATAACAGGATTAAGGAGGCAGAAGCTTTTACAGAACGCAAAAAATCAACATGTAATTTTTCCGTGTACGTGCAATCAAATAGTCAGCATACACTAAGGTGAATAAACTAATCACAATATATAACACAGAATTTCAAATAGGGCTTTTTTTATAACCGAACCATTTTTTAAGCTGCATCAAATTATTTGGATTCAGTACAATTGGAATGTATAACAATATTGCCCTTGATAAGTAATAAGAACGCCTAATATTAGTTCAGGCTGATCTGGATCGTAAAATAAAATATAAAACTACTGCAACGTTACCGGATTATTGTTATTGAGAACCTAAAACACATTTTTGTTTGTCTGTTCCTGACTTCTTGGAAATATATTCGGTTTCTCAGAAGAACGGTAATAACACTGATGTCTATTTAGCCTGGGCTTCTATGAAGTTCCTGAGCATGCGCGACTCGCAGTTTATAACTATAATCATAATCTCCCGGGGAGGGTTAATAGTTTTAATGATTTCAACCATTTCAATGGCTGAAACTCGAGACGTAATTCTAGACTCCAGTTTCCGACGCTCTTCGAACGTTTGCATTTGAAATCGCACGGTGAAGTCTTCCTCTTGCTTCGATGGAATTTCTCCAAAATGGCTAAGGAAAACACTGAAACACAGTTAAATCAACTCTTTTTATTAAATGATTATGGCCATATGAATTAGGTAAACGGTAATGAGAAATGCTCACGTAAAATATCTCTTCCCTTGCATGAGCTTTACGGTTTTGAATGATATAGTGGTTATAAGTGAGTCCGATTTGACTGTATTCCACACTGTCTCTTTACCTAGGTGTTTCTCCTATAAACTTACTGCAGTCTGATTAGATCCGGTACTTACATTTTGTTACGGCAGTTATGGTGGTCCATACAAAGTTACTTGTTTCCTTGTTAAACAAAGTCGATTTACATGAAATCCCTAAGAGTGGCCATTAAATGAAAGCTATTTTGTGTTAAAGAGGGAAAAATGAACTACTTCCTGACTTCCCGTCTGCATGGCTCACTTCCTGCGTTGTAGAAAACTCCATGGTACCCTGACTATAATTTAAGAAATGTTCTTCCCGTGGACCACTATTTTTTTAGATAGTAACGCACAGCGTAGCACAGTCATTCTGTGTAAAAAACAAGATCATTTGAACAAAGCGGGCCAATTTGATCGCGGCTGTAACGATAATGAAGGCTACCGTGAAAATTTTGCTTCTTTACCACCTTTTATTGAGGACTGGTGAGTACAACATGCATGGTTAATTCTACAGAAACGTTTAAAAGTTTTAGAAAATGCCTCCAAATACATGGATTTTGACATACCTCGCCTAAAACCAATTGAAGCTGTTTTCCTCTACTCGAACATCATTTGGCTTACAATAGTCGCTGCTTTGTGAACATTCTTGAGTTTATGACTTACAACGATGCTGAAAGTGAACCCAACACGCTAAAATACTAAATAAATTTTTAACAATTAGCTACAGTAGCTGAAGCCCTTCTACAATATTAAAATAACGAGGAATTATTAATAAAGTTATAATAAAATGTTAACCAATGTGTCTTCAAAATTCGTAGTACATGGCAATAACACAATGTGAGAGCAGACTGGATAAGGTCAACGATTGAACCAAAAGCAGAGTATAAAAACCTAGAGATTCAAGCTTTATTGATGTCAAATTTAAATAACAACTTATATAAAAATGGAAGAAGATAAAGCTAATCTGCTAGAATAACCTTGTAGGAATTTAAAATATATAATTGTTCCTGAGCAGCAAAACTCGGTCTTGATTCAAAAATACAAATTACAGGTACAACTCAAGGGCATTATTTTTTCTATGACAAAGCCTTACTTGGCCAAGCTTTTACTGAAAGCGTTTTGGCTATTAATTTCTTCACTCAAGAAGAGCACCTTTTATATAAAGCGGTATTCAAGGGAAATAGCTCGAGACGCTGGGAAGCTATCCCTGGTCAAAACTCCAGAGATATGGCCTTACTTACAACTTGGTCAGCCTAAGAAAATAATTGTGCTTAAGTCTGTGTTCTACGCCGTATAAACAAGAGTTCAGGTTGAAAATGAGCAACGAAAATATGGGTTGCGAAACGTTGGGTATGGATGTAATAATCCTGTCTTTACGTGCGCCTGACATCCCTACTTTAAATCTCGCTTTAATTAATGCCTCACTCTAAGGACCTTGTTTTCCATTAATCGCCACTCACGACGTGCATTTACTCGGAAAAGTGACGTTAATTTCCGGCAACGTGACAACGCTATGACAACTCGCTGGCACCCCGTCATTAACTTTCAAAAACATTAGGATATTTTGACTGATAGTAGGGGCATTGTTATAATGGTGCAATCATTACGAAAGAATGTAACAACTACACAGGGCACACTCGTCGGCTTCCACCTCTTCCGTCTTCTAGGAAATTAAATTGTATAAACATGGAAGAAAAGAAAGCTAACCTCCTTGAATATTTTTTGTGGAACTTAAATTTTATAACTGACTCCTCGAGCAAAACCACTCTTCCAAGGATCAACTTCGTATTGGCAGTTTGAACGAAACACAATTTCAGACTCATCCCGGAGGCATTGTTGTTCAATAACAGGGCCTCGGCTAAGCTTTTAGATCGTGTCGGCCATCTCCACTCAATTAGAGGTGCAAAACTTTCCGGTATTATTATTATTATTATTATTATTATTATTATTATTATTATTATTATTATATGGACATTAGCACCAGCTGAGAAGCCAGACCTGGATTAAAAGCACTTAGAAGAGACCGAGACCTAAACTTATTTATTTGTAAGTAGGTCAGTTTGTGAAGCTCATCGCTTCTGGCCTGCGTCGTCATACGCCTTCTAGAAACGCTATAAAACGTTCGGTATAACTTAACTGCGCTAGAAAAGCATTCCAACAATTTGCGGAAGCACCCATTATTTTACAAACGGAACATTTAGAAAAAAGTTCTTCTCACAAGAAATGCTCGTTTTCAGTAAATGTTAGGTTGTTCTTTGCTTTTTGAATGTAAATATGCATGACGATTCATTAAAATGCATCAGTAATATAATCACGGTGGGGCCAAACCACCCCCCAAATGGGTCATGAAATGTCCCGTTTTTTGGTTAATTTTTAATAATTTTGTTACTTTTCATCATTTCTTTACCAAACTTGGTAATTTGATATGGGTCTTTGTGCCAAACAATTTGACATGAATGGTGATGCCAAATGTCAAATTATGACGTCATAATTGGTGACGTCATATTATTCTCTAAAATAAAATTTTAGAATTTCTAAATTTTTCTGGTGTTTTAGAAAGAACACGTCAAGAGGAGTTGAATGCTGAAAACCGTTTGTCGATGTGATAAATAATGGATGAGATATGGCATTTTAGATTTTGAAAATTTCACAGTCTCAAAATAGGGTCCCCCCCTTGTGTAATACGTTTGAATTTAAGTGTTGTTTTGTTGCGTCAACGACACCATTTAAGTTGCAGATAAGATGTCTTAAATGACGGAAGCTAAATGAAAAAGAAAAACTCGGAAAATTTTTTTCCTGCCAGAGCTAGAGCCCCCAAACCAGTTTTGTGACGTAATTAAGTGTCACGTGATCAATTATGCTCTTGCTAATATTATCGTTTTCAAGCCGAAAACTTGAAATCTAAAATGATACGATTTTTTGGAACAACAAGAAGTCCATTTTACCAGATTATTAGCTTGCATGGAAAAAAACTGTACAAAATAGATCAACAGGGTTGTTTTTAGAAGAAAAGTATGGTTCCGGGGGGGACACTTTAAATGTCTTTAAATTGTCATAACTCAAGATACGTTTGTCTTAGCGAGGTACGGTTTTCAGCATTTTACTCCCCTTGCCAAGTTCTTTCAGATGACATAACTTTTTATTTCAAATTTGAAATTTTCAGTTAACTCGTTTTGTGACGTCAGCCATTATGACGTCACAATTTGGTTTTTTAAGTCATTCTCATACTTAAAATAAATTGGGCGACAACCCAAGGTTTTTTGCCAAGTTTGGAAAAGAAATATGAAAAAGAAGCAAAATTAGTCTAAATGACCCATTTGGGGGGTGGTTTGGCCCCGCCGTGAATACGCAGTAAATATAAGTTGGATCTAATGCACTAATATAAGATTCAGTATATTATTAATACGGATCAGAAATATATTATACAGTAAGTTTTTTTATTGGTCGGGGGAAGGAGTGAAACTACCCAAATTGAAAAAAACATCACGAGACCCTAATAATGATGTTAGTCCTTTTACAGTGCAAGATTCTGCTAAGGCGGAGGAGGAGACAGTTGTCAACGTAAGATGTCGATTTACATTCATCCGATAACAATTTTGAAATTCTAAAATACCACTTGATTTGCTAAAGCCTTTTATCTCCTGAATAAATCTGTTGTGGTTCAATTTTATCCTTGGTTTAAATTTTCTTTTCCATTGTTTCAAAATTATTGTCATACAAAACCATACCAACGAACAAAAGCAAGATAACTTTACCAATGATCAATTTGAACCACAACAAATCCAAAACAGCTACCCTGCTTGAGATGATTTTCAAGTTACGCGTTACCATACATGAGGATGAGTTACAAAGTTGATAGATTTTAACTTTGTCGTGAACACGTTTTGTGTTGTTTAATGGCTGGTTTTCACATCAGCTGGCTTGCGATTTTATCAGAGAGCGTAAGCGTAGAATGGGAGCTAAGTAACCCATATATCTGATGGTGATGGCCTGCCTATGAACTACACAAAAAAAATGTTGACCGCAGAGGTCCTTCCCCTAATTCCACATCTGTTCCTACGCAGTAATGTCATTTCTGAGAGGTATAGTAGAAATAAATTGCGTCCTGAGCAAATACATGACGAATAGAAGTCGGTTGTTTGGAGGATAGCGAAACTGAAATTACCTTGGTGTTTTTAAAGGAGCTTAATGTTACGAAATTTAGCCAAATTCAGCCTCTGAGATCTGGATACGATAAAAAACAAAGCTGTTTCAACGGTAGAGAAACTGAGTGTACATTTTAACCAATATTTCAAAAGGCACAGTCTTTCTTCTTCAGGGTCTTACGAACACCCTGAAGAAGAAAGGCTGTGCCTTTTGAAATATTGGTTAAAATATACACTCAGTTTTCCTACCGTTGAATCAGCATTTCTTTTTTATCGTGTTTGGTTCTTTATTTTTTGCTGATTAGATCCTTTACTACAGGATACGGTACTTTTATTTTGTTACGGTGGTCCATGCAAAGTTAATTGTTTCTGAGATCTGGGCTCCAAATCAACCGAAACATAAAAATAACCCCTTAAAACATTGACGAAAGGATTAAATAACACAGCTGAAATACAAAAGAATACACGGATGGGCCAAATTGAAGAAGATTAACACGGATTGCAATTGGGGTTTTTGAAAAACTTTTAGGCTGATCATGAACAGTTTTCAAAGTTCATCTCTGTTGTTAGTAAATTTAAATATAGCGCTTGGGATACATATTTGTTTGTCACGAAGCTGTGATTTTGTCATTCTAAAGTAATTTCTCCGCTTACGTTAAGTTCGATAACAGGTTAGGGCGCGTAATTGGAAAAACTAAACAAAAAAGCCTTTGCCTTGATCGTCTCCTTCTTATCCTTCAGGCCAATATTCAAATCATGAGCCATCACGTGCAATTTATAATTTACTCTTTTGCTTGTCGGTGGAATCTGAAATCCTTTGTATAACCACTCAACGAAAGTTCTCCAGCGTTGCTTTCATATGGTGCGTGCTTTTTATCTACCATTTGTTTCCGAAGAGAAATTTGGAAATGTCTATTTTTGGCGTTTTTGGGATTGAGATTGAGAAGTTAGAAACACTTAACGAATCTGTTCCTGGCTACATCTCATCCCTGGTGGAATTTCTGCTTGCTGGCAAATTGTTTTTGTGTAGCTGTTCCAGTCCTGGAAAATATTTACTGTAGCAGTTTTCCTTGGGAAATTAATCTTGTTGGGAAAGATATTGGCCTTCCTTGTTAAATGTGTATTACCTAGCGGCCCCGAAACCTTTAAGATATATGTACAGGTAGCTTTCCACACCCACTGACCAGTGAAGATGAAAATATAGGTCTGGAATATCGCCCACCATACGAAATATTGTGCTGGTTTCGGTGTTACTGGACTGCTGTGAAATGTTTAATTGCTGTCTGGGAAACATGGGAACTTATCTCTGCAGGCGGGGAACTTTCCACGATAGACACGCTAAAGAAAGGAACGGACGAGTTTTCCCAGCAAAGTAGAAAAAAAGCCTGCAAATGCCTTAAAACGACGTCAATCTTCAGTTGATGCTATATTGACAAAAGTCTCACAATCAAGACTGATATAAGTTTATGGCAATTAACAACGATTTTAACTGACGGGCTTGGAAGGGAAATGATTAAAGAGTTCATTACAAAGGCAATTTTTGATGAAAGCTGTACGCATGTAGTTGGAGGTCCAAGTCTATGATATGTGATACGAAATAGCATTTTAAGACCGCAAATTTGCTCGAGATTTTTTATAATTACATGTAGCTTTCGATCGCGGAATGTATTTCAAGCCTTGTTTTGGAACGAAGCCATACCGCTGGAGCTCGAAAAGGCCGGATTTTCTTTTGCAGAACCAAAGCTTAATAGACGACACAGGCCATGATCTAGGAGAAAGCGTTGGTTTTGTGATGATTAACTCAGCCCAACCCAAATACAACAAACTTCAAACTTCGTGTTTTCGCTGAAGCCTGATTCAGTATCATAGTGTGCAGTAAAACTATTAGTAAGTGCATTGACACGGATGGCCAGGATGGAAATTGACTACAACTTGTAACCGTTGGGCCAACTGTTTTAAGGTTTGTGGTTGTGTCTTGCAAGAATCGTTACAGACTTACTGTAGTTTGCTCTCCTTGTGGACTTTTTAAATAACACTTTGAGAAACCAAAAGTTATATTTACATTAACTGAACACTGCGGTCAACTCCCGTTATTGTGCACACCCTCGGGACCGCTATTTCGTGTCCGTAATAGCGGGATGAGAGATAAAATTCTTACAAAAGGCATTTACGGAAAAATCCGTGACATAGTCTCTTTTACCTGCAATAATAACACGAGGTATATTGTTTGTTTGTTTTTTTGCTTAGTGACGATACCAACGACTCCGCAGATCTGTCTTCAGAAGACAACATCTGGTCAATGCTGTAGTATTCCTTTCAAGTACAAAGGAGTGACATACAATGATTGCACAAGAGTAGTAAGTTGGGCTCACATAGAGAATTTTCCCACGGTAATTTGCATACACACCCCCTGTTCTGGTTTCTGATTGGTCAAGAGATTGTCATAGCAACGGAAACCGCTGGTGGGATGGGATCGCAGGCTCAACCGGAAGTGACGTCACCGGAACCGGAAGTGATTTCAGCGGAACCGGAACTGACTGGAAATGCGAAGGTCACGTGGTTTCTGGTGGAAAACCACTGACCAGTGGTGAAAAAGGATCGCAGGCTCAGGGTGGGGAAAAACCGCAGAGGGAGTGCGGGCTCAGAGTCCAAAGTCCAATTCAGGCATCGGGGGAGGTCCTTCCTGGAAAAGAGACAAAAGAAGACGCCATGTTGGAAAAAATACTTTTAATCTCCTTGGTGACAAAGAGTGCAAACAGGCGACTCTTGTTTCTTTCACTACAAGGAAGTAAGAAAGCAAGCAAGCCAGCAAGCAAGTACCATCTACGGACAGCGCCAAGCCTTTTTTCATGTGGTTCCTTGTTTTTGTTATGAGCGTTCCATTTCCTTTTCATGAGTGTTCCATTTTGATGAGTATTCCTTTTTAATGTGAGTGTTCCTTTTAATGAAGGCGTGGTTCTGAGGGCAAGAAGGTGGTGTCTTGGATGAGGCTGAGGGCTAGAAGGCGACGACGAGAGTTGTCATAACAAAGAAGACAAGATCAGCATGACATGGAAAATTCCAAATGGGTCATCCGGATCCAAAATAAGGATGAGCTCTATTGTGCCAGGGGGTTCTTTCTTTGTAGTCGTCCTATTCCATTTTGATGATATGAGTGTTCCTTTATGATGAGTGTTCCATTTTTTTAATGAGTATTCCTTTTGATGAGTGTTCCTTTTGATGACAGTTCCATTTTCATTTCATTTGATGAGTGTTCCTTTTTAATATGAGTGTTCCTTTTTAATATGAGTGTTCCTTTTTAATTTGAGTGTTCCTTTTGATGATGAGTGGAGCTGTCCGGACTGCTTCAAACAAGAAGTGGGACCCCAAGCCCTTGAACGGTGAACCCAAATGGTCTCCTTTTTAATATGAGGGTTCCATTTCTTTTTTAATATGAGTGTTCCTTTTGATAATGAGTGTTCCTTTTGATGAGTATTCCTTTTTGACGAGTGTTCCTTTTAATGAGTGTTCCTTTTGAGTGTTCCTCCACAATAATTTCCAGGGATGAGGTTTACGAGTCGGTGAATGGTACGAAGGAACCGCGTGGGGCATGGATCCAAACTGAATGCCTTGAGGCCCTCGTGCCAAATGAGGGGTGGCAGACCTTTTGATCAGTGTTCCTTTTGCCACTCAACAAAAAATAAACAAACTTCAAGGGCTCGGGTACCGTGTGGTGGAAGAACTGTCATACTGAAGAAGACAAGATCAGCATGACATGGTGTACTCTTAGGAAACCGTGTGAAGAGAGGGGATGCCAAGGAAGGCGTCTTACTGATAACCGTAGGGGTAAGTCTGGAAGGTAACTGGATCTATGACTCTCTTGTCGTACACCAATTGGTAACGTTTGTAGTCCGGAAACGTATAGAGTTGGTAGTGCTTGGGATCCCGGACAATAATAATAATAATAATAATAATAATAATTAATCTTTAAAGAGGATACTCCCATCACGTTGAGTGGTTTTCAGGGAGGTCCTCTATAACAAAAGAATAAAATAAAACTAAACATTGTAATAGATACAAGCTAAAACTAAAAATATAAAAAGTACAAATATGGTAAAAATAGATCAAAGGTCCTTAAAATATAGATACATATTTTGCTAAAACTATTGAATCATATAATTTGATTTGATAAAAAGATGTTCAAGAGCCTTTTAAATGTATTGCATGGCATGGGCCTCCTCAAGTCCATGGGAAGAGCCATCCAGTCGTTAAAGGCTTGGAATGAGGTGACGCGTCTACCCCACTCAGACTTATCTTTAGGTAATCTGGGCAGATAGCCATTCCTGGTATTTTAGCCGTGAGAAGAGTTGAGTGGCGATCGAAAGTTGTCAAAATGTTCAGGGATATTTCCCTTAATAGCATTTTGAACTAATTCACAACGATGCCCACGTCGACGACATTCCAGTGGCAACCACTTTAGAGTTTTTAAAGCTTCTTTGGAAGAAACGTTCTTCCTTAAAACCTTTTTGGCAAACTTATTTTGAAAGCCCTGTAATTGGTCCATCTCAGATTTCAACCCAGGTTGGTCCCCCCAGACTATATCTGCGTAGTCTAAGTATGGCAGGACCAAACCATTGTAATATGCCAGGCGAGACGTTTGATCGAGCATATGTAAGATGCGATTAAAAACACTAATTCGATGTCCCAATTTCTTAACTGAGTTCCTTATATGGGGTTTCCAGCTCCATTTTTCATCGGTTGTCACTCCCAGATATTTAAAAGATTTCACGCGATCAATAACCACACTGTCAGATATAAATTCAAAATTCTCAAATGCAGTTAATGTGTTCTTACTTCCAGACAACATCAGTTTAGTTTTCTTGACGTTCAATGATAGCTTGTTCTCCCAATACCAAGTACAGATCTGTGTAAAACCAATATCAAGGGACTCTTTGAGTTCAGCTGCAGTTGATGCCGCACATAGCAATACAACATCATCGGCGTAGAGAATCATCTTGGCATCATTAATAGCGTTGGGCAAACTGTTGATGTAGATGTTAAATAGTAGCGGCCCCAAGATACTACCCTGGGGAACACCTAGTTGGATGGAACGTGGATCTGAAACCGAGCCATTGATAACAACACTTTGCTTACGTTCTGAAAGATACGATTTGAACCAGCGTATGTGTTTTGATGACTTGGGTTTCCCGGGGTTTCTGGAGTGGCTTTTGGATTTCGTCCAGGACGTTCTGACGCATGACGTTGAAATTCAACTGGGCTTTGCCTTCGCTGTTCAGACGGAATCCTCTGACTTTGCATTCCACGTGGCCGTTCTTGGTTTGGTAGCCATAATTCTTGGGAGCCCCCGATACAAATTCATGTCACCCCCCGTCAAAAGATCCATTACATCGATGTCACCTCCTTGTACCCTTGGGTCAACAAAACCTGTGTGTACCCCAAAGGACATCCTCGCTTCATTTCCCAACCGGGTCACACCGACATCCATCAGTACTTTGGTCTCATCCAATGCAAAGTCCTCCCTCCGCGTCACCTCTACCATCCCGTACTGCCTTACCGCCATGAAGGGAAACTCCTGTTTCCCCTCTGTGCCACTTGTGTGAAAGAAGAAATGCCCAAACGTCCATGGGAAAGAACAGCGGAATGCCTCCACACCGACGAGCAACGCGACCTCACCGGTACGTGGTGCACCCCAGAATTGCACAAAGCCGTCGAGTTGGGGTACGAAGTCCAATACGTCTATGAGGTCTGGCATTTTCACGAGACCTGTGAGGGACTCTTCCGAGACTACGTCAACACCTGGTTGAAAATCAAGCAAGAAGCCAGTGGGTGGCCATCCTGGGTCGGGGACGACGAAACCAAACGCCAGCAGTACATCCGAGAGTACTTCGAGCATGAAGGCATCCAGTTGGAGTACGATAACATCAAGAAGAATTCAGGGTTACGTACCCTGGCCAAAATGATGTTCAATTCCATGTGGGGTGGCCGGGTTTGCCCCGTCGTGGTCTGCCGGTTCCCTGAGGCGCATGGTGGACTTGGGTGATGGACAATTGAAAAGAATCGTCCATTTCAAATTGTTCGTTGCTGTTGAGGGCTTGGGCCAACCGATCGAACAGGGCGTCCAAACGTTCGCCTCCTTCACGCCATTCTCCAGCACGTAATCTCCACCCTTGGAAGTTATTATGCAGGCGGTTGGAACCGATGGTAAAATAGAGTCGGTCTTGATCGTGCAGGTTGAGCGTGGTGGCTAACACTTGATTCACCGCTCGACGTAACCCGTCTTGAAGGGCTCGAGTTATATTTTCATGGTTAATGAAGTTCGCCCTTTGACACAGGGTGAAATAAGGCGTTTCCGTAATTCGGAAAATTGACGGAAACCTGACAGTTGACATTTCCGTTACGTTTCCGCAGATCGGTTACGACGGGAAACGTGTAAGAGAAGAATGGTGAGAATGTTCGGCGTTTCCGCAGCCTTTCCGTTAGCTGAAACGTTTAAAATGTTTCCATCGCGTTTCCGCAGCGTTTCCGTTGGCTGAAACGAGCAAGGTTTTTCCTTCGGGTTTCTGCAAACGGATTCGAACGGAAACTTGGCGGTTTTCCATTCCTGGTACTCCGAGATACGCGCAGTTTAACTGATAGACTCTCCGATTCGGAGTCCAGAACGCTTTTAATGATGCTCTTAACGTTGTTTGGAAATGTTTAGAAATTTAACCCATGGCCATAAAATAGTTTTCAAAACAAAGCTGGAGAACCTCATGAAGTTTCTTCGCAAGTACACGGCAAAAAAAGCATTTTTGAAAATGAGTTTAACTGACTCTTTGAGCAAAATGTGTATTTTACTCAATATGTTGAGTAAAGAATAAATCTAGCACTGGACGAAAAAATGAATTTACCGCAAGTTTGCCAATTGAGCAAATTTGTTTTACATTTAGAGTACTGATATTGCTATTTTTGTGATGTACCACCAAATTATATTATTCGAAAAGCGGTTCGCATTTTCATTTTCTCGCGGGTTCTCGTCGGTTCCCCGCTGGCTGGCCGGTTTGGCCGAGTGACCTTGGGTACGAATTGATCATGCGCAAAATAGTTCCCTTCCCGACGTGCTTTTCGCATTTTGGCGCCTGTTTTCAACGACCTTCGGTAGCATTCAGTATTTGAGGGATAAACTTTTGTCGCTTTGGAGAGATGGCTTGTGAACTATTCCTTCTTCTTGCTTCACGGTCTCTGCATAGATGCAAACAATCTCCTTACAGCGGATTAACGATCGGTGGGAATGTTTTTCTGCCATTAATCAAGCTTCATCGAGTCAAGTTTGGCCGCCATATTTGATGGCACATGGTTCCTGTTGCGATTGCCAAGGTAAGCTTAAGTTTAGACTGTACAGCGTAAACTTAAGCTTTGATGTATCCAAATATTCTTGCCTTGTTTGATATTTACTACGTTTGAGCGAAGTCCTCCGCACTTGGAGTGTTCTTGATGACATTATTTTCTTAGGGACTTCAAAAGTAATATACAGATATGGTCAGATACCAGTCAAAATGAAGCTTGAAAACCCCCCTCCGGGCAATCCCCTGGGCATTTGAACTTTTGAAGATTGGCTTGTACAAATTCCCTCCCCTCGGGGCAAAAAAGCCATTCAAATACCCCACCAATTAGTACTGAAATACATTATACATGTACCTCTCCTCAAAGACAAATCTCGTCTTTAATCAAACACTGTTCACGCTTTCAGAGAGAGATCTGCCGTTATGACACCTTCAAACTTCTTTTAAAGACCCTTTTAAAAGAGTTATTTGCAAACAAAGGCAAATTTCTATCTTGTAAATCCATCATACCCTGCAAAAACCGAAAAAACTCATGGGCGTATTACACTACAACAAGAGATAAATCCGGATCAAATTCCCCACCTTTCCAACGCAATGTTCAAATTCCCCCCTCCTTGGGCACGATGCAAAGTCAAATGCCGGGGGTGGGGGGGGGGGGGCGGGGAGGATGTTGAAGCTTCAGTTTGAAAGGTACATAATATTTATGAGGGTCCTGAAGGGGTAAAAATGGGAGCTTGGATTTGCCTATTTTAGCACTGGGAAATGGGATTTGAGGCACTGGGACTGGGAAAAAAGTAGTGTATAATGGGAATGGGAAAGATGTCCTATTGAAAAACAGAATCTACAAACCATTTGAAACCCTTGTTAAGTCCCTTAAATGCACAAAAATGCAACAAGATAGTCTTTAACAATACCTAAAAATTAATTTTTTGCAAATCAACAGATATCAAACCAATGTAGTTGTGATCTGATTTTAGCGTTGACTTTAAACTGCATTTACTGAAATCAGCAATTTGGTTGCACAGCGTTAGACATTGCCTCTATATGACTCTATGTGCCTAACAGGTCAAACCAATGTAGTTGTGATCTGATTTTAGCATTGACTTTAAACTGCATTTAATGAAATCAGCGATTTGGTTGCACAGCATTAGACGTTCTCTCTATATGACTCTATGTGCCTAACAGGTCAAACCATGACTTCGATTAGCTTATTTAAAATAGCAGATACAGGTTAAAAAGTGTTGATGTTGTGGCAATTTTATCCTTGGTTCAATTCTTATTATCCTTTGTTTATGTGTATAGTACAGTGCAATGCTGATAATGAACCAAGGATAAAATTGAACCGCAACATTGAGGGGCGTGCGCGATTCCCAAAGTTCGTGAATGCAGGGCTGTGCTCTAGCAGCGCCCGGGGCCTCAGGCTACTAACTTTTGTCTGTGGGCGACTAGAAAAACTCATTTTTGCATAGTGCTTAAGGGCTGGGAACCCCAGAATTCACAGTTGGGGCCTTTGGGCACCACCTCTTAGAGCACAGCCTTGGAATGATATTTCTAAAAAGGCCTTCATACATGTAGCTTAGCTCGTACTTTCTTTTTGGTAATACATGTATATGAGGGGAGGCTTCTTAAAGAGTTTCTTAAATTCAGATGTGGCTGATTCTGTACTAATTGAGGGGTCCAGTCAAAAACTATACAAAGTGGAAAATTTGCATAAATTGTTTTTTCCAGAAGTAATCGAATTTTTGCATGTGGCCTTCAAATTAATGCAAAAACATGGCCTTGTATTTTTTCCACTGGTTTTCACTTTGTGCCATTTTCCCATCAGTATATACTTTAGGCTAGGCAATGCCAGGTGGTATTGCATAACAAAGAGTAGTATTTTCTCACATGCAGCTTTGTTTTTCTGTTTTAGCGCTGATTTTCTGTCCAAGAATTTTACAGGTACTGTCATTAAAGATGTGTTTACTGTTCATCGTGGTGTAAGATAGGTAAGATGAACGTTTATGTCTCACGATGGAATCGCTTAGAGTTGTTGATCACGACGTTTCGACTGCAATACTGCTAGTCTTTATCAGGCGATGACGTCGATTGTTTACGTGTCGCTATTTGTAGCGTGATGGTTCGCTGCTATTGGTGCATTTCGATCCTCATTATTATTCAGACTATTAGATGTTGTTGTCTCACAGGTCCACTTTGTGGTTGGTCAGCTGTTGTGCTTTCTGATTGTAGGTATCCAAGCCTCAGGAATTTCGATTCCACTATCTCTATTGACACGTAAACAATCGACCTCATCACCTGATGAAGAATTTTACTTCTGGGAGGTGTTTTTTAACAACACTAGCTGGGTACCCTCTATCATTCAGGTGTAATTCGAAGAATTTCTTCTCAAATATTGCTTTCGGGAAGATTTTCTACGAAGCCTTAACGCCTTTCGTGACCCCCCCCCCCCCCTCTTCAGGACCCTCATTTATGGCTCATTTCTGAGGGCCCGCGCCTTTTGATCAAAATTGAAATATGTTTTCTTTGTTTTGAATTATCATGTTTACACATTAATTTCATAATGCGAAATCTTTACGCTTGGCACAGTTTGCGAGCGATGCATTTTTTGGCAGATCTTCAAGCTGCTGTACCATTGATTGTGAGTGACCACATTCACACTGATTGATTATGGGTTTTGCCTTTGTTTTGAATTACAGTGTATCATGTTTGTACTCTAACATATATTTCCATAATGTTAGATCTCTATTTTTGGTACAGTTTGCAAGTGACAGCTTTTTTGTTAGCTCTTCAAGCTGCTGTACCAGTGCGAGTGATCACGTTCACACCGATTGAATATGGGTTAAGGCTTTGTTTTTAATTATCGTGTTTACACATTTAATTTCACAATATGAGACATTAAGTAATGGCTTGTGCTGCTGCATGCTATTGCTGCCATGTTTTTTCTTTAAACTGCCTATAAAGTGGTTGCAAACTGAACTGCAAATTTGTCTTGATTCCAGTTGTTTTATATGGTAACTTTATAATCAATGACCAGCTGAGATAAAAGAATAAAAAGATAGGAAAAAAGGACAAAACAAATCTAAGAGACACATAACCCACCAATAACTACTGCTATTCTTTGTTTCAGGAAAAAAAGCTGAGGTGACAATAGCAATATTGCCACTGCTATTGGCAAAGGCTGTAACATGCAAACACAAGGAATTTGTGGAGTTTATCTCGGTAAGTGTATATTGGTTACATGTACATGTACGCTCATTCACTCTTCACAAATATGTAACAGTAAGTACATGAACTTGAAGGTCAACTATTAGCATAGCAGTCAAATTCAGAGATAAACCAAACTTATGGTCTGAAATAAGCTATTCTGGAAGGGGACAGTTCTTACTAACTTTTCATAGTAGTCATTTAATGAAGATTGTTCCTTGAAAAATATTTGCTCAGAGTTTCAACTGAATACAATGCAGACTGCAGAAATGAGGATGCAAACAGTCCAACCGAAAACACAGTTTCATGCAGCTTCTATTCTAGTCCCCAGATGTACTTGTTTTTCTGCTGTTGTTCTTGTCGTTGCTTTTAATGTCATGGCGAGTACTTCGTGTTTTTTTTTTTTTGCCAAACTCTTGTAGTGAAGATGCTGCATGAACATCAAATGTTTCGTCTCCCCGAAAGTATCCACAATCACAAGTGTCCATCTTTACATAAGCATCCAAGATCACAAGATGTTATTTAAATTAATTTGTTAATTGTTTTACTTTATTTTTATTATTGTTTTTGTTCTTACGTTCTTGATTGTTTCTTCAACAGGAAGAAGCCAGTCCCAAATAAGTGACAGAGAGGAAAACAACACCATATCCATTCATAATCTTCCAGGGTGTCCTGTATTCTCCGGCCAATAATGTGCACTTAGCCGCTGGGAAGATAATTCGTGCACCTCAGAGACATCCATTGCTGAGGGAACTCTAGCTTTGTTGGCCACATTTTATGTTTTTATGTATGAATATCCACCAGGCTTTGTAATTTTTTTTTTGTATCTACAAAATGCATTTTGCATATAGAAGATGGGAGAAAGCTGCCATGATCCACCATACACTTTGTAAATTTAGTACATGACATGAAGGTAGGCACTCACGAGGGGACTGGTCCCTGAAAAAAGTCCATGAGACTATTCCCCTCGTGTGTGCTGACCTTAAATGTCTCAGCAACTGAACAGTGTTAATTACCACAGGTATCTAGTGCTCAACCTTAATGGTTTATTCACATGATCCATGGGCTACTAAAAATAATAATAAAATTTGGTAGACAATTTAGACATGACCTGGTAGCCAAGCCCCAAATTATTTATTATCTTTTGAACACCTGTCCTTGTCAAACACCACTCTGGTTCTCGATTATCCCTGCAATGTAGATGAAACCCAATTTTGACTTGTAAGACTTTGGCTAGTGGACTGCCACTAAGGTCGAGCACATGCATGAGTGGATATAATGGCACTTTTGTCAATGAACTCAGGTTGGATATTTGTACGAATGATTTTAAATTCATATAGTAATAGTCTCCTTTGCTATTTAGTTTCAAAGTTCACCACTATATTGAAGTTTTTTATGCATATACGAACTACTTTTTTGAGTATACGATCTACTCTTCCGTTGACAAAAGTACATGTAGGGATGCCCATCTTTGAGTGGGCTGTGCCAAGACTGTCCATCTTTCAGTGGAAATAATGACACTTTTGTCAATGATCTCAGATTGGATATTTGTAAGAATCAATTTAAATGCATATAGTGATAGTGTCTGTCGCACTTTTGTTTCAAAGTTCAGCACTACATTATTTTTTTCGAGTTTGTGGACCACTTTTTCATTGACAAAAGTAGGGACACCCATCTTTGAGTGGGCTGTGCCAAGACCGTTTGTCCATCTTCGAGTGGAAATAATGGTGCTTTTGTCAATGAGCTCAGATTGGATATTTGTAAGAATCAATTTAAATGCATATACTAATAGTCTCCGTTACTCTTTTGTTTCAAAGTTTAGCACTACATTATTTTTTTTTTCGAGTTTGTGAACCACTTTTTCATTGTCAAAAGTAGGGCCGCCCATCTTTGAGTGGGCTGTGCCAAGACCGTTTGTCCATCTTCGAGTGGAAATAATAGTGCTTTTGTCAATGATCTCAGATTGGATATTTGTAAGAATCAATTTAAATGCCTATAGTGATAGTCTTACGCACTTTTCTTTCAAAGTTTAGCACTACATTATTTTTTTTCGAGTTTGTGAAGCACTTTTTCATTGACAAAAGTAGGGCCGCCCATCTTTGAGTGGGCTGTGCCAAGACCGTTTGTCCATCTTCGAGTGGAAATAATGGTGCTTTTGTCAATGATCTCAGATTGGCTATTTGTAAGAATCAATTTAAATGTATATAGTAATAGTCTCCGTTACTCTTTCTTTTAAAAGTTTAGCACTACATTATTTTTTTTTTCGAGTTTGTGAACCACTTTTTCATTGACAAAAGTAGGGCCGCCCATCTTTGAGTGGGCTGTGCCAAGACCGTTTGTCCATCTTCGAGTGGAAATAATGGTGCTTTTGTCAATGATCTCAGATTGGATATTTGTAAGAATCAAGTTAAATGCTCATTGTAATAGTCGCCGTCGCACTTTTGTTCAAAGTTCAGCACTATAATATTTTTTTTCGAGTATGTGAACTACTTTTTCATTGACAAAAGTAGGGCCGTCCATCTTTGTGTGGGCTGTGCTAAGACTGTTATCATAATAGGACATTCTCTGTACAGATAGTGAAAATAAAACGTAATCCTCTTAAATGCTGTAGATGTAAAGACGTTTGTGAATGCAGCTTCCACTTCTAAAAGTTGTGTGTGAGTCACTTCGTTGGTTAATTCCGATGGGTATACCGTAAGTTGACGAATGCATCCACATTAGCAGGGTATTCCCGACTATGTCTTTTTTTATTAGGCGTATCTGTGATTTACAAGAGAAATCAAATCCCTTCCTATCCCAACTTGAACTTCCCAGTGAATGATGTGCCCTTCGAAAAATCCAGCGGATAATTGTATGTCTGTCAAATTTACAAATCGTGGAAACATAACGGTTTTTAGAGTTTCCGTAACTGCGTAAACCTTGTGGATACGTGATTTATCGTTACATTTACTCTTCGGAAATCCAGCGGATAATTGTGTGTCCGTCGAATTTACGAGTCGCGGAAACACGATGGCTATCAGAGTTTCCGTGACTGCGTAAACGTTGCGGATACGTGAGTTTAAGGAATGCGTTTCCGCAGGGCCGCAGTTGCGGAAACGTAATGTACATCCGTGTTTCCCGCAACGGTTACTTACATTTCCGTTTGCGGATATTCGTGTTTCCGTTGAATAACCGTTATGAAACCTGAAACGTAAACGCGTTATTTCACCCTGTGTGACGTAAACGGGTTTTGAAATGCCGTTCGCGGACGCCCATACGGCTACTCAAACGATCGACATAGCGGTCCAGTTCAAACTCAAAGGCACCACCACTTTGTTGAAAGTGAAAAGCGCCCTGAGCACCAGGCAAGGCACCACCACTTTGTTCAAGGAGCTTGGTTTGGAAGGCATGTTGGCGTTCCAACCGATCCAACACGTCGTTACAGATTTCATCCTCCTCACTGTCTCCCCCCTCTTCCTGGCATAACAAATCAGAGGTCGTCTCTTCTTTCTCCGAATCGGACATCTCCAGGCCAAGTAAGCGTACGATCTCCTCGGGGGCGAGGCCACTTGGCCCCGCCTCGTCTGTGTTGTCTTGATGAGAGGCCATGATCAGATGAACCAGCTGGAGGTCGGTGCTCGTTTTTTATAGAGAAACAAAGGTCACGTGGGAGAGGGTATGAACCAATCACCAAACAGGGCACAGGGTGGCCCAGGGAGGGGTGGGAAGGGGGGACCCCCCTCCCCCCTCCCTAGTTGGGGCCCATCATGCCACGCGGGGAACGAAGGAGAGACTATAAAACAGATCGAGCACCAGGCTGGGGCATCTCAACATGGCCACTTGTCCAGAGAACCTGTTAGAACAGTTTGAAGAGTTTGAGTTGGATTTAGAAGTCGAGGAAATCTTGAAGAAAGTGAAGGTGGAGTTGGCCTTGGACGACAGTGTCGAGCAGTTTGGAAAAGAGTTGGAGGAGGAGAGAAAGCGTTTGAGACAAGCAGCCCAGGCAGCCCAGGCAGCCCAGGCAGCCCAGGCAGCCCAGGCAGCACGAGCCACCTACGTGCGAGAGCATTGGACCCCTGGCCATTATCCACAGTTGAAATATGAGTGGTTTATGGAGGGGCTTGACTATTGCTGCCCTTATTGGCGCTACCAATTCAAGCGCCCCTTCACACCCCCGCCAGGGCCACCGCCCTCTCCCGATGCCTGCAGAAAAAGAGTCCCGTCCCCGCAGCAATCGTCGCGGACCCCCAGTCAGCTACCGAGAAAGCGACGACGACGTTGACGACAACGACAAAGACTATGACCCCCACGACGACGACGACGACGACGACGACGACGAGGAGCTAGGGAGAAAAAAAGTCAAAAAAAGATCACCGGCACGCAACATGGCCAAAAAAGTCTGGTACCGGGCCCGACATCCAGAGAAAGTGGCCGCCTACAAAAAATGGTACCGAGAAACGCATCAAGACCTCATGGCGGAGGGCCAAAAGCGCTACCGGGAAAGGCATCGAGACCGCGTGGCGGAGTCCCATAAGCGCTACCGGGAAAGGTATCAAGCCCGCGTGGCGGAGGCCCAAAAGCGCTACAGGGAAAGGCATCGGGAACAGCGCCGAGCGTATCAAAGACGCTATGAGGAGACTCTTCGAGAAAGGTACACCACAGACAAATACCGGGCGCGTCGTAGACAATATCTGACAAATAAAAGAAAAAGAGACAAAGAGAAAAAGAGAACGGTGGAGAAATTGAAAGCGTTAGGACCTTTGAAACTGACCATTTCACTCACGGATTATTTGAAATCGCCTTCGGGGCGCACGCCTGTGACGACGTATGTCAAAGCATTTTGTGACTCGCTCGAATCGTTGTCTATGGATACGAACGTTTGTGAATCAGTCTCTGAGAACTCCTCTGCATTTTTGTGACTCGCTCGAATCATTGTCTGTGGATACGAACGTATCGCCCGCGGAGTCATTTCTTCAACTCCTTGAGAAGGACTCTCATACACTGATTGATTTGGATTCGGGGGCCATCCAAGTCATGGAACCTCCTGTATGTGACTTGTCGTTTGACGACCTTTCCTTTTTGCAGGACATATCGTCTGACGAGTGGACTGACTTGCTGGAGGATGTCGAGGATTCGTCCTTTGATTTGGAGGCATTGGTGCCCCCTGAAGGCATCGTTGATTTGTTGGAGGACATGTCGCCCGACGAGGGCATCGATTTGATGTATGATTCGGTAACTTAAAAAAGACTCTGGACATTTTTCATTTTTTATTGTCTCGAAAAAACAACATGTTACATGGTGTGTCATTAAAACATTACAATTTTAAACGTTTCTTGGCTTGCATGATTTTTTTGACCACGCGTTCCGTCTTGGTTTTCTTGCCGGGTAACCGATCAATGGCTTGGATCATCTTGGTATCGGCTTTCCATTTGTCTTGCAAATTCTTGGCACGGCTGTAATCAATGTCGTGTTGTTTGGCAATCTGGTCCAAGCGATTGATGCCGGGATCCCCTCGTTTCAGACGTTTGGCCAAATGCGTGCCGGGTCCCATGTATTGATACCCAGGCCAATGAAATTCTTTGCCGGTTTTGGCGATCCATTTTTGCACATCCACCCCCTCTCCATGTTGGGTTCGTTTCCGTTTAATGCCCCTTCTCCTTCTCTGGGAGGTTCATTTTCTCTTGGGGGCATGGTTTAGTCACTGTCGTAATCCAATCGACGTCTCAACTTTTTGCCTCGGTACCAATCTTCCCACCCGGGTAAGGGTTTCAATCGTTCCACTTCACGCGCGGGTGCTTTGCCTTTGCCTTTGCCTTTGCCCCAAGAACTCTCGGCTACCTTTTTTCCAAGGTCTTGTGACGTTCTCGAATGGCTTCTAAACGACGACTGATATCGTCGCCTCGGCTGGTGGAGGGGCTCCCTTTCTTGACGGGAATCTTACTGGTGGTTTTGCCTTTCGGGGTCACCGGTGTAATGGGAGGTTTGGGGGTGGACGGGCTGCCTTTTATCATGCGCTTCAACCATTGTTCCACGGGTCCCGTCACCAAATCCCCGGCCTCTTCCTCTTCCTCGCCTGGGGATGCACCCGGTGCCCCCACACCGACCCCTCCGGGAAATTGACGGATGCGTTTGGTTAACTTGGTTAATTCTTGATCAATGGTTTGGTTTGAGCATTGACCAGGGCCGGGGGCAATTGGGGGTTGGCTAACAAGACATGTTTTTTGGCGGCTAACGTAGCGGCTTTGTTCAACAAAGAATTTTCGGTGAGTTCTCCTTTGTAATATTGAATGAGTTGCTCCAAGTCCTTGTGGGGAATCATGTAGACCTCGTCCATGGTTGACTACAGTCGGCGCAAAGTTCCCCTTCTTCCAACGCACGACAGCTCTCACAAAGACGGGATTTTAAGATATGCCTGTACTCTCGATACAACAGGTGATATTTATGCTTCCAATAATAACACTCGTCTTTCCACTTGTCGGTGGCCCGATTGGTGTCTTGTAACCGACGCATCCACTTGGGAAGCGTTAACGAACACATTGACATAACACGTGATGAAGCCCTTGAAACAACCCGCGTCCTTTTTGTTGGATCAACCACTGACGACGTTTTTTCACCGAATGTCGACGACGTCCCAAGTCGCGTAGCACCTTTTTATAGGGACGAAGCTTGGCCAGGATGGGTGGGGTCACAGGAATCTTGTTTTTCAAGAAGTTCAAAGCCTGTTCACTCACAGCATTGATTTGATCGGCATTGGCATGTTGTAACAACTCTTGACGTTTGGAGCGATTGGCTTCTTGTAACATGGACCGTAAAAACGGTAATTGACGTCGAAGACGTTGCATCTTTACCGACGATGACGGCGACGATACCGTTGGTTGGCTTTTTGGATCGTGCGTTTTATACGTTTATCCGTTTCCAGCGCCACGGCTTTCCCCAACCCCGCCATGGCTGGGACCGACAAGTTCAAAAAACCTCCTCGTTGACGACGTCGTCGTCGTGTCCTCCTCCTCCTCCTCACCATCGGCGGTGCATCAACACACGTTGAAGGGCTTTGTTTTGTTTGATCACGTCCCGTGCCTCTTTATAGCCTTGACGGGTATTGCGTTTCAAATCTTGCCACCAACCACTTCCTTGTTGTCGTTTTCTTCTCCTTCTTCTTCTTCTTTTTCGGACGGCCATGGTTCTAAGAGCGTGGGACTGGGACTCATCTCCTTTTTATCCTTTTCCGTCCAATACCCTTTGGGCCTCAAGGGACGAGGACACCCGTCCACATAGCATGGCGCTTCCACGGGTTGGTACACAAAACGACGGTGGTAATATTGGACACATCGTTTGGGTAACGGAGGAGTGAAATCCACAATGGTATCATCCAACGTTTGCATCTTGATCAAAAACCTTTCCAGGTCCTCCAAGGGAACACCGAGCACATGGGTTTTCAATTCGGTCAAGGCTTTGGCATAGGTGGTAAACGCAAACCGACTCATGGCCACTTTAAACCGGTATTGTTTAAAATCGTTCCATCCTTTGACCACGGTGCCCACCGCCGCCAAACACGCCACTAACGTACTGTTTTCCAAAAGGGGACCCGCAATCATGCCGGCGGCCATCAGGAGTAACGCCAACCCGTTGAACAAGGCATTGACACACTTGAAATAATTCAACATTTTTCGATAACACCACCATTGTTGGTGGTAAAAGGCATACAAGGAATCCATGCGTTGTAACAATGCCGGCGGGAAGACGACGCCAGGACGTCGGGATCCATTCAATAACGACACGACGGTTTTTTCTTGAGGGGCCATGTTTACGACGATATTCGCGACGAAGTGCTTTGCACACTAGGACGTCCTCCCTGTTTATAACTGGTCACGATGCTATTGGTCATGGTGACATTGGCAATTTCTCGACCTTGCACCAATTGTTCTTGATCTTGTAACATCATCCGTAAACGTCGTTGTAAATCCGCTTGACCCAAGGTGCGAGGTTGACTCCCAGGGCTCCAAGATCCTCGTGGGGTGGCTGGATTAGAGCCACGTGTCAAAGGTGAAACGGGGGTTCGTCGTCGTCGTCCTCGTATTCTTCTCGGTCGTCGTCCACGACGACGACCACCACCACCACCACCACCACCACGTCCACCAGCACCACCACCACCACGTCCACCAGCACCACCACCACCACGTCCACCAGCACCACCACCACGTCCACCAGCACCACCACCACGTCCACCACCTCCGTCACCCCCAGCACCCGCTGCTGTTCAAGCATCGGCACCCGCCGCCGCTGTTCGAGGATCGGGCGACAAGCGTGCGCTTCCCCAACTAAGTGGGCTTGCCGGGGAAGACTCCCAGCTGGTCTGTGGGCTATGGAATGATGGTGAATGTGATGCTTGACTTCCTACCCCTGCGGGGGAAGAGGCCTGTAAAGGGGGCGCGTTCCCCCCATCGGGCCAGCCCGCGATGGTGCCGGGAGAGGGCAACTGTTCCACAAGGCAATGAGGGCATCGCCTGTCAGTTCCTCCATGGCGACGTCGATCAGGCCTTGGTCTCCCGTGAAATAAAGGTCTTGCAGGGCCCCTGGGGACACTTGATTGGTCGTGGTCGCCCCGACGCCCGCGGGGGACACCGTGTCGTACGCTTGCGGAGGTTGACGTGGGGATCCATCAGCCATGGTCACTCTTTCGGTCCGTTCCAAGGTCCCTTTATAGTCGCTTTTGATAGGTGCGGGTCCATCCTTCGTCTTTTAAGAGGTGACTCAACAACCGTTGTTGATCGGAGGAGGCCGGGTGTAAATCCAACACCATATACCCATAAGGGCGCGTGGTAGCCTGATGAAAGGTCTCTAAACTGTCTTTCCAGCTGGTAGGAAACGATTGAAGCAACACGTTGCGCACCCCCAATTGATCCCGTGGGTTCTTGAACGCCACAATGTAATAGGCAATGCGGGAAATGCTTTTGGCATATCGGCCGACGGGAAACATGTCTTGGCACAAGTAAAGCACCGTTACCCCTTGATGATGCGAATGTTTGGTGAATAAATCCAACTCCCTTCGTCCATTAAATCATCCAACACCAGCACCCCTTGACGTCCTGGAGGAAACCATTGCACCAACGCGTCATGATCGGGAATCCCTTCGTGAAACACCACCCCTTGATCTTGCATGCCTCGAAATCGATCTTGCCAGGCGCCATAACAATAATGCACTTGGGTCGGTGGGGTTTCAAACAAGTCCAAATTCTCTAACAAGAGTTTTTCCGTATACACGGTTTTGCCACATCCCGAAGGTCCCACCACCAAAATACTGGACGGGGTATGAAAACGAAACTGTTTACCCATTTGCATGATGAGGACTAACCCCATGAAAAAAAAAGGCACCTTTTTTATGGAGTCGATGGGACTCAAACCCACGCACGACCCCCTGTTTTGGGGGTCCACGGCTCTACCGACTGAGCTACGACTTCCTTTTGGATAGGACACAACGACAGACGGGGTTTATTTTCAATATGTTTTATTTTAACAATTACATTGATGATACGGGTGACAACAGACTTGGTACCATCTTGCTTCTTGACCTACAATCCATTGTTGAAGGCGTTGACCGGCTTGATGGTCATTGCTTACATAATCATGATCGGAAAAGTCATTTAAAAAATCTTGCAAGGTACGTCCACGGGCTTTGGCTTTCAAGTACAACAACGCGTAATCGCCACAGGACTTGCTTGAGGTGGCTTGCAGGGACTTGCCATTGGTCACCACATACTTCCAATGTTGGACAATCCACGCTCGCAACGGGGCGGCTTGCACGTACGTTTCCAACGGCAAGGCATAACTGTCGAGGACTTCACAGACGTTTCCCTCGGTCCAGACCGCTAACCAATGTTGCCCGGGTTGATCGTGCGGGTCGGTGTTCACAATGTACCCTTGGGGTTGGGTCTTGACAGGACTCTTGGGTAATCGATCACAGGCCACCATTCCGTAAAACACTGGTTTCAATTGTGGGTCGTCTCGGGCTAAATAATCCAATTGCACATTATTCAAGGCCACGTGTTCCATGTTTTAATGTTGGTAAATGTTGTACAACACGGCTCCGTTGCGGTCAATCTCCAGTAAGTTCTCAAATTCCCCATACACGAGCACGGTTATATTGGTGCCAGGTGCGGCTCCAAATTCCAAGACGAGTTGTAAATCGCCGGTTTGCTTGGGGTTGAGGTTTTGACTGTCCGCACATCCATTGGCCACATTGTCAAACATGAACAAGGTACAATTTTTAGCTTGGCCCCAATCTCCTAGTTACACCATATTGCCTTTCTTTTTACGCCAGGCGCCACTGGCTTGCAGAAAACGGAAGTACCCCAGGTTATCTCGGGTCCCATTGTTGCGCACCAACTGTAAGGTTTCATAAGGGTATTCTTCTCCTTTGACAATCTGATTAATGGCGGTCAGACCAAATTTCTGGAAGCAGAAGGGATCTCGGGTCACATCCCCATTGAAGGCGCGGCTGTCCAGCAACCCCACAATCAATTGGTCAGGTATTCTGTTTTGAAACAGGTTGGGAATGTCAAAGCGGACCAGGTTGCCTTGCATGCTGAAGGTACGGATTTCACTGCGGACGGTCTGGTAGGAGGCGATTTGTCCTTCATTGTGTCTTTGGGCAGACAAACTCTTGTAGATGGCGTCATTCAAACGCAGTTGACAGAGATGAAACCGTAGTTTGACATCCCCTTCCACCAATCGGCCGGCTAGAGCCACTCCATTCAAAAACAGATTCGGGCCATTGAAATGAAATTTCATCTTGATTTCTATGCCAGGCACCAACAATTTGCCGGTGTGAAACACTTCCAAGTGTGGGGTAAACACCAGACTATGGGTGACACCTGCAGCATACTTGGCGGTTTCTGCTACTATGGTGGCCAAGGCCCCTTTGTGATTGGCACTGAGAGCGTTATAGGCTGCATCAGGTGTGCCATAGTCTGTGTTGGTGGCGGTCCATTGGGGTGGGAAATCCACTTGATTGAACCAGCCTTGGGGTCCCAACACGGTCTTGCCATCTTCTCGGTCATAATTCAGTAAGGTTTCTAGGTAGGCTTTGTAATGATAGGTGTCGGATTGAGGACTGATCAACGTGCCATTCAACTGCAAATAAATTTGTTTGATGATGGAATGGGCCAAATTATTGACGGGCCACAATTTCTGATTGGCCACCAAGTTCCCGCCATCGTCCTTTTTCAAACTCAATTCCATGGTAAAGTAACTGCGTCCCAAATCCACAAAACCGTCCAACCCTGGCACAATGAATTCCATGGGATTGATGCCCGTGGTGGTGGGTTGAATGGTGACCATGCGATAGGCATTGATGCTAATGTCGGTCGGCGGCACCGTGAAAAGCCGTAACGCGGGGTTGACGGTCCATTCGGAACGCGGGTGAGCCGGCGGGGTTTGCGTACTCACGTCAGGCATGTTTAACGTCGTCGTCGAGTGGTGGCACCCCGTCGTCGTGAGGGGTTTTTATACCGTCGTGCTAAGCGTTGTCTCAAATCAAACCCGGGTACTCTCATCACCTCGGGACTCAACCATCCTCCACGTTGTCGTCTCATGAGTTTCCAAAAAGGAAACAGTCCTCCCCATTGAGCCAATCCTCGATCACTACGAATCCGTCGAGGTCGCGAAGGCACGGGGCTCCATCACACCCCAAAAATATCACGCGCGCGTTTGGTTTGTTTGGGAAACAAGGCACTGGCTACCCGCACGGCTTGTTTCACGTTCTTATTGCTCAAGGCTTTCTTGGCTTGTTTGGTGATTTCTTTTTTGATGACGTCTTCGGCTTTGCGTTTGACGCCTCGTGTTAAGCCCGTTTCCAATCCTCTCTTTATATTACTAGGCAGTTTCAATGGATTATGGGTGCTTTTAAGGCCTTGGAAACCCCCACGCAGGAGATCCGTCGCCAGCCCTTTGCCCTGTTGATCATACCACTCGTCCGTACGAAATCGCGTCAAACTTCCCCCTCGCATGGTGTCTTCTTCTTCACCAGGGACACAATTTTGTCTGTGCTTCACGTGACCCCCTTTTTATACCGTCATCGTCGTTTTTTCCGAAAGGCCGCTTCCAACCCTTTTTTAGCACCGTAACTCGCCGCACCACCCGCTGCGCCCAACGCCACGGCTTTCCCCCCAGCGATCAAGGCTGGAATGAGCGCGGCGAGTGGGAATAAACCGCCTCGTTGCCTTCTTCGTCTCCTTCGACGTACTCTTGTCTTGGGCATCTTTGTTGTGATTGGACACTCCCTATCCATGACCCCCCTTTTTATGTCTTTTTGAAGTGTAACGTGACAATGGTATGGCCTTCACCAAACTTGACCAAGTCTCCCCCGGTGCCAATCGTTTCAGCCACTTGAATGTGAATGATTTACACCACCTCGTTACGAAGAGCCATGTATTGAATGTGCAACGGTTCAAAGTACATGGTACCACGTCCTTCTCGCTTGTACTGGATTTCTCGCAACAAATCGGTCACGCGGTTGCCTACAATCGTGCTGCCTGCCACGTCCGAGTACACGTGCAACGATGGCGTGGGCTCTCCCACCACCGAACGAAACGCCACATTCAAGTTGGTGAAACGCCACCCACAACTCATACTCAATCGTAAATAATCCGGTAAAAACGAACGCATCGTCCAAAAGACCGGGTTGTGCTGATCGTCGTTCACATCGTTCCAATCGTTGTCAATCGGTTCTTTCATGTTGGGGATTTGATCCCCCATAAATTCTTGTTGTAAGTTCGGTCCCAAAATCAACCCACTGCTAATTTTACGTAACCATCCCATCTTGAGAGCTAACTTGGTGTAGATGTACAGGGCTGGCGTGTCGGTTTTGCAATGGCAGACATTCGTGTTGTCAATGATGAGATCGTCGCCTTCCCAACGAAACTTGACGTACATGTGTTTGCCTTGATCGTTGACAAACCGGCCTCCTTGAATCGCCGTTTCCTTGCGCCGTTGTTCCAAGTGAGCAATGGCGGCTTTCATGAAACTCACCCCATCCACCACCCAATCCAAATCTTGGATGTCATTGATGAGGGTTTGCGCGCTGTCTTTTCGCGCGGCCATTTCCCCGTCTTTTCCACCCGGTTTGGGAAAGTCTTGGTCCCAGGACGTCGACATGATGTACCCGCCTTTTTTGACCAACTCGTACAAATTGACGCGAGCATCTGGTAAGGAGATGGCACTCAACCCCACTTGCCATGGACCTCCGGATTACCGTAACGGTTGAGGTAAACGAATCTTGAACGAATTGGCTTGGTTGTTGGGAAATTCATGTCGGTTGGCATGACTCGGTAACGTCACGTAGAACGACATCTTGTCTTTTTTCTTCACACCACCACTTCCCTTTTAAAGTGGAGGGTCAGGAGGGTATGGCCTTCACCAAACATGACCAGATCCCCATTGGTTTCGGCCATCTGCGTTTCCACGATTTCCACCACTTCGTTGCGTACCGGGACATATTGAATGTGTCAAGGTTCAAAGTGGGTGGTGTTTTGAGGGTGGTACTTGATTTCTCGCAAGAGATCTGTGATGCGACCCCCTACCATGCTGCTGGTACCCACATTGCAATAGACATGCAAGGGACGCGTCGCAGGAAATTCCGACGAGGGACGAAATGTGTCGTTGACATTCACAAACCGCCAAGGGCACGATAGACTCAACACCACATAATCCCCATCCACTTTCCAAAAAGTGGGTTTCTAGCTTGCTGGCATCGAGGACATCCGTCGGGATGGGAATGGTGGAAATGCCTTGAAATTCTTGCAAGAGATTGGGTCCCAGGCGATAGGTCCCGGGAGACACTTGTTCGATCCATCCCATTTTCAAGGCCAAGCTTTTTCCCCATGACACGCGCGCCACTTGTCTTTTGTAATCCACATTGGCGGTATTCAACAACAAATCCCCTTCCGAGGTCCATTCAAAGGTCGGGTACAATTTGAGACCATCTTTCTCCGTCCATTTGTTTTTGGGTTGGGTTCGTTTAGCACGTTCTTGCTCGTAACGATACACCAGTTGATGAAAAAAGTGCGATCCCGTCGACGACGAGGCCATCTCCTTTTTCATGTCTTGACCCCTTAGGGTGAGTTCGCGCCGTTCATGGAACCAGACATCGTCCCCTTAATCGTCTTTGTCATACACCCGTTCGTGCCATCGTACGTACAGCAGAGGCCCGGCGTTACCCACAAAATCTTCCCCTACCACCGGAATAGTGGGTAAGGACAAACTCACCATGTCCACCATCCATCCTCGTCCTACAAATCGAATGGGTTTCGGCAACCGGTTTCTGAAATGATGGCCTTTGTTCTCACAAAACTCCCGGGTACTGGCGTGACTCATCAACGTCACGTAAAACGAGGAGTTAGGCACCCACGTCATGCCTGTCTAGTCGCGTCGTCGTCTTTTTCGCTTGGGTGGGCTTGTCTCTGTCTTTGTCTTGGGCGGTCGAAGAGAGGTCACGTCTCCACGGGCAATCCAACTATTGTACTTGTCCGGCCACCCTTTCCACTTGACCAACAGGCGATCTTTTTGACGCTTAAGTACCTTTTCGATCCGAAACACGTCGGACACGTGCACTTTTTGTAAATCCGCCTCGTAAAACGTGCCTTGGACCGGCGTGTCATCCCATTCGCGAATCTTATAGGTGGGCACTGGGCCCGGTACCACGCGATGCACCACAAACACTTCTTCGGTCCAACCGGGGAGATAGCCTTTGGCAAACGTCCGATGAATCTTGTTAAGACGCACCCGATCTCCTACTTTGAATTGGGATTTTTTCTTTCCTTTCAACCGTTTGCCGTACAACCGTTTCCACACGGCTTCTTCGTTGTCCCACGTCACGTCTTGGGGGGCCATGCCAATACTCCGATGACGTGTGGCATTGTAGCCTTGCACCAACTCGGGTAACACATCGTCAAATTTCAACGTGTTAGCGGCCGTGAAATAGCGGTACAAACGTTCTTTCAAGGTGCGGTTAAATCGTTCCACCACACTGGCTTTGGCATACCCTTCGGTGGAAAAATGTTGGATGCCTTGCTCGTCGAGCCATCGTTGAAACGTGCGGTTGTAAAATTTCTTTCCTCGATCCGTTTGCAATCGGTTGCGGTGTCGTCGTCGTTGTGTCACAATCTTATCAAAGGCATGGACCAGCGCCACGCCGGTTTTGGCTTTCAACGGCTGCACCCAGGCGTACTTGGACAACACATCCAACACCGTCAGTAAATACCGAATCCCTCGATTATGCTTGGCCAAGAGTTGCACTTCGACTAAATCCGCCACCCATTGATCATCTAAGCCTCCTACGATCACGGGTACGGTGGAAAAACGTCGACGTCGCGGTTTATGCAAGGTATAAGCCAAATCCCGTTCCAAGACACGTTGGGCTTTTTCAAAGGAATCTGATGGGCTTTGGCAAACCGTTGCACGCCTCCTAAACTGCCGGGGGCACGAGGATCATGGTAACGGCTCAACCATGCTTGCGAGAAATCCTTTTTCTTTCGAGGTGCCATATCTTCTGGCACTCATCCCATAAGGTGGGTATGGAAGGGATGGTGTCGGGATGCGCCTTTTGAATGATTCGATACCATCGCCACGCGTTCGGATGGGCTTTTAACCATAAGACAAACACCACCCATCGATACAGGTTCAGGTGTACCTGGGTTTCTTCAAAGACGTGGAGAGGATGGGTATCCTCGGGACAAGGGGGAATAGGGACGGGTTCGCCTGGTTGGTGATCATATAACACTTGGCAAAGGGATTGATTACATTGCCATTGCACCAGAGACAAGACAGAATCCCACGCATAACACATCCACACAGACTCCATGGTCACACTCATAAAAAGCCATTTTATTCCTACGCCTTTATACATGTTGTTAAAAGAGACCGTCATACGCGACCGTCTCTAGGCTTTTCTGCCAGTTCTTGACACTGTCACTGTACTTGGGGGGCGGTGGAGCTGGCGCCACCATCATTTCTTGACGGTTCTTGAGATCTTGAATTTCGCGCAACAACTGTTTCTCATAGTCTGTCAGGGGCCGTTCTCGTTCCACGTCCTCTTTCCTTCTGACTCGAGGGGGTGGGCCTGGGATGTCCACTCCCCGTTTGGGATACCCTTGGGCATCACGGCTGGACAGCAGTGGTTCGGCTTGCTGGTCGGCTTTTTTGGGGGGATGGTCATGAAACCAACTCCAGTACTTGGGACCCAACGGTTGATCGGCCCACCGGAAGAAGTGGCACTTTTTCTTGGAACAGGTCACATACAACCGATCGGGGTTCTGGGTAGAATGGCTCTGTTGCAGCGTGGCGAGTTCACGGCAAAAGCACTGCAAACAACACCACATGTCGAACACTTCTGGATGAGGTTGACTATACACCGCTTTCATATACTCGAGGGCTTGATCTTGCCCACAAAACAGCAAACACGGTTGGATGGGACATTTCACATACTTCCATCCCTTTTGAGATTCTCGTGCCTCCAAACGCACGTCATGGCAAGGGCATACCATGTAGTCCATCGAACTGGGTGCAAGGAGGTCTTGGCCTTTGTCATACACGTTCGTCACAATGTATTCAGGCGGGGATGTTGGAGCGGTTGCGTCCACCATGTCATTCAATTCTTTCATCATGTCTTCCACCACCTCTCGTACGACCGGATCACAGTCGTCGGGTGTCAAAGCTTGCATCGCCTCCTTCTTCTTCTTCCCGTCAGGGTGGGCCTGTTTGGGCGATTTTCTCTTCCGACCCACATAACGCACTGGAGACACATCGGCGGACATCGTGCCAAGGTGGTTTCACTCTCTACCACCCACAGCTTTTTTATACCCTGGACCCTCTTGTCTCATTGGTCAGCTTATTCAATCCATATAAGGGCCTCTCGTGTTCCCATTGGTCAGCTTGTCATGACCTTATAAGGGCCTCTCGTGTTCCCATTGGTCAGCGTTCCCTATTTAAGACGGCACCCCCGTTCCCTGGGTCTTCATTCAAAGCATGGTCCCCGACATCGACATGATTGGAGAACACGATGTCGATGCCTTGGAACTTCAAATTGACCATGGACAAGTGGTGTACACCGGGGGAGCCAAAGGCACCGATGAACTCGTCAAACAAATGGCCAAACAGTTTGGGATGCAAGTGGAAGTCCTGGTCCCCCCCAACCATCCTCAAGCCACCTTCATCACCCCGTATACCGTGGAAGTCCTCATGCTAGCCAACCCACACCTTCCTTTTCCAATTGTACATAGCTTTTTTTTTTTTTTTAGTTTATTATTTTTCACTCTGTACATAGCATTTTTAGTTTTTATTTTTTCAATTTTTAGTTTTTTCAATTGTAAATAGGAGCGCCCCACCCGCGTGGCAAGAACACGGACAACCCTTTGTAAAAAAACATCAACTCTTTTTTAATAAAAAATAAAAACTTCACTTACACAATGTTATCTGTTTCTTGACTCACATAAAAAAAAAATGTCAAAGTCCCTTCAAACAAACAAAGCACGTCATACATGAGTGGCTCGCTCCTGTCTTCTCTCCCGTTCCTCCTGTTTCTTTACTTCTCCGTAAAAATGACTGATCATTCCCCATGGATGTCCACAGTACAATTCGGACAGATGAGCGGCCATAAGAAAGTCAAGTTCTTCAAAGAGCCCCATGCTGATGGGCCAAAATCTCTCGTCCCTGGTCGCTACCAAACGACGCTCGATCCAGGGGATGATGCGGTCGGCCAGCTTTCTCTTTAACATGCCGTAGGTCACACTCTCGAGAGGTCGGCCATTCTCCGTGTCAACGAAACAGTGCAAAAACAATCGAATGAATGACTCCACGCGCCTACGGTTCAGGGGGCGCCAGGCCTCTTCTCGCCTTTCATACATTCCCATAGTATGCCGTTCGACTGCCGTTCGCTCAGGGTCCACACGTCTTCGCAAGCTCTCTTCTCCGCCCACATTCATTTCACTGCACAGGGGGCCCAATGCTCTTCTCGTTTTGACCATTTTTATCACACCAATTGACAAAAGTCAAGACAGCAAGAACTCAAAGCTAGGAGTGACGTCCCGAGGCCTCTCAGGGTTTTATACCCTCAAAAATGCAAAGCATGATGGGATAATTAGGGAGGGGGGAGGGGGTCCCCCCTTCCCACCCCTCCCAGGGGCACCCCTGTGCCCTGTTTGATGATTGATCCATGCCCTTCGTGACCCTTTTATCTCTTTCAAAAATCACCGCTCGGCCTTCCCATTCCCTTCTTTTCACTCCAAGCAAGCAAGCAAGCAAGCAAGAATGTCAAGCAACAACTACGGATAGCGGTAAGCCATTTTATTCCTCATCTCTTTCAAAAAACCAATCTAAGTAGTTAGCCTGTTCTGGAGAGAACCGGGCTAGGTCCCACGTGCTCCAGGATTTAATTAAATGATTCGCTTTCTCTACATAACATTCTTTGGGTCACAACCACGTCATGTCCGTTGACTTTTTCTGGAGAGTTGAAGGGTGAGGATGGTGCTGCCTTGTTTAAAAGGAGCCGGCTGTCCATTCGCTGTTTGAATGTCAATGGCAATGCTGTCAAAGATGGTCTTGCGAAGAGGAAAATACATCCATTGCGTGGTATCAAACTGATGATCGGTATTGCCGGCATCCACGGTACGTAAAAACCCTTTTTGTTGATTTCCAACCACGCTGTCAATGACGAGATCCGTGTAAATCATGAGTTGTTGTTGTCCTTGTTGCGGTTTGACGGTTTCCGTAGTGGGAAATGGCTGCCGACTGAGATTCGGACCCAAGAAGAAGTAATAATCGAAATCTGGATGAGTAAAGCTGACGGAGATGATGCCCTGAGGTGGATATTTGTCTCGGGGACCTATCGTTTCTTCCAATTTGTGTCGATCGTCGTAATCCACGATATGTTTCACCAGATAATTTTTTTCTTGGACGATCAATTCTTCCCCTGCTTTACCGTCTTGGACCAATCCCATCATTTGAGCGAATTTCCATTCCATTTCAAATTCCATGTTGACTGGTATGAGTACATACAACGAATCTAATTCGGGGGCGACGCCGGTATTGGTGATTTTGACGTAGGGTTGAGCCAGGTTGAGTTGGGCTAGTTGTTTTCGTTTGGCTAGATCGTCCACGTCCATTTTTGATATAGCCATCATGACCTCCATGTGTTGTTTTTCCATTTCGTGAGCGATGGCGATCCATGCTTCTTTCAGGTTGTTGTAATACCCTGGGGGTAAATGGATTTGTTTCGTGACTTTAATGGGGGCCGTTCCATCGGCACGTTTTGGCATGTATTTGATATCTGTTTTCATCCAATGTTTTTGACTATCTTCTTGCGTCCAATTCTGCTTGGTTTGATGTTCCAATTGTTGATTAAAACCGGGGTGTGAAATATGAACCAGGGCCGCTTCCCAATCGTCTTCTACCAGATAATGTAAATGGGGAAGTCGGGCGGTAAATTTTTGCCCCGTGCCTACTGCTTGATCACTGATGAGGGTGATGTAGAAACTCATGGTGACGACAACCACCTCAACCCTGGGGTTGCCTTTTTATACCCGACCCCTGATGCCTGAATTGGACTTTGGACTCTGAGTCCGCACTCGTTCTGCGGTTTTTCCCCACCCTGAGCCTGCGATCCTTTTTTCAGCACTGGTCAGTGGTTTTCCACCAGAAATCACGTGACCTCCGCATTTCCAGCAACTTCCGGTTCCGAGAAAATCACTTCCGGTTCCGGTCGTGTGACTTCCGGTTCCGGTGCGATCCCACCCCACCAGCGGTTTCCGTTGCTATGACAATCTCTTGACGAATCAGAAACCAGAACAGGGGGTGTGTATGCAAATTACCGTGGGAAAATTCTCTATGTGAGCCCAACTTACTACTCACAAGAGTTGATCACCGGAGACCTTGGTGTTCCTTGGATCCTTTATAAAAAGGAAGATGGAACGATTGACGTGAGTATTTATCTGGAATTACTTAAAAAAGTGTTTTGTCGTAAAGGGTACCTAATTTTCCCTTTGGATCAACAGATTGTTTCAGAGTTGTCATTTCAGTTGAACGTTTGACATGAAAAGATATTAAAGGAATATGGAAGCATTTTCCCTCCGAGAAAAATTTCAGTTTTTAAGACAATCCAGTTCGAAACGATGCCAAAGTACATGCGTGGTCTCTTTCAAATGAGAAATACTGAACGCAACTTACGAGGATCAAGGAAACTTGTTATCCCATACGTTAACACAACCACTTATGGTCTTCATTCCTTCAGATGCACTACTGCAAACATGTGGAACAAACTAACAAAGGACCTGAGGTCACTAACGTCCTTGAATAAGTTCAAAACTAAAATATGCCAAATTTCTATCGAACATCAATGCAATTGTTACCTATGTAAATAGTAGTTTAATGTAATGTATATAATATATGATTTTATTTTTATTTTTGTTATTAATACTATTTTATTTATTTATTTATTTATTTATTTTTTCTTCTTATTTTCTTTCTCGGAGAAATTAGCTACACAGCTACCCTTGTAAATCCGAGGTGAAATAAAGGTGATGTTTTATCGCCACAGTTCCTGTCAGCTATTTTACTAACACTTTGGAAAACCAAAAGTAATATTTACATTAACTGAACACTACAGCCAACTCCCGTTACTGCGCACATCCTCGGGACCGTGATTTGGTGTCCGTAATAGCGAGGTGACAGAACAAATTCTTCATTTACGGCAAGGGGAATTACATCTATTTACATTTACATTGACTGCATTACCAATTCCAGAGCCGCTTTGGTATGTAAAGTAACTTGCATAAAAGAGCAAACATTTCATACCCTTTTTTCTATGTAGTAGTGTCCTGGAGAATTTGTCCTTTACTGATCCTTATGGTTTTCTACAATAGGGTCTTTACATTTGTTAAGGATTCATCTTCAAGAAGGAACCTGAGAGTTCACTAAGGATACATAGGTTGTGTCATCGTTTTTCAATAGGGTTTGCAACGAAACGACGGTAGAAATTTGTGGAAAACCCATAAACCGCAGAGGTAGCAAAGAGCTAGAAATTGCAGTCAGTTATTTAAAGAATTTAGGGCGGAAGAAACTAATTGGACAGGCTAGATGAATCTGTTTATGATCGGGAGCGACACTGCAAAGCTGACCTTGCAAGGAAGAGGGGAAGGAATTTTTTATGGCTACCAGAAGAAGCATAAATCCATGCCAAAAAACCAAATGCGATATCAATAAACGGAAGAAGCATTTTCATTTGTTAGTAGTTGAAAGACGCCGCCCGATGTCCCCTATAACGCACGAGAGTTACACAATAAAACTGCGTCCTCGGGACCAAGCAAAGTGTCCGGTACGGTAATAACGGTAATAGCTACGGTAATAGCGAGAGTGATTCACTCAAACGTCCGTAACGTTTGCTGGAGATTCAGATACTGTCAGTGTTAGTGGGGTGTCCGTAATAGCGCGGGGTGTCCGAGTTGACTTCATAGAAGCTTAAGCCGGATCAGGAAAATAGTTCTCGCTGTATAGGTTTCGTTGTTGTTGTTGTTGTTGTTGTTGTTTTTTTTTTAATCTTATTTTTCATTTTTTTAAACCAAAATCTCACCCTATGAAAGCAGACCAGAAACCTCAAGCTACAGAAAGCTTTTAATCCCGGCTAAATCCGAGCTTGTTTTGGGGGCCAATTCTTCTCACATGTCCTCATTACACTCTTTGAAGACAGATTGTTTAAACCCTGGATATTAATCTTTCGTGCAAGATCTCTGAAAGATCTCGAATTTCGTGAAGTCTATGCCGTGGAATAACATGGACTAAGTGAGAAATGTCTCGGTTTAGCACATAATATAGTTAATTTACTCCCTCAAGATTAATATTACAAAAGAGAAAATTACCAACACGAGATTCAGCATTTGAAATCTAACTTTTCACGCAGGCAGAATCGTTGCCCGCTTGCAGGGATTTATTGAACAGGCGAACTAATGCCCCGGTCCATCTCTTAATTTTTTTTTTATGAAAACTGTACAAATGTAGTTGGAGGTCCTATCTTGGAACGATCAGATAGCTTTGAGGGTAGAATTCTATGGCTGCAAGAAAAGTAAGATTTTCCCCATTTATTCACCACATTTTGTAATAACAATTAAAACTTAAATGTGTTTTGAGATGAGGCTTGCCATTTCGCATAAGGTTTTCCAAGATTTTATGGCCGAGCCAAGTCACCTGACCTAATTGTCATAACTTCTACGTACCAAAATGACAACATTTCGAGGCTTATTAGCCAGCTATTGGTCAAAGGATCAGAAAATAGACCAGCCCTTTACTTTTTAGGCGAAGATTACTTGAGACCCATGTCTTAATTTCTGAGATCCTCCACATCAACAACAGTTGATGAGGAAAGGCTAGTACCCAGGCGGTGTGCGTCACGGCCCACAAAGGGGCATGGGTAAAAATATAACTGATGTCCATTTCAGTCTAGACACGATGGAGTAAACATCTCACGAGAGGCCTTACAATGGCGGTGAAAATGAGAATTAAGACTCTGATTCCCGTTTTGAAAAGAATAACTGAGGACACGAATGTAGATTGTTTTGACTGGTTAATTTTTTGGTTACATGGACCAGGTGAATAGGTTTTTTCACGATTCGAAGTCGATCGAATGTGCAAACGTGCAGACTACTATGTAAATACGAGCTTAAACCAGTTCGTTTCTCGGAAAGTTTTTCGTATTTGTTTGGCACTTTGACTAGATCAGCGGTAAAAGAGACCCACAACACTTAGTTTGCTGGTATCATTCACGGACTTACGCCACCGGGAAAGATTAGAGAGCGCGAACAACGAGCAAGGTGAGAAAGCCGGCTGACGTACGCGTGTGATTACGATTTTTCACGACCATGGAAATCAGATCTTCCTTCAGGCAAAGAAAGCAACACAAGGAAATATCCTAACAACTTACTGAAAATGTATTAGACAAAATATTACTTGTGGTAGTCGTCCTGGAAATTCAAGTCTTTCCTGATAACAGCCATTCAAAGGGATTCCCCAAGTTTGCTGATGTGAGCTCACGGCCACACAAAAATAAAAACTTTGTTGTCTTAATAACATCATTTATGCTCTTGTCCTTGGTTTTACAAAAGGTTTGTACTTCATCAAGCATGTTTTATTTTCTCTTATATCAAACACTGCACATTAGTTTTCTCAAACTTGCTATAAGACTAGTGATGCTGATCCCAAGGCAGAGCCATACTTCCATATATATATACTCCTCTGCTTCCTATTTTAACAAGTTACTAACCTACATTCCTACAGTCACTGATTATAACAAAAAAATTTGATACCGATGTTGTTCATTGACCTTCTTGTCTGCTTAAGAGAGGTGTTTCCTTTTACCGAAAATATGTGAAAATAATTTGGTCCAAAGGTTTCACTGTAAAAGATTGTATTCAAGCAAATAATAGAAAAACGTTTTCTGTGTTTGCATAGCCTGATATAAACACGAGAACGGTTGGGAGAATTCAAGAGTTATGCAAACCCTTGAGGGTTTGCAGGGAGTGGCCATCCTGGGTTGCGTATAGACTTTTGAGAATCCCCCCCCCCCACTTGGGTGTTTGCTGTATATCAGGCCATCCAAACACAGGAAAAGTTTTTCCTTGCTTTATTCAACTGTGTTCACACACTCGCATGCAAACACACATCTCAGCCACTCAGAGTGCATGTTGTATCTTAGTTATTTTAAAAAATAAAATGTATTTCTCTGTCTTGTCTGTACCAAGTCAGTTGAAAAGTATGGAACATTTGAGTGGATTGCTCCAGACCTTTACGTGGACATGTGTAGGCTGGATAGTAAATAATTTTAACAATGTTATCTGATCTGGTAATTGAAACATCACATATTTGACAGTGTGTACTATCAGAGCCCAGGGATAATTTTTGCCTCTAGGAATACCTTGCCTGCGAAGCCAGTGCTCTTGCTGAAGTTTGATGAGAAGAAATTTATAGCAAAGCCAGGAGCTTACAGCTTTGCCACGAATTTTTTTTACCACACTCCAGTAATACCACAAAAGACACACACAAGCTAGGGAATGCTGACGGTTCCAGAAATACAGGCAAGGATTGTTGAGAAAACCATTCATATGTGACAGCTTCAATTGTTACTTCACTTTCAGATCACTTCAAATTTCTTTTTAATCCCTGAGGACACTTTGTGATGGCTATCATGATAATTGCTTCTAAAATATCTCACTGGCCTGTGTTTCTGGACATATCTGAAAGGTAGATAGCCACCCCAGACCTGTATATGAACATTTTAAAGATAAAGCAGTATGGCCAAAGCTCCAACCAGAACCTGATAATGACCAGCGGTAAATTCAATAACTAAACTTCTACAAGTGCAGCTATTGTTTTACAGTTTGAAAAACAATACACTTTTAAATAATAGTTGTAAAAGTTTTATTGAATTGGCCCCTGAATGCAGGTGTTCTTCTAAACTTTGGTGTTTGTTATATTGCCAACAGGAGTCAGTAAGTTACTTTACTGTTGTCTTGTTTGTCAGTTAGAGGGTGTAGTTCATTTACTGTGCTAAAGCACAGTGCTAAAATTTACTTGCAATTCAAACAACTTTATTCCAAATGTTTCACTTTGTAGTTTGGGTTACAAGGCTCCCAAGAATATCAAGTAAATATTTATTTCATCTTCTCTGTGAGAAAAGACTGGTGCACTAAGTGTATCTCAGTAGCAGCACTATGGCAAAAAAAGAAGAAAACCTTCAAACTCCTAAATCAAAGACCAGAGTAGTAGAAGACAACCAAACGAGACATGCACACAGGATACCTATTGCTTTTTGCACTGATTACTATTTTCACTGGGCACTTTTATATGTGAACACACCTTTTTTTCAAGTACTCATGCATGAATTTGGGTACCTTACTACACCGTGAGATGAAGATCTGTGCTTGGGCTCTAAAGTGATCACCAATTCCATGTGTTTGTCTTTCTTTAATTCCAAGGTTACAACTTAGCAAACACCTTCTGTCAGTCTGCTTACATACCAATAACTCCTGCCTATGCTCACATTTTTAAATTGCCTCTGATGGAGCAAAAGAGAGCTCTGTTTTCAAAATGTGTACACAATATTACATATTTTTGGATACCCAGTAACACAGCACCAGTCTGTGCCGGTGCACAGACACCAAGTGTGAACATATCCATGAGCTATTGGAAATCAAAATCAGCCTCGAAATTCTTAAGCACTGAAATAAAATTCATACATAATCTATTCCACTGGTGGCAGAGACGTGCACAGTTATTGAAGAGCTGACTGTCAGAAAATAATAAGATTACACACAAAACAGTGACAAAACATTACCAACTTTTGCTTGTACAAGTTGTTTTGTTCACCATTTTCTTATCAGAATATACAAATAAAATCACAGCTTCACTGACGATTAAAAAAAAAACTCGTATTATAAAACGAGCTCACTTTGTACAGCACCCGTGTAACCTGCTTGGACCTCATAAATTATACAAACAAGGGAGATAAAATGCTGAAATGCCCGAAGCATTATAGAAACTGACCTTTTTCCCCTTTTCTGGTTCAAATTTGAGCAGAACCTTTCAAAGTTTGATGTTATTCCCTTCGCGTCGGCTTTCATCTCGGTCTACTTTCTCAGCCGGTTTCCCGGGAGATCTGCTACTTGGTTTACATGATCTTTTCATTCTACGATACACTTTCAACGGCTTGTAACGGAGAAACTATAAGGGGTAGACCCGGGTAGACCCCAACATTTCAAAAGAAGAAAGGTTATACTACCTAACTGGCCAAGATAATGGGTAAATACCGTTAACAGTAAGCAGCTTCGAGTCCAAGAAGAACTGTGACATTAACAGTGAAATCAACATGGCGGCTTTCAACTAGCTGCCCACTTTGAACTTCTCATTAACGCGACTAAAACATTTACTTTCAACGATAACCTGACCAGAACTTGGTATTCCAAAAACTTTAGGTTGAGGTATAATTCCGAGAACAAAATCACACGCGTCGAAAATAACGAAAATTTCACCTCATACACTTCTCGAAGCGGCTCTTTCCGAGCGCAAGAATGCCTACACAAATGACGCGTTCTGATTGGTCAAATCTCGTGACGCACACCGCCTGGCTAGTACCTATGCTCAAATCACTCATTGTTGAATGTGGCATCCCTTTCCCTCCTCCATCCCTTCCCCCCAAAAGTGTCTCACAGCATGCTACCAACATCCTTCGAAGCGATACCATTAATGTTTAGCAGCAAGCGCATGTTGAATGCTTCGCAAAAACCATTTGGCCACATGCGTTCAACATATCTCAGCGTGCTACGGCAGCTGCTGAAACTGCCTGGCCGAATGTTATTAATATTCTTCCACATACCTTTGATTGTTTTTTCTAGAGAATGGAAATTACTCCCCATGGAGTCCTTGGTCCCCATGTTCGGTATCGTGTGGGGTTGGAAGCCGCTCACGTTCTCGCTCTTGCACAAATACTACCCTCAGTCTTTTAAAGGATAGCTGCTTTCGATTGGGAAACATTGTCCAGACTGTTGAATGCAACAATACAAATTGCCCAGGTATAAATTTAATTAATAAACAATCGCAACACAGTAATTAAGATATAAATTTCTCTCGATTAGTCAAAATTTTAGATTGTCGTTTATAGATCGATTATTTAACTCCTATTTTCCTGACATCACCTTTATGTTTCCCTGGCATAGGTGCCTCCTTAACAACCAAGGAAAAGTCAAGTAAGTAAACTATGCGAGGTTGGTAAATTTATGTTTAGTGGTTTTAAACTGACAAATCTGCACTCAAGACTGATCCTTTCTCTGACAAGTTTTAAAATACTTTTACCTCCTACGATTTACCTATGTACACTTCACAGATAATTGCACATTACCAACCTCCAAACTGGAGCACCAGAATTGTCGTCTGTTCAACCTCTTTCCCAGGGTTTTCCCTTTTAAATCGGGAGGCCCAATTTTAAAAGGGAAAAACCCTGGGAATGAGGTTGTTCTCCCTGGTTCCAGCCCGCTCTATCGAAACACACAAGATCGGATCAAAACCAATTGCATTTTACTCCCTTTTCACTGTCCTCTTGAGTTTCTGGATTATTAACAATAGGAGTACCAAGATTTTGGAAGATTCTGCTTAGGCTGTGAAAAATAACTGTGAACTTGTTGAGACACGCTCCCAAAAAAATGGATTTCCATCCAAAAACGCGCTCTTGACATCAAATAGTAAACTTAAATACAGTCCTGAAACCCCCTCCCCCTTTCAATGTTGTTGCTTGTTACTTTGAATGTCATTATTAAATCCATAACGACATTGACAAATGTCAGAAATAACCATCAATATAGCGAGTGCGTCAGGTGTTTTTGCAACTACTTGTAGGTCTGGGTAGTGCTACGTCATGCACCAGTATGGAATTTTTGTGCTGATTTCTCAGACATATATTTCCCAGGAAGAGGGGTATCTTTATTTAACCATGGTATCCTAATCAGACACATGACTGGTATCCAGAGAAACCAGGAAATTATAGTCAACTTTCAACATTTGTACCAGCCGAATTGCATGGATTATTGGCTGAAATCATTTTTCTTCATGCAGGTTCTACTCATATTCAAACTTATGTGCCCATTTCCGCTGGAATTCTTGTGGTGTTAGCCGTTTTTGCTCGGTTATTGAGGTACTATTTGTTCTTCAAGAAAAGGAAATCTTCACTAGGTCAGTACGTACTATTATAACCTGGTTTAAATCTGCTGGTGTAGTGACAAGCGTGTTGGACATTGATAGCACTTTTATCGCCGGAAGGACGGAGGGACAGATCAAGCCTTGGTCTCTGCAATGTTTCTTGTAGTTTCCTTAGACAAGAAACTTTACCCTCCACGTTGTTTATCTAAAACCAGATGTATTAATGAGTATAGGCGACAAACTACTGGCTGTAACCGTATCCCATTCAAAGGGGAGCTAAAGAAAACTTATTGGAATTAAAACAATGAAAACTAAACATAGTTAGAAACAAAATAGTAGCACACAAGATAGTAAAGGAAGAAAAGGGGCTGGAGCTGAAGTCGAAAAGAAAGGGTGGGGGGGGGGGGGAAGGGGATTACCAAGGTGGTGTAAAACCGGAGGTAAAGAGTAAGAGCGGAGTTACCCCTCGGTCAGTATTCAGAAACAGAGATGTGATATTTACTGTGTGGATTTTCAGCGACAGATTGATCGTTTATAAAACACATAAAGACATACATAACGGGCTCGCATAACATTAGCGAGTGGTGTATCACAAATACGATGTCATACAGGTACACCTTTACCCGGCAGTAATAAAGAGTACGTTTTTCTGAAAACTGGAACTTAACTTTAGTGGACAGGAATTATTTTTTCTTTTTTCAAAAAACCATCTGTTTTTCTTCCTTTTTTCTTAACTATTTGTTTCGTTGTTGCTTTTGTTGTTTTTAACATAAACAAGTTGGGGGGTGGATAGTGGAGCGCTTTATGGATTTTTTGACGGCAGTCGAAAGCATCATTTCTGTCAATTTTGTCGTAAGCGTATTTTTTTCTTCTTTCAGGTGACACCTCAAGTTTTGGTAAGTGTTATCCTCTTCGATTCTGTCACATGCAAATGGTCAGTGACGATTTTAATTGATTTCGTTCTCTTTCTGCAGAATTCTCATACCACGCGTTCATAATTTACAGCCAAAGCGACTGCGATTGGGTAATCCGAAGGCTTCTTCCCCTCCTGGAAGAAAAGCATGGTTTAAAATGCTGCGTACACTACAGAGACTTTACACCTGGAAAGCCCTTTCAAGACAGCATGGCGGAAAGTGTGTACAATAGTTACAAAATCATAGCAGTGTTATCAAGTAATTTCTTGAACAGCAACTACTGCAGCTACGAACTAAATATCGCCAAATATCGTCTTCTGAACAGAAGGGATGAACGTCTGGTCGTTATAAGAATTGATAACGAAGATTGCCGCAAGCTTCCTAAAGAGTTAAGGAAGAGAAATTTCATCGACTATTCTAATGCACTGGAAAGGCCTCTGTGGGAGCACAAACTGATACGGTTTCTTAATATTCCTGAAGATTTTAGTCTTAAACGAGAGGAGACTGTAGAGCAGGACTACAGCGATGACAACAGTGGTAAAGCTGTTTTGGCTAACATTAGGAGTAACTCAAGGAATGAAGGCCACGAGTTCAAAATAGGGACTAATACGGAAATCATCGGTCAGTCTCCTGCTATCATTTTTCCCCATTCTCAATCTAATGGCTCGTTGATAGAAGAGCGGGAAACAATATTATAGACGCGATATTACTTTACTTAAAAATCGACAGCATAAAGAAATAGCTGATTCAGCGAGCGGAGCTTCTAATGCACTGGAAAGGCCTCTGTGGGAGCACAAACAGCCTCAATTGTTCATACTCCTGAAGATTTCAGACTTAACCGAAACGGGACTGTGAAGCAGGACTGCAACAATGACAACAGGAGTAATGCTGTTTTAACTAACAACGGAACTGCTCAAGGAATAAAATAGGCCACGAGTTCGACATTGCCGGGGCTGATACGACGGAAATCGTAAATTAAGCTCTAGCTATCATTTCTCCCCATTCTCAATCTAATGGCTCGTTGATTCTAGAAGAGAGGAAACAGTATTATAGTAGCTTAAAATTGAGAGCATAAAGAAAAAAGAGGATTTAGGGCTCGAGCAGAGCTTGTTTAGAATTCTTTAAAGAAATGAAGGTGACGAACTACACGGTAAAGGGCCTAGTACGATACACATTCTTCTTAATCATGATCGAACTTGCTGATACATTTCAAATCTTAATTTGTTTTTACAAAAACGCTATTTTCGGGGTCAAGCAAGTTAAGGCATGGGTCCCCTGCTTATTTGGCTAAGTGGCGTTTAAAACGGATTGTTTTGATCAATGTTTATGAAAATTGGCAAGTAATTTTTTCTCGAAGGCCTTAACAATATGTGACAGATTTGACGTTCAGATTTCAGTCACGTGACCTGCAAAATAAATGGTTATTAACGATCAAAATATTCAGATTAAAACGGGGCAAAGAAAATGAAAGAGCAGTGCATATTCTTGGGTACAATTCTTCTATTCTTAAGGTGGATATTATGAATTAGCCCTGCATGTGTGTCTATGTGGAATAGGGATTACGTAATTAAGGGAAACAGGTCACGTGACTTATAAAACAGCTTAAGACGGATTCCGCTCAACGTTCGAGCAATAAGTGCAAAAAATATTTACCAAAAAACTACTCATAGCACGGTAACATTTTAAATGCCATTTGAAACATCTCACTCTAGTTCACTTGCCCAAGTGACCCCGCGATGAAATTCTCAAGCATTCTCAAGAAAACTAATTTCAAATCTCGTAAAAGTATGCTAAAAACGGGCGCCATTTTGTTTTGAACTGACATGAAGCGTCTTTTTAATTGAAATATGGATAACTTCAAATTCAATTTTCTCTCACGGGGTCAGCTTGGGAGCAAACGTAACGATAAGCTCTTCTTATCTGTTCTCAAAATGTGACAGTGCTGCAAGTATTTTTTTGGTAACTTAATTTTTGCACTTACTGCTCGAACGTTGAGCGGAAATCGTCTTAATAACTTTTGATAAAAATAGCCTTGTCCACATCATAAGGCAAAGTGACAATCCAGACAATTTGGCTGACAATGTGACGACGAATATTTCTAGGCTTATGCTTAGCAACCTTGCCCCATTTGAGAAAACACGTTTTATGACGTCAGCGACAAAGGAATGTCACTTGATACTAATGATCACTTTTACAAAAAGCATCTAGTCAGATACAACTGATGATAGCTCTATGGAACTTTAAATTTGGATCCTTTTACGTCTTTAAAAGGATATAAATATTCTCTGCGGGGGGTCTTTCAACGCCTCCAAACCATGCCTTAAATTGCCTGAGTATACGTCAAAAAAAAAAAAACGTTTTGCCCTAGTCAAGATACATAACCGGATAACTAAAGCACTGATCGGCAAAGCGTCGACTTTTAAATCGTTGCAAACTAGATAGTTCAAAAAGAAAGATTTAAGGTTCTGTCTAGGATTTATTGTCTAAGGCCACGAGCTTCCTAAGGGGGTCCAGGGGCATGCCTCCCGCCTGACATTTTTTGAAATGAATATGGATCCTAAGGATTGGGATAATTTATTTAATGTCAGGAACACAGGGAGTGGTTACCCAATCTCCCGAGCCAGGGGCTCATGACATAAGTGTTTGACAGAGCTAAAAAAGAAACTATGAAAAAAGCCAAGAACTAAGCCAAAAGAAAAAAGCCAAAAAGCTAAAAAACAGAACAAATTAATACATATCGAGAAAGCTAGCTAAAATTACATATATCTATATAATTAATTGATCAAGTGAGAAGGTAATTAATTTAATTAAAATGCATGATTTATGTAAAAATGTATACACATTGGATCAGTGTATATAAATAAGATAACATTAAAGGCAATTACTACATTAGCAGCCGATAAAATTCAACTTATTTAAATGTTTGCGAAACGATGACACATTAGATGCCTTCTTTACAACTAATGGCAGCTGGTTCCAGATACGAGAAATAATGTACGTATACGAACCATGAAAGAATCTTCTATTATAAGAATTTTGTTCAACGTTTAGCCCTCTACTTCTAAGATTTTATGTATCTCGAGATTTGAATAAATTAGCTATATGACATGGGCCATTTTCCTTAAAACATTTAAAAAATATTATTAGAGATTGTTCTATACGTCTGTGTTCTAGTGTATTCATGTCCGCCATCCTAAGAACTGACTCAATCAGATGCAATCTGGTGCATTTTGAGACACAATTTTGAGATAATGTTACAGCGGTATTTCATTTTAATTTTTAGTCGTGATCACGTTTTGACAAAGTTACATTTAGCTCCGATATTTGCTAACGTCACCAGAAGAGTTACCAGACATGTCTAATTGCACAAATATTAAATATACATACTCATTGTTTACAGTAACTGAATAACATAAATAAACTCAACAACGGCAATTGGTCTTTGGAAAATCTCCCTGATCAACTTGAGGATCTAAATGTATTTTCCTTCTCCAAAAAGTTGAATTGAAATTGACTTGAATTACAAATCCAATTTGCGCTTCTTAACGCGTTTGTAATGATCAGCCACTGACTCCAGGACATCATCTGACAACTGGTCAGGACCTTCGATGCAAATGCACATGGTGTGTTCAAGTGCATCCTCACCGAGCCTACTGCAGAGCCTTGTTTGAATTAGCTTCATGGCGCTGAAGGAATGCTCAACTGTCAGGGCTGTTGTCACCGGCAATACATTTACAATCGCACCTACCTTTGCCAAGTTCGGAAAAGCAGTGGCAATGTCAGAGTTACCAATGTCTATGAATATCGAGAGCACTTGTTGTAAGGTGCTGTCTTTGTACCGCACAAAAATGACTCGGCGAAACAGCTTCCATTCTGACTCTGTATCCTCAGCGTTAATGTCAGGTTGTGAGATGCCTACTTCTCCCTGAAATTGGATCCTTTGTGCGACAGTGTAGAAATTGATTAGGGTTCGTATCTTTTCTATGCCATAGTCTGCCAATTTATCTTCAGTTGGGAAGTGTCGTGGATCAAAAATAGACATAGCAGAGATAGGATCTGTAGACTCCATCCTTCCATTAATACAATGTGGTCAACAACACTTTGCACGTAAGGACGATAAACCTTGTGAAGAAACAAGCTCTTTTCCTCCTCTGTGATCACAATGTTCTTTACTCCAAGTTGCAAGTTCCAAATCACCATGCAGTGAACACTGAAGAATGATTTTGTATCATGCGTGTAATTTACTACTGGAATTTTCCATTTGTTTTGACCCTTTTTTTCACCGTATTTTGACCAGTATAATGTCCAAAGCCCTCCTGAAAATTGTTGCGTGTAAGAATCGGTCGAGCAACTATTTTTCAAAACATGTGATTTTGATCAACTGAAAAACTCGTAAGCGTGGTGAAGGCATTGCAATAACCTAGCCCTGTCCCCAAGAAAACCACGGTCAAAATATGATCCTTCGTCCGTCCTTGCCCCCAAAGGACATCATTAAGCAACCAATCAATCATCCAGTGGCCTTGAACAACCTACTACTACGCCGAAAATTACGTGTTACTAGAAGACGGTACCCTGCAGGCCCGTCTTAATAACCTAACGGAGTTTTGAGCTTTTAGCTGTTTGAAATGATCGAAACCTGTATCCAACTTCTGCTAAACGGATACATTTTAAAGGGCATACAATGTACCCAGAGGAATTATGCAGATGAATGACCACTGATGAAGACGTACAGAAAGACAGACACGTGTCACTTGCCTCCTGACATGACTGCAAGATATATACTTATTACTTGTTTGATGGATACTCGGCAGTTGAATGGATTAATTGGCATTCCACAATACACTTCCTGGGGAAAAATACGCAAAACTTTCTTAGGTGATAGATACTTTTGAGGAAGCAATTTTTTTTGTTCATATAAGACCATCCCAATAGAATTCCGAGCGTGCGAACTTTAATTTTGTGCTCAATACGACGAAACTTTGCAGCAAGACACTATAAGATGTCTACAATGCGGGCTAAGACTTGGGAATGAGGAGAACTGAGTCACGTGAACTGTTAAAGAAAAGTACTGAGGCAAAGTAAAGAAGTCTGTAAGGTGTATAACTTTGGCTGATTCAGCTGTTATGATTACCAATTTTTGTGAGTATATTTCAGATTGCCCAGGCCCATCGCCCGTATCATTTGGAGAGTGGGCTCCACCAGACGTCAAAGTAACCTTTGGTCAATATATAAATACCAGTAACTGGTATATGAATGCATCATGGACTTCTATGAACGGTACGTAAATTATAAGGGCAGTGTCGGGCTTAAATATTGAATAGTTATCGATTACTTAATGCCACCACATGTACAACTGAATAAGGCGATTCTAATAGAGAAAACAAAACAAGCAATTTGTAGATAGAGTGGAAGGGTGGCGGTGTTTTGGAGTCCGTTGAATTTGTTTTCATGACAGGAGGTCGAGAAATCAAAATTGCCATTTGAATGGAACTTTGATTTTTTTAGCAGTAATTTTGTCCCGCAAGTTTCTTATTCCTTACCTGCATCGTCTTTGGTGATTTTTTTCTTCCTATCTCAATATAAGTAAGCAAGCTTACAGCTTGTTCTTTGCCAGATAAGAAATGTCGATACATCATCCGGGATACTGTGTTTTAACCCTATTCTGCCTGGGCTTTTTTGGAGTTTCTGAGCCTGGGTTGGGGGGGGGGGGGGCACAAAGTGCCCCCTCTATAGATCTCGAAAAGTATTAAAGCTCTTGCGATGAAACTTGGCACGTCTTTAGCACGTCATTAGCTTAACAGATTGGGCTTATGAAGTGTCGTGACGCCACAATAACGTCACAAACCCGCCATTTTGAATTTGAGGCCGCCATCTTGAATCCCAAGCCTTCGGTCATACAGCTGACCATGTCGTCACCAAAAAACATATGATTTTGTTCTAAGAAACATACTTAGTCAACACAAGCACACAAAAGTAAAAAAATATCTTCTTCTTACAAAACAAGAGGAAAAAACTGAAAAAACACTGAAAAAAGACAGAAAATAGTCAAAATACACTTCTGAGTAGACGGTTGCTATGGAAACGTCAATCATCACAGACACGTCATTGACACAGGAAAATTTTCGCTGATAAATTTTAGGAAAAGTCACGAGATTTGGTGACTATTCATCTAGCCGTTTAAGAGTTATAATTTGTTAAAGTCAGCGCGGGCCCAATGTGCCCCCCCTCCTAGGCAGAATAGGGTTAAAGCTTGTTTTAAGTATTTATGCAAAACAAAACAATGTTCAATACTTTTTTCTTCTTAAGAAACATTCCTGACTCAAAAAACGAAGATTTTAAGTGTGTATTAGCCGATAATTTTTCGCTTTGTACGGCGGCTCAGATTCCGTTTGTCAGCGGTTCTTCATGAAGTTTATGACGTATGTTATGGGGAAGCAAGCAAACACGGTAGTAAAGCCTTGAACGCTCACGCGACAAGATATTACTCTGAAGAGGCACTAAACGAGAGCTGGAATGACAGAAACAGCCAGAATGGTCAGACAGTGCACAGATAATATCCAATTCTTTCTGGGATTGTGTCATCCTCGGAGACCCAGGGGCAGCTAGTCGGGACGACGGGATTTTCATGGGCGAAAGTTTACGACAAGAGCGGGAGAGCCCCTGGGCACTTACTCTTACCGAATGAGTTCCAGAAGCGTTTGAAATCCCGCCTTCTGATTGGCCAGAAAAAAATCAGCGAAGAGGAACAGCCGGGCGACTCTCATGTCTTCTTACACGAGGTTGTTTTCCTCATCAATCGCCGTAGTAGCGTGGCCCGTTCAACGGGAACATTTTTGAGAGAGCTTCAGAAAAAAAAAACTTTAATACTAAATAAATAAACGAAGCCGAAGAAATCGCAAACTATAACGTGGCCGGAAGAAAGCAAACACTCAGCGGGATTTTCACGAAGGACTTATGGAAGGTATCGTAAATTTTTAGAGCTAACGACTCCCCTTTCTCAAGTGTTGCATGAGGCTAATAGCTACTCGAGTAAACGATGTTACTAATTATTTCTCCTTGTTCGTTGAACTACGTCTGAAACTTTCCACGGGAATCTCCGATGCACGGACCACGCAACTATGTCGATCGAGCGTGGGAACCACAGTTAACCAAAGCGTAATATTAGTGTTTGTATGGAGCTGACATTCGATCGAAAATAATCGGCGGTTTTCCGCTGAAAATGCATTAAAATGGAAATACAGTTTGAAAAACACTGACCTGCTGTGTGTTTGCTGTGTTTTTATTACTTTTCCGAGCTTCTATAGGCCGATCTGGCCGATTTTCTGCTTAACGGTCGATGCGAGGTCATGTCACGTACTAGAGAGAACTAGTTCTCTCTAGTACGTGACATGACACGCTCGATCAACATAGTTGCGAGGCCCGTGCATCAGAGATGGAAAGTTTCAGACGAAGATCAACGAAGAAGGAGAAATAATTAGTTACATTGGAGAAAGGGAAGTCGCTAGTTCTAAAAATTTGCGTTACCTTCGATAAGTCCGCCGTGAAAAATTCCCTGTGAGTGTTTGTTTTCTTGCAGCCACGTTATAGTTTGCGATTTCCTCGACTTCGTTTATTTATTTATTTTTCTGAAGCTCTCCTAAAAAATGTTCCCGTTGAACGGGCCACGCTACTACGGCGATTGATGAGGAAAACAACCTCGTGTAAGAAGACGTGAGAGTCGCCCGGCTGTTCCTCTTCGCTGATTGGCCAGAAAAAAATCAGAAGGCGGGATTTCAAACGCTTCTGGAACTCGTTCGGTAAGAGTAAGTGCCCAGGGGCTCTCCCACTCTTGTTGTAAACTTTCGCCCGTGAAAATCCCGTCGTCCCGACTAGCTGCCCCTGGGTCTCCGAGGATGGGATTGTGTAAGTTCACATTTATCTTGACAGATCTAACTCTCCTACTGTCGCAATCGAATGACGAGAGCGTCTCTCTTGCCAATGATTACAAAACAGTTACCAATGTTGTAAACTGCACAGCTCCTTTTGTGCCTTTAACGGAATATGCAGATCTTGTGCAGAATTCGTTAATACACACCGCTTTAATAGATTTCCTTGTCATTTTGTTGCGGAGAAGCTGTGTTCCATAGAGTTTTTGAAATCGATCGCAAGTCTGGTCACGCAGATCGAATGGCCTCGTATGTCGTAAACTACACGAATTTACGTAAGCTCAAATAAAATGAAATTTTGAAATCTGTTGTGGACTTTCCTTTTTTGGTTTAATTCGCTTGGTACACCTTCCGGTCTTACGAAAGGAATCCCGTATAAATGAAGGTACTTCATTGGAAAAAATCTGTATGTCAACTATCGATCTCTTCGAGTTTGCCACAAAGAAATTTTTTACCCTACATATCTACAATGGTGTACTGCGCGGCCTTCGGATGCAACAATGACTCAAGATATAATACTAGTGTATCCTACCACTGCTTTCCAAGTGACAAAGCCCTTCAGGACGAGTGGGTTGCAAGGATTTCTCGAGCTGATCTAGTCGTCACCAAACACTCCAGATTGTGTTCGCTGCATTTCACCCCAGACGACTACGAACGTGACCTGAGAGCAGAACTTACCGGCCGGAAACGTAAAAGAGACCTCAAGACAGGTGTCATACCTTCAATATTTTCGCATCGTCCAGCCAAAAAGCCTCGACCATCGTTGGAGAAACGTCTTGAAGAAAAAGCCAGGCAAGAGGTAGGACCTAATAAACTTTATAATTATGAGTGCAAACAAGAAACTTGTACTTACCTGTAACACAACTGCAATAAACCGTGACACAAGGGACAAATAGGATATTTTTACGAAAAACAAAACATGTTGTTTCCATATTGACGCCACGAAACATGGAAAATAAATGGGAAACTTGTGAGGACTGGGGAAAGAGTTGCGTACTGATACAGCTGGAATGGAGGAGCACATACTAGCTGTGCCCATCTTCTTTCCTTGTATGGAGACATTTTAGTGTATAATTCATATTTAGCTCTGTTCTCATTTTTAATTATCCAATTTATCTGTAAATACTAATGGCTTGGAGGAATAATTATTAAATAAAACTGCCCAAATGTTAAGTAAAAATACAATTCTTCTGGGTCCCATAAGGAGTGAATTTGGCAGTTTGGTAAGAAGTGCCCTTGTAAGGTGAATACCAATCCAGTTGACAGTCATCCACATGCACTGAAACAAGTCATGCATTACCTGACGAGACTGATGAACCTCAACCAAGTACGTCTACATCAGATGAATTAGCAGTTTCACAGCCTGATACTGATGTGTTGGTGCAGTCTCAAGAAATTGAGGTAAAGGAGAGTGTTGACTTTGGATGCCAGGTAAACACGCGTGGAACCCAGCTAATGCTGAAATCATTTGAAACCCAGACTGATCAAGTAAGTACTTGTGAGGCCAGCACTCAATTTGAAGAAGATGATTTACAAACTACACTTCCCAAAGTGGAGGACATCACCGAGGAAGATAATGCTGAAGCTGTGTCCCCAGGTGTGTCCCCTCAAAAGGATCCAGCTTATCAACCCTCTTCACCCACAGACAAATTGTCAGATGATTCCAACACATCAGAAGATGAGGAAGAAGAAAACTGTAAGCCCCTTAACCCTCAGGATGACACAAAATTTATTGTTTTTAAGAAAGAGCTGTTTGAACTTTTCAAGCGATGCCCTGAATGTGGTGCAGTTGTCAATAAAAAGCACCAATCCACTCAAGGAACTCAATTATTTGTGACCCTAACTTGCATAAATGATCACAAAACATTCTGGAAAAGCCAGCCCATGCTTGAAGGGATGGCAGCTGGAAACCTACTAATGTCATCATCTATTTTACTTAGTGGCTCTTCTTACAATAAGGTAGCTTCTCTTGCAGACATCCTTAAGTTGAAGTTCTTTAGTGAGAAAACATTTTATAATATTCAGGATAAGTATTTATTCCCTGTAATTAATGAGTTTTGGGAGCAGGAGCAACAGTCTGTTTTTGCAGACTTAAATAACAAAGATTTGTGGCTTTCAGGCGATGGTCGCTGTGATAGCCCAGGTCACAATGCCAAATATGGTACATATACTATGATTGATCAAGAAACTGATAAAATAGTTGAATTTCAAATAGTCCAAGTAAGTGAGGTTAACAGCAGCAATGCCATGGAAAGGGAGGGGTTTAAGCGGTGTATGGATAACATAGGGGATAAGGGGGGGGGGGAAGATAACAGTTGTTGCAACTGATCGGCATGTTGGAATCAGATCTGACATGAAGAGAAATTACCCTGACGTAGAACACCAATTTGATGTGTGGCACCTTTCCAAAAGTATTACAAAAAAACTAAATGAAAAAGCAAAGAAAAAAGACTGGGGAGCTTTCACCTTGGATAAAATCAATTTCCAACCATCTTTGGTGGTGTGCTGAAACCTGTGGGGGAGACCCAAGGCTGCTGAGGGAGAAGTGGATTTCCATTGTTCACCACACTGCTAACATCCATTCTTGGGACACAGCAGACCTCTATCACGAATGTGCTCATCCCACCTGCTGCGACCTGGATCCCCAGCCCATGAAGCATTGAAGGAGGTTATGTTTGACAAAAACCTCTTAAAGGATATTAAGCAGTTGTCACTATGCTGTCACACTGGGAACTTGGAGGTTTATCATAGCGTCCAAACTGATTATGTACCCAAACGCCAACACTTTTCGTATGACGTAGAACACCAATTTGATGTGTGGCACCTTTCCAAAAGTATTACAAAAAAACTAAATGAAAAAGCAAAGAAAAAAGACTGGGGAGCTTTCACCTTGGATAAAATCAATTTCCAACCATCTTTGGTGGTGTGCTGAAACCTGTGGGGGAGACCCAAGGCTGCTGAGGGAGAAGTGGATTTCCATTGTTCACCACACTGCTAACATCCATTCTTGGGACACAGCAGACCTCTATCACGAATGTGCTCATCCCACCTGCTGCGACCTGGATCCCCAGCCCATGAAGCATTGAAGGAGGTTATGTTTGACAAAAACCTCTTAAAGGATATTAAGCAGTTGTCACTATGCTGTCACACTGGGAACTTGGAGGTTTATCATAGCGTCCAAACTGATTATGTACCCAAACGCCAACACTTTTCGTATGACGTAGAACACCAATTTGATGTGTGGCACCTTTCCAAAAGTATTACAAAAAAACTAAATGAAAAAGCAAAGAAAAAAGACTGGGGAGCTTTCACCAACACCAAACGCCAACACTTTTCGTATAAGGGGATGGTTGCACGTACCCAGTTGTTAGCACTAGATCACAATGCAAACACTGGGAGGCAACAGGCCACTGCAACCCAGGGTGTCAATACTGGGGAACAACAGTACAAACTTGTCTTTCCAAAACACACAAAAGAGTGGGTGGCAAAGCCAATTTTGGAAAAAACAACCAGGGATCACCTTAAGCCAATGCTGGATGCTATCATTGACAGAAAAAAACAAAAACCCCATGCGCGGAGTGCAACACTTGCTACCCCTGCATTCATTCCCAAAAACATTGCTAGCAAACCTAGGCCTCCAAGAGCAGAAGTTATCACCAAACACATGTCAAGGTTTTCTGATAATTAAAATAGCAATAACAAATAGGCAGATCAAAAGAAGTACAAGTCAGGAAAGAGGTACAGAAAGCTGTCATTTTCCAATATGCCTAAAGAGACACCTAAAACTACAATGCCAGGAATTATTTTATTAATGCTCAATAAGCTTTATATTATACAACAATCATGTTAAATAGTAAGTTTTTGGAGAGCAATGTATTACCTTTATCGATGGCTCAAAGACAATGTATAATTTGTAAACAGAGCTCGTCTATGTTGAATTGTAGTTACGATGCAGAAATAAATATTTACAAAGGTGCAAACTTGTTCACGAGAACTCGATATCTGCTTCTTGAAATCCTGAGTAGTTCCCATCTTCCTCAGGAAATTCTTTCCGTATAGCGTGAACGACACATGCAGGAATTACCCTTCGTCGCTTTTTTCCCAGGACTCCGTGTACCCACCATGTGAACTGCCTATAAGCAGCCAAGCGCCAAGTTCTGAAATTCAAAAGCAAACATTACTGGTAAGCATAAATGTCTAACAAGTACAGAAGAAAGTTAAACATCCGTCGTGACATAACTACAGTTAACCTGTTTTCAATAGGTTCCGGAATTGGGTTGAAGCGCGCATTGTGAATCGCCACGAGTGCCGTCCTCAAAACATCGGTATCGAGGCATACAATCCTAAATTTCTCGTGGTTGTGATACATGTGATACCTATCGGTAGATCGACAAGAAATCTCTTTTAACATTCCCATAAGTCTTATACAGGTGAGGCTATTGGTTCTAAAAATAAAAAACGAGACATAACTCGCCCCTCGGTAGCGGCGTTGAAATAGGGTGAAATGTTTGAGTGCCTCGTTTGGCGAAGATTATGCCTTAATCTTCAGCAAAATAAAAGTTAGAAATAAAAATAAAATTTGCGATCACAAACCTGACTCATCGAATTTCTGATTGAGCTCCTCTAACTCTTGACAGCAACAACATTCGTCATTTGTCGCCATTGGCACGCAATGGCCGCAAATACACCACTCCGTGATCAACTTGTTGCCGATCCTTGCTCGTCTCTCTGTTTCAACTTCTTCCACTTCTTCTAAGTCTTCCTCATTTGGTTCTTCGCCAGGGGGATATGTTGGCTCGAACTGAAATGGCTCAATTCTGCTCATAGCCTAATAAAACTTTCCAGCACTACTCGAGCTTGCACGGGCGAAAGTTTGTTTACTTTTTTTGCATCTTCCCCATAACATACGTCACAGCTTTGCGTTAAAAGCCGCTGACTGAAAATTTGCGCCCACGTTGCTGAACCCGAAAAAGCGGGAAAATAGCGATTTCAAACTAAAATTTATCGCGAATGCAACGCTGCAGGCACATAAAAACGTTCAAATCGTATTTTTCATATCTTTGGCTTCTAAAAGAAATCAACTTGATTTTTGACTTCAGTTTTCCTTTAATGTACCTATTAAACTAAATCCAAGTAAAGGGAGCAACATGGACTTTAGAGAAATCCTATAGAGAAATCTTAGGCATACGCGTTAGTTCACGAGTTAATCGATCCATTCTCAATGTTCCCAACTTTCCCAAAGTATAAATGAGCAGGCTTTTATTGGCTTAGTCAATCTATAGCAGTCAGTGTATTTGTTGAATATCAAGTTTTCCTACCACAATATTCTTTCATGGTGTTGACAAGAACAACGTAAAGGGATATCTTCTATGTAATGCCTGGCCTCTTAGTTTAGTTTTTATGACAAAGAGAAAGTTGTAACTCGTCTGACTTCAATGATACCGGCCCTTGTTCCCTTTCTTTTTCTTTCTCTTTTTTTTTTCAGTTGGGGAGGGGTGGAAATGGGGAAAAGTTCCATTCACGAACATCGTGAAACCCTGGATGAGGGAGTTGCTCCCTTCGTAAACATCTGAAATGCATCTGTAAAATATCCCTAAAAGTCCCTAATCAGTAATTTATCAGCCGTTAAATTTTGTTGTCTTGCAGATTCGAATGGAAAATTGAATGGTATCTTAGTTCGCCTTGTGATGGAAAAAGGGAATTCTTGGATTGACCCAGTGTACTGCTTCATTCTGCGGAAAGTAAGTACACTGAAGTTTCTCTATTTCGCATATTTCCTGACTCTGCTTAACTATATTACGCGCTCCGTGCCCTTTCAATGATCGTGTATTTAAGCGAAATCGACTGAACTGCCTTTTGATGTCATTTTCAGTTGGTTTCCGAAGGAAACTGCATCAGTGCGAAGGCTGTTTCTTCTAGAGTCTAGTTTCCAATAACAACAACAATGCAATGACGATTGCATAGAAATTATACAGCCTGAAGAAATGGCCGTAACGGCTTAAGCAAATCCTTTTAAGCCGACACAACAGGACATTTTGTTGATTGATTTATCGCTAATTTCATGTCCTTTTCGTTGCAGAACCAGACGTTTCTCAGCGCTAATATTTCTTTATATGATTATTATTGTCCTGAACCTATTTACCTAAAGGTAAGTTTAACTACTTGTAGCTTCACACACCCCTTGTTTTGGTCTTACAGGTAAAGTCAACAAATTTTCACCGCTGAAATGATGCAACTAGAACAAACAACTCGTTTTCGTTCCGGCAACAGCGGGATTAGTCGTAACTTGAGTTAATAAGAAGCTAGTTTTGTGATGTTTTACGTAGATTTTGAATTCCTACTGACCTGTTTTGTAATTGTCTTCCTAGGTTGTTGGACTTCCTTTCTCAAACGCTGTTTCAGGAATAAAGCGATATGCACCAGATTGTCGTACGTTTTTAACCCCGTTTTAGCGTCAGTCCGCACTAAAACAGGTTTCGGTGTCTCTGTCAGCAACAAATTTCCCTTCTGTTACTGATGAAGTTTTTCCAGGCCCGTCCCCCGTGAGAGGTCTCACTCAAAAATTCCCCTGTTAACTCTCTCTTTATAGTAGGGGTACTATAACGTGTGTTCTTGTCGCCATTTTGTTGCTGTACTGCTGGTATAAAATGAATGCGTATGAGGTCTTAGACCGACAGCGCGTCTTATTAGCCAATCAAATTTAAGGAATCCAAATTTCCAGTCGCTGACGTTGAAATTCGAGAAGAACTATTTATAATTGTGGGCCCCGTAAATACATAATGAGTTAAGATTTGAACCGAGAGCGCACGTTCTTAGAAACTCGAATCCAAGGAATTTCGATTCTGGATTGCTGAGTTCCTTCATAGGAAAAAAAATGCGGCATTCACGGGCGCTGTTGATACATAGGTGTGGCTATTGATAATTCGGGTTTATTCTTTGTCGGAATCAATTAAATCAATTTGTTCAACGTTGATGTGTGCTTTCTCGTTTGTCTCGATATTCATAATGCACAGTTTAGTAAAGAACATTGAAGAACCAGCATACATGCAACACTGCCGTATATTATTCTATCGTGCTCCATCAGCGGTTATGGATGCACTTGAGGAAGACAGATAAGGTAGAAGAGTTGGAAGAGCAGAAGAGAAGAAAAAAACCGCTTGCATGCTTCCAACCTCGTCCCTAGGGCCTTCTCCTCGCTCAAAAGGACGGTCGGAGAAACCCCTGGCCAAGGCTGCCAAAATGGCTCCAAAAATTCGTTAGAATTTTGTCACGTAAACACGATGAAATGTCTTCTTTTCTTTGGAACAACGGCTTCAGATTGCAAAAAAAAAAAACAGACAGGGCCGCCAGACGCTGGAAACAACCTCCGAAAAAGCCATTTCATCATGTGTCAAGTGACAAAATTCTCCGCGATTCTTGGAGTATTTCAGCAGCCTTGGCCAGGGGTTTTTTCTGACCGCCATTTTGAACGAGGAGAAAGCCCTGGGGACGAGGTTGGCATACTTCTTTAAAGATAATGACGTTTTTTTCTCCAGTGAAAGAACTCCTTGTGAAATTTACTTAACAACTTTAACTGCTAAAAGAAATCCAGGCTTGGAAGCATTTCGAAGCAATCACACCTAGTAGTACCTGTGCAATACTCTAGATATCCGAGCTGGCGAATTTGGTGTTTATACTTGTATATAAGAATCAACTGAATACAACGTGTATGAAACGGTCACATGTGAGTTGTGGATGAGTTTTTTTGTTTTTATCTTATAGCGACTTCTACACCTTCTACTTTAGTGTCGACAACAGGTACGTTTGAATACTATTTTAATAACTAGTAGTAGAAGAAATAACTATTTTTGCAATAACTGAGCGAATTCCCGCGCGCTGATTGGCTAATTTTTAATGTCAATAAGAGAGTACAGACGGATGAAACACGAAAAGCTGACGCAATCGGCAAAAGTTTTGTCAAACTTTTCGGCGCAGCATTCTCGGTGCTGCGAGAATTGTACCTTAAATCTAGTACTCTTCAACGAGGAAATCACCTAAAATGTATGGGGTGAAACTTAGGAAGCCATAAGATTGCAACCTTAGAGCGAAAAGATGAAGACGTTTGTTGAAGATTCAGACCTGAAAATCGGCGTTGAGTGGGAATTTGAGCTGTTTTAGCGGATTATTCTGTGAACAGTTTCCACTGGAATAAAGGTTAGTTTCGCAATTCGAATTTTTCCTTGTATTTATGGTCTATTCTTAGTAAACTTTTATTTTACGAAACTGTGATTCTCCGAAATACAGCGATGAAATTCAGGTTCTGGGGCGATCGCATCTTCCATGGACTCTTGCATATGCATTTCTCTCCTTCGTTTGAAAATTAGTTCTGGCTTTTTGTTATTGTAAAAAACAAATTGAAGTCAGTTTTTTTATGCGCCTGTTCTCTTATTGACGATGCATTTCGTTAAACATTGTCAAAGCTTGCTTTAGATGCACTCACCTCCGGCTCGTGGATCCACAACACTTTGACAATGTTATGACGCAATTTATCATCAATAGGAGGACAGACACACAAAAACTGACATCAATTTGTTAAGTAGTTTGAGACAGAAAGATCGTTAAGTTTAAGTTTTGTCATGAAATAGGAGAAATGTAATATTCTCAGCATCTCACAAGCGTGGGCAAAGAAGAAAATAGGCCAAATAAAAGCAGTGAAAATGTTTTCTACTTAATTTAATGGTTTCTTTTTATTTATTTATATCGGCAAAAATTGACCGACTCTTCTTTTGTGGGCTTTATTTTTGCAATTTCATTTAAACAAAAAATTCAGGCTTGAGGGGACGATAAGCCATCACGCCTTGTAGGATACTCTAGATAGCTGAGCTATCATGCTAAACGGGAGCTGGTCTATTTGGAGTTTAAACCCGTGTACAAAAACGACATAAAATACAAAGTATGTTAAACGGTCATATCATGAACTATGGATGAAATATTTTCTGAGTTTTTATGCTTTTTTCTTATCTTATAGTGACTTGTGGACCTACTACTGTACTGTTGACAACAGGTGCGTTGAATACTATTCTAATAACCAGTAGTAGAAGAAATAACTATGTAGATTGAGGCAGAAATATAGTTAATGTTTAGCTTTGTCATTAAATAGGAGAGATGTAATATACTCAGCATCTCACAAGTGTGGGGCAAAGAAGCAAATAGGCCAAATAAAACCAGTAAAAAGGGTTTTTTGCTCAATTTAATTGTTTCTTTTTATTTACTTAATTCGGCAAAAAGTGACGAACTCTTCTTTCGCAGGATTTTATTTTTGTGATGGCATGTAAACAAAGGTTAGAGGGTTCAACTCCTGCAAAATAACTAAATACTAATTTTCTATTTTCGCTTTTTGTTATGTTTCTTCATCCGGGAATTGAAAATTAAGATTCGGGAAAATATGTGACAGCTAGGTTGAAATGTTTTTTATTATTATTTTTTTTATAAGCAGATTTTGATTTGTTGTTGAGTGAAAGACTCTCATTGTAATGTTATCACTTGAAGATGCTGAAAAACCCCAAGCTGGAAAGGGACTCACAGGCCATCACACCTTGTTGTATCTATACAATACTCTAGATATCTGAGCTATCATACTAACCGGGAGCTGGTCAGTTTGGAGTTTACATCCAATATAGGAATGAAGTGAAGACAAAGTATATCCGAACTGCAGAAGAAATATTTTTTAGTTTTCTGTGTTTTTTCTTTCTTATAGCGACTTCTGGATCTACTACTGTAGCGTCGACAACAGGTAATACTATATTTGAATACTATTTTAAGGTGATTCCATGGAAATAGACGGAATATGGTAATTAATTACGTTTAGATCATTTCAAAAATGCAATAAAAAAATTGGAGTCACCGAGCTTGTTTTGGCACAACATGGATAGCCATTGATAGCAACTACACAACCCGCAAGGTTTTCCTGAGAAACCCTAGTAATCAGAAATGAGAACTATAATTGCCTTAAAACATCATTGTTTGTATTGAAATACTGATTAGAGCAGCTCAACAAAAAAGACATTCATCTTGTATTGTATACTGTTTTAGTTGAACAGAATTTAATTATAAGAAAAAAGAAATTGAAGAACTTGCTGCGTGTGTACATACCCTGCTGTACCTAAAGACGTGTTCTTTTCGGCATTTAAATAAAAATATCTCAAAGCAGAATTTTTAACTTTTCTTGAAATCGCGATATATTGCACTCGATCGTGTGCCATTTGCATTTATGTATTAAAACATGGGGATCACCGAGCTCGTTTAGCAGAAAACGACCAGTTATTTCTCTGCACTGCTCAGCTTTCATAGAAACCCATCAAGTTCCGAAGGTGCGCGCGCTCATGCGCGCGCTAATCACGCAAAAAATGATGTGCAGAAAGGATGCGCAATGCAATTGAAGGGAATCACCTTAAATACCTACAAAGTAGATTAAAGGGGCAGTCTCATCAATTTTTAGTATCACTGTGAAAAGCCAAAAGACACATTTTTATCTATGGAAGCCTAAATATAATGGTCCAGTAGTATTAAAATGGGTATTCCAGTACATGGAAACTATAATAAATATGTCTGGATAGGGATCGCCAGGATGGAAATGGCGTCCGACTTGAAAACTTCCGGCAGTTTCTGCCCTTGTGTCTCAGATAAAATCTCTAAAAACTAATTTTGGCTTGTTTCTGTTTTGAAATTTCATTTAATATTGTCCCCTTGGTGGTCTAAAAGCAATTCATGTGTGAGCAAGGTACTTTCATATAAATTAATCAAAATTGTGACAAAGAAGATAGGAAAATCGCCATGGAACTGGCCCTTTAAGAAAAAAAAAAGATCGTAAATTGTGAGCTCGCTCATGAAATAAAAGGAAAAAAACGTATCCTCAGCACGCCACAAGCGTGACACAAAGACGAAAGGTGCCAAATAAAACCAAAAACAATTTTTTTGTCCACTATGACGTATTTTATCCATTTTTATCAGTTCACCAGAAAACTACAAGTCCTCTAAGCGCAAATATTGCTGCAACGGGTAAGTTTAAGGACAGTGACCAACTCTTCTTTCGTGAGCTTTAATTGTGATGTCACAGAAATCAGGGCTGGAATTCGGGTTAAACCTCTGCAAACATATAACTTTCTTAGCCTCCTTTTAATTCCCTACATCTCGGAAATATCAAAAAAATAAGTGAACTTGGCAAAATCAGTGACAGATTTAACATCATTGTTCGGATTCAACTCACTTAGAATAAAAACAACGTGGTACTTTGTATTTCGGCTCGGACAAAAAAAATGAATGCCGCTTTATCACACTAAAAGATAATGCTTAAATTAAAAGGAATCTGTTTTCATCGAGTGTCCTTTCTAGTAACATTAATGGGCTTCCTTTCCGAGCTTTAACGCAACATTAAGAGAAAATGCCAGTTGGTATATTTACCAGCACAACCCCAGGCGGGACTGAGTCTCCATACTTGTGCTGCATGGTTCTCGGGATAAAGAGTTACAACTGGTGTCGTGGCAGCTCTTAAACAAGACGTTTACGGAACAAAGGGGCCCTGGGGACACCGGGTAGTTGTTTCTTTGTCTTCTGAATTGTTGAGAAAGGAGCCCTTAAAAAGTCATCTTTTCTTTTTTGTCACAAGTTATCAGACAATTGCAACCACCTCAAGCATGTTAAGGCATGGCTTGTTTCCTTGACTTAGACCCCCTGCGAAGTATTATTTTTCCTCATGGAAGCAATGTTTTTGATGTCCTAAAGATCACTTAAAGGATACAGCATACAGCTTAAATGCCTTACGTTTTACTTGTTGTAGTCACTTGTCTGATGACGTCATAATTAAGGCAAGAAGATGTTTTGAAATGGGCCAAGGATGGTTAACTTTAGCTAGAAAAAAAGCATTCGCTAGCGATTGTCTTACTACATGGAGGCAATCCGTGTCCTGAATGGAGAAAATGATTCTTCTATCAAGTGGATATTAAGGGGCAAACTGTGTCACGTGACCCTTTTTATAAAATACCCCTTTAACTATACATCGTACTCAACCATTCCGGACAGATTCAAAACAAGGAGAACCATACAAACACGTTGACATGTCAATTTGTATCCATCATATGCCATCTCAGCAACCCATTTTCAATTTTCTTTTCGCGTAAGTAAAACAAGATAAAAGGTCACGTGACGCAAGTATTCGACACTTTAGATGAACGTTGGTTTAAGGTCATTAAGATTTATGCTGCTGCAGAGTTGGAGATTGTTTTGGTAAATCTCTTGAAAGTTATGACTGTTTTCAGATTTTATGCAAATGAGGCTCTGAGCCATGCCTTAACATCCTTGAGACACAGCGTGAATACTTGACAAACATTATATTGCGTCCTTTTACGACTTCCTTTTACATGAACTATAAAAGCTGTTTAACTTTTGAAACTTCCAGCACCACTGTTTCACACCATTAGTGCTCATTTCTTTCTTTCCAGGAATACCACACAACAAAACGAAAGGCATGCATTTCATTCTCTTTATTTAACTTTTCCTAAACAAAGTCATTTGAATTTGATATTATAATAATTGTTTACGAAACGTGATTAACTGATAGTTGAATTTAAAATAAGTATATTAAAAAGGATTTCTAGACTTAAACTGCAACGAGCTTAAAGTGAGGCACCAATCTATGGAATAGTCGTTGATTATTAGTAATCATTTTAAGATCTTTCTTTTTCTAGGTTCTAATCGGACAACGACCTACGTGTCCATATCGATTGGCATCCTGGTTGGACTAGCTTTGGTTTTTGGTTCATTGGCGTTTCTTTTCCGCCGAAGGAGGTCAAAGAAAAGCAGCTGTCCTTTACCTTTAGGTCGGTATTGGCTATTTTAGAGAGCACTGTGATGATGAACCAATTTATAGACAGTGAAGATTAATGTCGTAAAATGATGGTATTTGTTCATCGTGGTAAATACAGTAACAATAAAGTGTAAATCGTTTTTCTCACGATGTGGTCACTTGAGTTGTAGATTGCGACTTTTGGACTGCTTACTGCTAGTCTTCATCAGGCGATGAGGTCGAATTGTTACGCATAACCCTATCTCTCACGATGGTCAGCTATGATTGGTGGGTTTCGATCCTTATTTTCCCGGCTAGAAGTTGTTTCCTGAGAGAGTCTGCGACAGAGTTTAAGTCCACCGTGGTTTTTCCGTATTTCGTAACTGAGTTTTTGCCAGCGTACAGAGATGGCGTCATGACTGTGCAGCATACTTTCATAGGGCAAGCTCAATTTCAATGTTTTATGAACGCATGTTCGGGTAATAGATGCCAGTGTTATTATTACCTATATTGGACGCATGGCAATTTGTTAGCTAACCGGACATGTTTGCCTCCAAGTGCGCGTGATTTTTCTATTTCCAATTTCTCGTCCACAGATTATAAATACCACGCTTTCATAATATACAGCAACGAAGACAAACTATGGATGAAAAGAAAGCTTCTTCCTCTTCTAGAAGAAAGACATCATTTGACGTGTTGTGTACACTACAGGGACTTTTTCCTTGGGTGGCCTTTCAGAGACAACATGGCATACAGTGTGTACAAAAGTTACAAAGTCATCGTGCTGTTTTCGAGCAATTTTTTGAAGAGCAATTATTGCAAATACGAAATGGACATTGCGATAAATCGGCTTATAGAGAAACAAGATAACAGTTTGGTTGCTATAAGAATTGATAGAGTAGATCTTAAAGAGCTGCCTTGCGAGATAAAGCATAATAGTTGCATCGACTACATTGATGTTTTGGAAAGACCTCTGTGGAGACGAAGGCTTCTTAATTTTCTTGATGTACCAGAAGATTCCCAAAACGTCACTGGGGAGCAGAACAGCGACAATAACAACATTAATGGTTATAAGTTAATTACAAATTACAAAACTAGAGGAAGACCTGGATTTGCAAGGCTTAACAGCACCACTAGCAATGATTCAGAGATATCCTATGTTTAATTATTCGGTATAATACGAACTTCAGTTTCTGCTAAATAACTGTTTGAAGTTTTAAAAAAAGCTTGAGTTGTTCAAGAAGGAGAAGTGCTAGATGGTTGCCTTGGTCTGTTGCTTTCGAAGTTTTCCGTCGACGTCCGTGCTTTAGTGAGCTTCGTTTCCTTCCTTCGAGCCAGTGAGAAGAAAAAACAAACAAACGACTGTTTTACAGTCCACCAAATTTGGGTGTAATAGCTGCCCAGGACCTAACCTTGAGAAAACAATAAAATAAGAAGTATTCCTAGAAGCGGCTTGGTAGAATTCGAATCCGCTGGAATAATTAATATAACAAGGAAGGTAAAATGTATGCCTTAATAGGCTTTTATTTTTCTTGAAGTGTGCGTTTCATTTATAATTATTACATCCTAGATTTGTTGTACGACGTGGTATTCATTATAAATGACGAATACGAAAGCAGGCTACACTAGTGCGAATATTGATGTAAGAGCGTCTCTACTCTTCTTAGTTCGTCTGACTGTGCGCATGGATACAGGCGTACAAAAAACAGTTTCTCCAGGGAAAAGTTATTGAATACAACAAGCCTAAGAAATTACTTATAAATAGTATATCCACGGCAAGCTATTTGAATCATCTTATTTTGTTCAAGTGTATTTTTTAGAAAACTGTAATAGTCGTTCAAGTGGGTAAAGATAATTTTAAAAAAATGATAATAAATACAAGATTGAGTTACTTCAAACCCCAGTGGTGGTTGGACACGGTTCGCAAAGCATGATGGGGCTATCGATCGATTCGAGCTCAGTTGCAATGAACCTTCGTACTGTGCGGATCTCGAAGAGCAAAAAAAAATCAACTACAAGAGCTGGAAATAACAAAGGTGGAAGTTTCTCCGTTTCTTGTAATCTAATTATCCTTTGTTTACATCTGAATTTTTGATGTAACATTTTAACGGCTGGTTTCATGCATTGATCGATTGAACGCGTACACGTGGAGACTTCAATCCGGGGTTTATCAGGAATAAGCCTCTTTAGTAACTTATATGTGCAAACATCTGACAATGAATAGCCCCTTGGGCCATGAAGGACTTACTTCCAATCATCGAAAGTGAAAACACAGATGCCTGGCTTTCTGAGGTCTCGTAATTGCTACAGTTATGTGAAATCGTAAGTTTTGCCCGATGGATAAGCGTCGAGTGCGTGTCATGAAAAACCTTACGAATGTTCATTTTATTGCATTAAGAGTCCTTTCACTTCCAGGGTATCCAAAAGCTTCTGTTTCTCAAAAATTCCGTTAATGCAGGGTGTAGAAATCCTGAAGGGCCTGTCGGAAATTATACTTTCACAGCTTATAATTAGCTAAACAAGGCTGTATTAAAATATTATTGTTCATATTGCTAGCTGTCAATATGAATTAATTGATTTGTTTTGCTTTTGAAAGTAACTGATGCTGACAAAGTTAGTCTGTGATTGAACGAGAATTCCACTTTCTTTTGCAGCAGACATGAAAATCTGTCTTTAGAAAATTTAACAGAGCTCTCTGTTCAGCCTGTAGAATGTGTGACAATATATATACCGTGCACCCAAATTTTTTTCTCAGCTACTTTAATAAAAGCATTGACTCATTTACCCCCAAAGATATCAACCAGAAAATAGTTTTTACCCCATAATACAGGGTTGTTGGGGGCTTTGCACTGATTTTCACGACAAAATTATCCAGGTCATAGAGAACCTGTTTAGCTTGGATCCTTTTTAAACTAGTGAAGCACATGAGAGCAATACATCCAATGTCATTTCTACAAATCTGTCAATTCTTTCAATGAGTAAAGTGATATTTTTATAATTATTAGAATGCTGTCCCAACTAAAGAGCAAACTCTAACTAAATTTGACCTTTGAGCATTTACCCCTTGCAAACAATGGCCCAGTCCTTGATTTGTTTACTTCAGACCTCTACCTTGTTGAAATTTCAATGGTGGACCCAGAGGAGGGGCCAAGGGAATCCCCCCTTTTTGTTCAAAATAGCAATATACATGAACAAAATAATTATTGCGTCATATTTTTACTCCAGACTACAACGAAGCAGAGTGCAGATTAGCTTGTGTACAACAGCATACTCCACTCAGAAAGCATCTGATTTTTTGTTGTTGATTTACTCATAGTCAGAATATAGTACAGAATAATACCAAGATATAACTCCACAAAAGTTTTGTATTTTGTTGTCTCCCATCACACACCATTAACCATTAAACTTGTACCCCCACCCTCCATGAAAGTCTGGACACACCACTGGGCACCAAGTCTGCCTGTTAAGTTGAGTAACAGAAACTTAAGGGATGTTCACATAATACAGGTTTGAGTTTCATTCCCTCTTATGGCTCTGTATAACTTTGTTTACATGATACCAGCACAAGATTCCATACCATTACGAGTCGTACCAGTGCGAGTTTATTCTGGTTGCTGTACCAGATCAAGATTTTCGATCCGGTGCAAAAACGTATACCATAATCATGTAGACACAGTAAGACCACTCATTTTGATGTGAAATCTGTCTCCTGGAAGACAATTCAGTAGAAAACAAATAAGGATTGATATCAATGTAAAAAAATTGATGAAGAATACGAAAGTTGTGAGTTCCATTTGAAAAGGGATATTTAATCAATTCACAGTTCTCAACCCTTTAATGGGTCTCAATAGCTCTAATTGTTATTAATAACAACTAAACTGACAAATTGAAAGGAATGTTAAATCAATAATTCACAGTTCTCCCTCAATGGCTCTGGATTTTATTTCTTACAGCAGATGTACCCCACTAACTTGAACCCAACCCCCCTCCCACCACCTGCTCACAACTATCTTGAAGTGAAAATATTTTTGTTTTCCTTTGTTGATCTTGCTCACTAATTTATTATTAGCTATCTCAAATTTCTGATTTCTCAAACAATTTTTGGTTTCTCTTGCATGTCTAAGATAGCACCCTGAATTTCCAATCTGAGTTACTGATCAATACTGAATTTTTTTAGCTTTCTCAATGGTTCACTGCTGCTTAGGGGATCTTAGGAAACCAATCCACAACAGGTGATGTGACTACATATTAAGTCCCTAAAGCCCAAATAATTTTGGTCATTTCAGCAAACAAAATGTGATTCTTGAAAGTTTGTTGCATACAGGGCAACAGAGCAGACTGAAGTAACCATCTTACCTCCTAACCTAAAGACAACAAAGCAAAGAAGGGAAAACACTCAATTGGGATGCCACACCATACTATTGATACTTGTCATAATTAAAATAGGACGATCACTCGCGTTAATATTTCGCGGGTAATTTTCACATCTCGCAGCGTGAGAGTAATATTGGAGAGAAAATTCGACAACTAAATAAACAACGCATAATTCTCAAACTAGAGGGGCGCTACCGGGCGCTATATGATTTTATAAAAGCAAATTTGTCCATCTTAATCTTGGTGTAAAACAAACGGTTTTAGATTTTTGGGTTAGCCTACAAATTCTCAAAATGTAAGACCTACTCAAATATCAAGAAAGCACACGTTGCTCGATCCACCTACAACGAAATTGTGCTCAAACTTGACTTACAAAAGATGACCAGATCCAAAAATTTCAAGACATCTAGATAATTACACACCAATCCTAATTATTCTTGTTAAATGTAAGTTGCACTGGGGACAAATAGCACGTTAAAATGTCAAGAAGTGAAGCTCACATTCCCGTCAAAGGCCGCCATGTTGATTTCTCGTCCTGGTTAAGAGACTGCTTGTGATTGGCTAATATAACGATCCACCATGCCTTTCGGACCGTGTCCAACCACCACTGTTCAAACCCTATCTGTAAAATAAATATACGCTCGAACTTGCTGCTTACAATGTTTGCCCATTTTCGCGTGTAGTCAACATTTGCTTCTTGAGGTATTTAAGTGTTTTTTTTCTTTGTTATCGGTAGCATTCTCCGCTTCCCCGATAACTGTTGCGTGATGCGTAAACAGGAAAGCATTTTGGGAAGCATTGAAATAGATAAATAATGCTACAAAATGTTTCTTCCCTTGTGTGGGATTTACGGTTTTGACCTGTGCTACAGAATTTAGCGTGTCCGAATATCTATCAGAGTTTTGATAGGACAAACGGCCGGATTCAACATTTCCATTCAACAACGTTTAACATTGTTGAACATGTGAAGCCAACCTGGTAAATGGTGTTGGATGCATGATGCTGAATGATATGTTCAGTGGTGTTGAACGAAATTTAATTGCCATCAAACATTTGGCTCAACACTGTCCAACAATTTTTTTTTGTTCTCAGGTGCAAAAATGACGTAGCGTGGATTCATTTGCTGGATGCGCGTATAGCAAAAAATGCGACAACCTGTTTGTTTGCATCGCAATTAGGTTACGCGTATGGGGTAGGCGATAAATCAACGGCACGTTAGAGCGTGCACTCGTACTTCATTGCCTATTTTGATGCTGTCAACTCTGATTACTTTTCCCAAAGAGGCAATTGCCTGCTCAAATACTTGCGAAAGGATTGTATTTTCCCGTGTGGCTAAATTGCAAATATACTGATAAGCCATTGGTTAATCGCATACCCTATACGCGTATCCCGAATGCGATGCAAATAAACAGGCTGTCGAATTTCCCACCCATCCAGCATTTAAATTATCGCCGTTTTGCAGATAACCTTAATACGTTTCAGGTACCACAGTTTCAGTTGAACCTATCAGTTGAATATTTCCCTTTAGAAAACCGTCTACCGTTATTCCATCTTCCCTCTGTTTGTGCCTGCCATGTTCTAATTTCTACTTCCACATGACAACTAACTAAATTATAATAGGATATCACGCTCCAAAGCATTGAAAGCCAAGTAAGCCACCCAAAAAATAGAAATCTTGACGCTTTTTACTTTTCGCCTTGACGTTGAACGTAATTGTTTTCAAGCTAAAGACAACAGGCGTTTCGCACAGGTAGTTTTCTGGGGTTTATCGACACGTTTATTTACAACAGGGTACGCGTTAAGAATGCAACAAGCATACGCGTATGCTGCAAATGAATCCACCCGTACAATTTGCTTGGCTGGCACCTGCAATAATGGTGAGCATATTCACGCGCAGAAAGATTAATTTACGTCATTCAACAACACTGAGCATCATTCAACACTGGCCAAACGCGTACAACAAGGAGTAATTCAACAATGCTTAACGATGTCGCATCGAGATATACAATTCATTTGGCTAATCCTCGTACAACAAGGTTATATTCATTAATGTTGTCCGTGGCCTTATTCCGCATTGTCTCTGTGTACATACAGCTGTAGGTGTAAAAACCTTTGACATGTACTAAGTTACACTCCTAGTTTATTCATGCTACAGGAACCGCAGTTGAGTGCCGTGTGGGCTCTTGCAGCCTGGATGCAACTTAGCCTATAAACAACAATTCTCATTTAGATGAAATATATACAACAGTTATTTGCCCCGCGGAAAAAATGTGTTCCACCTATGATGCGAGTGAAACCTATTGTATTTACATGTATTATCCATGTCTTCCAGGGACACGACAGTTACGTACTTATTACACTCATTTTGCAGAACCGAGTTACTTTCTCGAAAGCAAATATATAGATGTATAGCCCGACCTGGGCAATCGATAACATTCGATAACAATCGATGAAATTAGTTGATTGTATCGGAAATCAATAAAAATCGATAAACAGATTTGTTGGGAGAAATCGATATTTATCGATTTTTCAATTAGTTTTATCGATTTTATCGAAAATTATCGATTTTATCGGTAACATTCTTTGTGTGGAAATATGTAAACCTTAAATAATAACGACAACCTCTCTAATCAGCTCTAATATCGGGTTAAACAAAAGATTGCCGTCGCTTCCACTCATAGCCGCGATGTCACTTCCTGAGTTTCGCAGATAGCACAGTTATCCTGCCAGCTTAATAAACCACATTTACTGAAATAGAAATACAGTTCTATTCGTAAGCAAAGCCACCGGAATCATTTTACTGCGATCAAACGTCTTTTAAAAACAAAATTAATGTCAGAAATTAAAAACATGTACGATCGACATCCATCAATAAAATCGATAACATCGATAACAGTAATTACCAGAAGAGTTGTTAGTATCGATTTTTATCGATTGATCGATACAAGCGGCAACGTTTACGTGATTGATATCGATAGTTATCGATTTATGGAACGGTTTTCCGATATCGATTTTTATCGATTGCCCACGTCGGGTGTATAGATAGTGTGCAGCTGACTGCAGCACATATCGGGAGATCAAATCAGTAGCGTTTTATTATCCATCATAAACAGATTTACAATCAGTCACAAAGAAAATTCTAGCAGAGACTTGGGTTGTTTACCATTTACTAAAACCTTCCAGAAATTTCAGTTGAAAAGTAAATGGTTCACGACTTTTCGGGTCGTTCCAGTTGAAAATTTCCGGGAGCAACGGAACGTCTGAAAAGGTAGTCTTGTTTTTCCAGACGGAATGTTCCAAGCGGAAATTCGTGTTCCTTGTTCAAACCTCATCTTTGATTCCAGTTTCAGGCTCTCGCGGCCATTTTCTGTCCTAACAAGACAACGACGGGACTTTTAAAATGATTTCACAATCTTTTAAACTTCTTAGCGATTATTCCGACTCGTTTAACACGTCTTATGTAGTCGAAAAATCCAGGAGCTGAATTTTTAAGGACGGCGTTTCAGTTCAGGAAGAAATTATTTCGAAAATTAATTAGAAAATAATTATGTGTCCCCAATGAGCGCCCTTTCTTTGCAGGGTGCTAGATCACTTGACACGAAAATAAAGTTATTATTATTATATTATTATTGTTATGAAAACAAAAATTCACCGTCGCGTGTTCGCGTTCTACACAAATCTTTGAATTGGTCATTTTACGTTGTATTTATACGCAGAACGGCAAAGAAATATACCAAAAATAACGCACGTGCAGAGTCGTTGTTTTGTTAATTAAAGCTTTTGTTTTGTGACGTTCTTGTTAGCCGCCGTTGTGCAAAGTTTTTTTGTAAATGGTAGGGATTCCTGCAAATGGTAAGCGCCAGTCCCGAACGGAATTTCCCAATACGGAAATTTGCTTACTATTTGCCCAAACCGTGAAGCGACCAGTTTGCCCGTGTAAATGGTAAACACCCTTAGTGTCACAGGTTGAGCCGCGCGCAAGGTAGCAATTTGGGTTTTTGCTGCACATCTAACTGAAAACCGTTTCTTTTGCTGTGCCATCTTGTATTAGCTTCGCACGTTAATCGTACAATTAATACTAAATGGCGTTGCATTGTTTTAGCGAAATACTGGTTATTATGAACAACGGAAGTTCAAATGAGGATGACTGACACAGTTCGAACTGTTTATTTATGCCTTGTTTGTTCATCGCCAATAAACCATAATAAACGTGGTGGCTATATTACTCTATCTATAGTGTGAGCATGTATAACATCTGATACAGAAGAGACAAAAGACTCAAATCCTTTTTGTAAAAAATCTCTCGCCTTATAACAAAGATAACTAGGCTAATGCGAGCAATCGACAAAATGTTTGCCGTATTATTCCGGCAAAGTGGAACACTCGTTTAACTTGACGCCCTTAATTTGCATTATCATAACAGCCATCATTGAATAGCAAAAACGAAAATGTGTTTTAATTTAATTGACCAACCCCTATGAATGAGCAGCATTTAAGTGTAGGTTTTTGAAAAAAAGCTGATGCTCTGGTGTAAGAAAAAATCAACTAATAGTTTTCAATAAACGCCCGAGGCATCTTTTCAAGATAAATAAGTTATTTCTATGATCGTATGGCTTTTACCAAATTGTGCCTTCCTTTGTCAGCCCTTGCACTCCCAAAGTCGATTTGCCGGTCATAATGTTGCGTTTTTAAGTCTGTTTTTGAGTCTGTCTGTGACAATTCAAATGAAAGCTACTGAACATCACTTTCTTGTTAAAGAGGAAGAGAAAAAACGAAATATTTCCTGACTTCCTGTAGTAACGTCTCCATGGTTCCGTTCCTATAACTTAAGAAATGTTCTTCCCGTGGCATATTTTATCCGCTCTTCCTGACATGATAACGATGGTGCAGTCATTACTAAGGATAGCTCACAGAAACAAAGAGGGCCAGTTTGATCGTGGCTGTATCAATAATGAAGGCTTCAGTGAAATTTTTATTGCTTTCGCAGCTTTTATTGAGGATTGGTGAGTACAACTGTAAATGATTCGCTCTACAGAAACATTTTGAAGTCATAAAACTCTTTAAAACATGGTACTGTTGATTTTGATATACCTTGCTTAAAACTGCTTAGGATTCTGTTAAGTTGAATATCATTTGGTTTACATCGTTGCATTTGGCGGCTTGAGTTAACTCAATACGATGCGTACTAAAAATTAACCCAAAATGCTAAAACGCGTTTACTAAAGCTCTTCTAAGCTGTTGAAATAACGAGGATTAATTGAAAGAGACGTGTTAGCATAAATGTCTTCAAAACTAATGATTCATCAAAGTAACTCATTGGTATAGCAGAAAAACCTGTTCGTCGAATTCAGGTGAAAACTGGGTCCCAACACGATGGGCAACCTGAGTCACATAGTAGCTAGAGAATGACTTAAACTTATACGTCCGATGCCACATAACAAATTATGTAAACATGGGAGAAAAGAAAGCAACCTCCTTGAATAATTTTGTGGAAGTTAAATTTTATGATTCTTCTTGAGTGAAAAACATAGCTTGGATCTGATTTCGTAATGGCCATTCTACATCATAGGACATCGTAAGATGTTTGATACCAAGATGGCAGCCACATGTTTTGCAGCTCCGCATATATTGCTTCTCTGTGTGCTCGTATTGCACTGAAAGCCTGGCAAAGACAATGTTTTAGATCCTGACATTGATCGAAATCACTCAATGGCGTGGTCTCGGGGATGACTACTATTTAAAAGACAAAGCTTTGCTCGTTATGTTTCTCACACTCGTGTGAAGTCGAAAGTCCAGACCGTGGGACAATTTATTTTGCTTCAAGGATAAACCATAATCCAAACTCTGTTCCTAGCTTTCAGCTTACATGACTAGCAATTAAATTAGTGGGGATATCTGCCTGAATCCTGGCCTCTATAAGCATTCCGTTAATTTTAAAATCCCGGACTATCTAAGGGCTTTTTATGTTAACGCAATAATTGGTAGTTTAAACGAAGCAGAAATACAAGCAGAATCCAGAGGAATTGTTAAATGAAGCCTTGGCTAAGTAGCCTGAGTATCAGGCTTTCAGGGGGGGGGGGGGAGATGGGAAAAGGAAAGCCTGACACAACAGCCCGGTTTTGAGCCTTCCGCCTCCTTGAAATACCATACGCTTCTCTTAGATAAGCAGCCAATCAGAATTATTTCCGGTTGCACGCCATGTCAATAAACTGTCATGTGTGTACTTGCGCGAAATGAAGGTTTAACGGCCAAGATTGGTATGTTTTCTGTCGAGTTGTTCGCATGGGTTCTGAGCGAAAACTCTGCAGAATTTGCCGAGAAAACGTACTCACTAGATTCGGCTCTTGTGCGGCTTCCATATCCCTATTTTTAGAGACATACAACAAAACATTTTCACGTGTGTTAGGTGAAAAACAAGTCGTATTGGAAAAGTTGTCGCAGAGTGTTGGAGTCTCTGGGTTATCGTGAATCTGTTTGCAAGAAATACGCTCGAATGATTGCAAACTGTTAGTACAAGTTGTTCCAGGAACTGCGGTAACCGGTCGTTTCGCCTGCGAGTCGTTTCGACTACGGTATTTTTTTCGTTCTTTTATGTCCTAAATGTTGAAAGAAAATGCAACGAATTTCATTTCCCGTTCTTAAAGCGTTTTGCTAAAGCGGAACTGCGTGTTGTCTTTGTGGAGACCTCGGTTAACTCGGAGGAAAATCCTTCCGCCGTCCCCAAAACTCCTGAGAAGACTGTGACGGTACAACTGATGAGAATCGTAAGATTCGAAACCGCGGTCTTTCTTGTAAACTTATGTTTAGCTTAGTGGCACAAAGAAGCCAGTCGCTTGATTGGTAAACAAACTATATGCTAATGCTAAAATATCGGGGTTTTCTATACTCTCCAGTTGCCAATAACGGCTACATTGAGCGATGAAGCTATATCAGGTAACCTACATCAAAACGCGTACGCACTGCATATCGTATCAGAAACTCATAAGGGGATTTTATCCACGCTTCTACCAAAGGCGTGATACATACCAAAACAAAAACAGTGGAGACTGGATATATTTACAGAATGCATGCTGCGTGAAGCAAAACATTGTGCTCTGAAATCGTGCAAATCACAATTGTACGGAGTTTTTAAAGCAGATACCAGAGATCGCAGCGAATATGGAAAAATATTATTGCTTTTACTAGCCCAAAATGGCAGGTATTTTAATAGGCAGACATACCTTACAAAACTGACGAGAAATTCTACAGGACACGCTGAAATAAAGTTGTCTGTTGCATAAGGTGCTAAACTTGCACATATTTTTCCGCCGCTGAATACAAACTGTACCGAGCCGTTTTTTGCCCGCTACAAATAAGCTATAACAACGAGAATATAACCACCTTTCGTACATTTTAAAAGTGTAAAATCGCTGAAGAGAACTACTCTCAAGAGCAATATGTTAAAGGCTGCGCGGCTTTCAAAGGGTTCAAAAGAGAAAATTCAAATTGTGTCTAAATTTCCTGACTCTCGCGTGACTCACGTGATGCGCTCTTTGTATCTTGGCCAATCAGCGTAACATCCAGATTTTGGATGTTGAACATGAGCCAATCAATGGCTTTGTGTCAGGCCCTCTTCCCCTTTCCCCCTCCCCCTCCCCCTTCCTAGGGCCTGATACTCACGCTATGGCTAAGCTTTCAGATCGCTTTGACTATCCCCTTCACTAAAGTAGGCCAACAACTTTGAACAAAAGCCGTATTCACGGAAATTAGCACAAGTTAAGAAGTTAGACCTGGATAAAAAGCACTTAGAAGAGATCGAGACCTAAACTTGTTTAATTATAAGTTGGTCAGTCAAGGTAGCCCGTCTTCTTCTAGCCTGCGTCATGCGCCTTCTAGATAATACGTTCGGTTTAACTTAACAACAGTAAAAACACTCTGGTCGACGATAAATCGAATGCGAAATTTGTTGTTACTAACGAGCACGTGCTCTTAAGTTTAAGTTTAAGTTTAAGGAAATACCCATGAAAATTCTAAAGTATATTTAAAACAAGCAAAGCAGAAGCGTTCCTTTCCTCACGTTTCTGACCCTTTGCGTGCGTAACGGCTTGACAACTTGTTTCACTGATGGCCCAATTAATCTCATTGAAAGTACCATGGTATATTGTTCTTAAAATGAAAACCATTGCTTGAGCCAAGCGACCATCTGTCTTTAAGACATCTTTGACAAGGAATATTGCTCTTTTGAGAAAAAGAATACCTCTTTGGAAACAAAACGGCCAAAGCCAGTTTTTAATTATTAAGAAAACGTAAGAGAGGTTTTGTTTCGTTTTTAAGCTTAATTTCCCCTTGTAATTTTTTTTAGGTATGAGCGTTTATATTTAGTGATTTGAAACAGAATGAAAAAGGGCCGGCATAAACGATTGTTTGCCGCTTTGGCTTGGTAACTTCATTGTTAATTTAAATCCGAATTATCATAACGCATTCGTCCTTAGTGTGAAGATGGACACTCTGCTGCTTATCATCTTGATTCAACTTTCGTTAGGATTTGGTAAGCTACATCAAATACCCCTTTGTTAGATATTAAAAACTACACGGGCTTTTTTTAATCAGAAAGTTAGGTCTGGACGACGTTGTCGTTTTCTTTTCTTTTTATTTCATTGATAACTAGTTATTTTAAACATGGCAGGGGCGATAAATTAAGGTGCTCAAATGTTTTAACGCTTAGGTTTTAGGCTTTCCATTAGTAAAGATATGACGAGTTATGACAAGGCATGGTGTTGTGTTAGCATTTTTACAGTTTTTCTCATTATCGTGATAATATTTTAATACTTAAGAGTGCAAAAACTAGCCAAATAACATCACCTTCTGAAGCGTACAGAAAGTAGATCCGCACTTAGCAGGTATTTTGTTTCTCATGAGTTCTTCTTTTGTTCATTGTTGTTATATTCAAGGCTGTGATGCCAAAAGGATACAGACGTAATGTAGAGAAATTGTTACAGTAAAAGAAACTAGACTTCGAAAATATTCAGTAGTGTATTTCGACTCCAGAGAAACAGTAGCACGGCACTTCAAACTTCGATCTTTGAAAGGAATTAAGGAATTCAAACAGGACTGTTTGGTTTGAGTGCATAGTAGCTACATTTTGCTCTAGAGTTTTTGAACAAGAAGAGAGAGCGAGAGAGAGAGAGAGAGAGAGAGAGAGAGAGGAAAATAAATTAAGATTATTAACCCTTGAACAATAGAACCTGAACAATTTAACAGCGATAGCGGCAGTCATAATTACCATAGGGAACAGGAAAAAATATTCAGGACAGATTGAATAAATGCTTTAGGATTTAGGATGTTTCTTCTGTACGAAGCAGTACAACAAAAGTTAGATTGACGTTATTTTGTATTATTTTACTTCCAAAACACCAAACACGTTGCTTTCTTGATTCACACTTAATAAAAAAATCTCATAGTATAATAAATTTACTCTACCATGCCTTAATCTATCGAATTAGAGGTAAATTAAAAAGCAGTTAAGAAATCAAATTATTTTAAAACTCTTTCGTCCAAAAAAAATGTGCCTGCGAACGTCGACCATTAAACCACTAGCGTGGTAAAGACTATTATTGCTTTTACTAGCCAAGAACATAACACACTTTAAAAAAATTATGTATAGAGAGGTGGGAAGGTCTTTCTATTCAGTTCTTTTATTTAAGTCATTTACATCACCAGCGAAATCAAAATAAAAAAAATATAAAATAATGTGTACTAGCAAGGAGAACAAAACGCTGTAACAAATGAAGATCAGTTTCGACTACAGAATTTGTTGTTGAGAGGACGTACTTTTTGGGCATATCTATTAGAGGATACTCGAGAAAATTCCAAAATGACTTTAAAAAATAAAACAAACTAAACAAGGAAAGCAGAAACGTTCCTTTGATCACTTTTCTGTCTCTTCGCTTTAACGGCTGGACTAATCCTTTTCTTGATAGCTTAGTTAATCTCAATGGAAGTATCAAGATATATAAAATATTGTTCTTAAACTGACAACCATAATGTTTGAGTCAAGAAGAAATTTGTCTTTAAAACATCGCCGACAAGGAATATTGCACTTTTTACAAAACCAACACCTTTTTGGGAAATAAAGGGAGATTTTGCTCGCACTGGCTTTGGACGTATATAACTTTGTTTAATAAGTAAGCTAAAGCCACCACAATTAGTGAATTTTCCTAAAATTTACCTGAGAATTGTCTGGGAATTTACCTGGGAATAATTTGGCGTAGCAAGTGCTTGTTCATCTAGTTTGACGTCATCATAGCAACCGCTTTTTGATTGCCATTTTTTCACCTTTCCATTGAAAATTTTTAACTTTCTGAAGTAAGTTTTGTATTTTTATATCATTTTCGTGTTCTTTTATTGATTTTGGCTACTTTTTGGTCAACTTTAGCTGGAAGAATCAAGAAATCCAAGGTGGCGGATCCAAGAGGGCCGCCGTTTGAGAACCTGTCGTAATTGTTACGTCATATGAGTGGATTTTCTTATTTTATTTTAATTTTAAAGTGTTACTACGATCAAAAAATCACTTTTATTTTTCTTCGGATTTTCAAACTATGTTTACTAAACACTTCCCAAGCGAACTTTTATGCCTGTAAGACTGTTTGTTTAAATTGCAATTTTCCAATTTAATGGTCTGCCATTATTACACCAGAAAGGATACAATGACGTCATTTACTCACGGGCTTTAGAATGCAGTGTCTTAACACAGCTTATTAATTATGCAAAACACGAGTTTGAGAGTCTGAAAGCTCACAACTCCTGTTCTGCATGCTAAACTAAGCCAGAGTTTCTCAAACTCGTGTTTTGCATAATTAACAAGTTGTGCTCACACACTGCATTCTAAAGCTTGGGAGTAAATGACGTCAAAATTAAGGCTTAAAATTTCGCTTGGGGGGTGTTTTTAGTAAACATAGTTTCGAAATCCGAAGAAAAACTAAGAGTGATTTTTTTATCGTAGTATCACTTTAAAAAGTACTGTAGGCAATCCATTTAACACACTAAAACTGCTTTTATTTTAATTTCCAGGATACGTCGTGGAAGGTATGTATATTGAAGCTCTTTTTATTGATTTGTTTATCGAATTATTTCTCTTGATAATTTCTTTAAAGCCATGAGCATGAACATTACCTTGAGCTTGAAAAAGGCAAATTTGATGTTCTACAAATTTTGTTGAATTTTTTAGTTACACTACCTTAATGCGTTATTAAGTTTTCGTCCGGCAATCATAATCAATTAACCGTGATTCTACTGTGTGAAGTAACAAACAAGCAAGTTATATTTCTTGATATATTGACGTAACTTTTAGGCTGTGACCATCCTCTGAGGATGGCAGATGGAACATTTCCGGACTCTCACATAAAAGCTTCTACCCAAGTAATCAGTTCATCGACAGCTCAAATTCCCGCTCACCGCCGATTTTCGGGTCTGAATCCTCAACAAACATCTTCATCTTTTCGCTCAAAGACTGCAATGGCTTCTTCAGTTTCTTCAGTTTTCTCATTGAATAATACTAGTTTTGTGGTAGAATTCTCGCCACAACGAGCATGCAGCGCTGAAAAGACTGACGGAACTTTTGCTGATTGCGTCAGCTTTACGCGTTTCATCCGTCTGTACTGTTATTGACAATAAAATATTAGCCAATCAGCGCTCGAGAGTTCGCTCAGTCAAATGAAAACTCCTCAGCGGAACTTCCCCGTGTTACAGTTTATTATACGTTACAAGGTGGTTCAAACGTTTGAGTCTGTGGATGAATTCCTCAAGTGCATGTAATCATTCAGACGATAGCTATTGAGCAGTACTTTCTCCTGTTCAATTTATGATGCTGTACAAGGTGGTTCTATCTTTTGGGTCTTTGAATGAAAACCTGCAATGTGAGCATTAAAATAAAAACTCTTCTAACTCAGTAATTTGGGAAATATATTGTGATATTTTCCAATGAGTTTAAAATAAAAACAGTGTTTTCAAGCTGTGGTACTTATTTACCTTCAAAGTTTCACATGCCTTACCAGAAAAAGAATCTTTTAGCGCACTTGTTGACATAGTCTCACGGCTACAGCAGCTGTTCTTTGGGTATCACGCACCAATGATTACAAATTAGTCTAATCAGCGGGGGTAGATTTAGTACAAGCTGCTCCTACTGTAAATGATTGTTAATGATTGTTAATGATTGTTCTCGTTCCCTTTGTGCCGTTTGCCGGTGGCCACAAATCAAAATTCTTGTCAATGGCAAAAACAGTGTTATATTCAATTTTCGAGTGTGATACAAGCGTCATACCTACATCAAATTCGATTTTTTTTTACTTATGGGGACACATCGGTACGCTATAAAGAGTGTTTTTGGGTTATGAAGACAAGAGCTCAAAAAAAACCTAATAAACTATCATTTTTCAACATACAGTCGCTAAGAGTGACTAAATTGATGTTTTGCCTTTATATGCTAGCTTTAATTTACTTTCATTTTAATGTTCTTAGTCTTTATTGCGTTAGTATTGACTGTTGGCGTATTTCACCTGTATCTGGCTTCGGTGTTGCACTGTTTTGAAATAAAGGGATAACATGCCTTTATAACTCTTGGTTATAAACGTATGGGGCCACTGCTCCTCAGAGTTGTTTTGGTTGTGCCCTGAACACAAAAGCTTCCTTGAAACTTCCTGGTGATTTTGATTAAGTCCGAGTGAAGAGCACGTCATTATTTGATTTCAAGTTCAATGCAAGCATATCATCAAACTTGTTATTAAACTGGTGAGGAGGCTTTTATGCTATGTACATTGCACGATATATCACTGAATAAGTGATTTTTCTTATTAAACTTTACCTTTTAACAAATGTACCATCATAAATAAAATCAGCAGTGGTTATTGAAATAATAATTATAGAAAAAGAAACATCTTGTTATTGGCGATGTTCCTGGTTGAAAGGTTATACCATCATTAAGAATTAGATCATTATAAAGAACCACAGCATAATTAAAAAAACACATTTAGATTATTTATGAGATGTAAGTTTGGCATCGACTTTCTTTTTGTAGAGAAATTAAATGAAAAGCATGGCCCTTTCCCGACGGTGCTCCAAAATGATAGCCTTGAACGAATAGAGAACTACGGAAAATGTAAAAAAAAAAAACAACAACAACAACTGCCATTATCGGTTTCGAACGAAAACATGCCACTTAAACTATTTATGCTATCTTTATTATCCCTTCCTGACTTGTGTCAATAACCTTAAAAATGTAATGATATTTTCAATATATTCTGTTTTAAGAAAGGGTCTCTTCAAGGTAACCCAGTTCAGTTTGCTTAAGGTATTGCGATGGACACTGAGGTGGCCATCATTATCCTGCTGCTGCTAGTTTCAGTTAGGCTTGGTAAGCTGGCACTGTTATGTCTTTTCTTTTGACTGTGTTGCGACTACAGAGGTTCCTAAGACGTTTTAACTTCGAAAGAAGGAGTTGGATTATCGGTTTCGTTTGCTCTAATACGCTTTCGATGTTTAATTGAACGGGGCAACACTATACTTTCTTTTTCCTCATAGACAACATTCTTTTTCCACCTTTACGAATTCGCTTGCAATTGTAAGTTTTTATCCGTCTGAAACGGACTTGAAGAAACAACAGTTAGTGTGGTTGTGTATCTCTAAGTTGGGCGGGTTGTAACTTTTTGCAAATAATTACTTGACCTTGTGTTACTTATCATTTGATAGCTCCATTATTTTTTGTCTATTCTCGCCACGCTTTAATACAGAAATGTAGGTGAAAGATAAGGAACCAACTTCTGAGATCAGAAGTACCCCCAAAAGATTCTTGGGAGAAATTAAAACAACAAAGAAAGGAGACGATGAGAAAAATAACACCGAGTATAAAAGGGTTCGTTCTACAGCAGTTGGAGCACAAATGCCAGCGAGGCAAATTTATATAAAATGCTTCAACGTAGGCGACGTAACATCAGATGGTTATAATCTTGCGCGGAAAGTACAATCTTTGGACGAGAAGTAAGGGGCCTTTGATCCCGAAGACACCAGGGACAGTAGTGTCAGATGTTGATGGTAGTGCACAAAAATGTCGATTAAATCCAAACCATTTTTTCAGAATTCAAAAACAGGAACCAAGATGGGCAATGATCACCGCCTTCAGCATAGGGAAGAAGCAAAAATAGAGAAAAAATGCTTTACGTTCCCTTACGTTATTGCTCGTGTTGCCTTAATTTTCTAATGTCAAAGGTTTTTTCAATTTTTAGCCATTTCCTGTGTGACCGAATCTCCCTAGACAACGTGTAATTTCTTTTTTTGTTCAGCTGGTTGAGGTAACAAAGCACATATGGAGCGAGCGCGAAAGTCGTTTGCAACGCAGGGAACATTCTCTAGGCGACTTTTTCACGCGCTCTGCCCATATTCTCCTTGTTCGAATGATTAGATCTATTTTTCTCAGTTTCTCGTTGCATTTAATATCAGGTTTAGTTCTTGTCGTTCGACTATCCCTGCTGAGCAAACAGAGGGACTGCTTGTAGTCTAGCGCCTTCATAAATATTATGTCAGGCCTCTCTTCTTATGTACTTTGCGCCTCTTATATTAAGAAACCTGATACAGAGAAAAGGCAACCATCACAGCGAACAGTCTACATTACGGGGCAGAATAAATATAATTATTTTGTTATTGTATTATATTTTTGATCACTTGGTTTCTATCCCTTACTTGTGTAGATATTTATAAATATATATATATTTTTTATTTTATAGTTTCGGGACAGTGTGAGACTCCCCTGGGAATGGAAGATGGGAGAATCCCCGACCCAGCGATTACAGCGAGTTCCCAAGTAAGTGCATTTTTTGGTTGTATCAAGAACCCATTACGGCCAAGCTAAATTTTGTTGTTTACTTCATTGTATAAAGTTTTGGCGACATCTTATTTTTGCGATTTTGGAGGGGCGACATTTTGAGACGCTAAATTTTCTGGGAATTTGGATAGTTCATTATCCCTCTTGCTGCCTCATTAGCATTAAAGTATCGGAAAATCCCACAATCCCACACAAACGAGCCAGAATTGGTTCACGTCTATTGGTCATTCAAAATGCATGGAGGTTAATAAATAAATTACCAAAACCCTTAGAAGGCTTGAGAAAAACCCAGCAGCTCGTTTTCTCTACGGTAGTTGTTTGTTAAGTCCACTGGCATCGTGGATAACAAGTCCCCCACACCGCCCGATCCGAATACTTGGTTCAACTTAATGTAACGGCGGGCCACAGAGGAAGTCTTCCAACCCACATGATCCATCACGGTCTGGATTTTATAACCATTTCACACCGCCTCCCAAGTATTAAAACGATTGTGGAGCTCTCCCACCTTAAAAGAATCAGGGTATCGGAAAGGGATATAGGTTACTCGTCGCAAATCTCCGTCCTTCCATCCAGGAACACCCACTTAATACTGCGAAGTTTAGCATTCTGACAAGCCGTGATTGGATCAAATTGCTGTTCCCGCCTTTGCCTTTTCTCCCTGGGCTGCAATAAGGCGAAAGGAGAAGGATGCCAAACCAAAAGTTACGGTACCCCTAGATAGAAACCCAGGCCGGGAGGAAACGACCCATCTGCCCGAGAATTCGTGGTAACTAGGAAACTTCTTATAAGACAAACCGCTTGCTGGGTCATCCCACCGATCAGGGAATACGGAAAATATACCAAGCACATCACGCTTCAAACAGACAACCGGTTTAGAATCCAATACACCGTTACTCACTTAACCATGATTATCATATTCCTTTGTGTGTGTATGTGCGTGTGTGTGTGTGTGCGCGTCTGTGTGTAACGGAAAAAAGTCATTATTCTTTATCATAACAGTGTTCCTTCTTTATTATCATCATTTGCTGTACACATTTATATTAGACAGTCTATCGATTATCCAGTGTCCAGTCCTCATCCACATTTTTTGTACTACATTACAGTACTTTAACGCCTCGGTTACCCAGTACTCTATGCAACATTCTCTTTCCTCACGCTAAACAGAAAATTGCACACCATCACTTCAGGCTGAAATCAACTAATCTAAATTTACATAAATTAATATCAGCCAACATTTATTCCATAAACAAGACCCCAGATTCCCTACATACTCTGGTTTCACTCTAGAGTCTTCGAGTTCCAGGTCTCTATCAAACTGCCACTCCCATCAGAGAGCTACTCTAAAGAGAGAGAGCTACTCTAAACTTTAACTCTAATACCACAAGAAATATTTGCAGCGTTATCTTTTGTGTGGCGCACTACCACGCCACTAGGAAGCATGAAGCCACCTCTCCTTTGTGGACACACAGCCACAGCTCTGAGGACACACTGCCAGACGTCTTTGTGGGCACCCAACCACTGCGTTGTGAGCACACGGCCACACATCTTTGTGGGCACCCAACCACACATCTATGTGTACACACAGTCAAACCTCTTGGGTGGGCACACGGCCACAACCCTAGTGGGCACATAGCTACACCTCTTAGTGGGAGAAAGCCACACCTCTTTGGAGGGTACACAGCCACACCTCTTTAGTGGGCACACAGTCACACCTCTTCAGTAGCATGCAGCGACACCTCCTGGGTAGGCACACAGGCACATCCCCTGGTTGGGCACACAGCCCCACCTCTTTAGTGGGCACACAGCCACACTTATTTAGTAGCACACACCCCCCACCACCTGTATGAGCACAGAGCCACACTTCCTGGGCGGGCACAGAGCCACACCTCTTAGGTGAGCAGACAGCAACCCCCTTGATTGGGCACACAGTCACACTTCGGGTGACACAAAGCCACACCCTAAACCCTATACCTAAGGGCTTCACCCCCTTCCATTGGTCAGATCCTCTCTCTGTTCTCTGACAACAGCTAAGCAGTCTACAAATATAAACGAATGCAACATATGAGTGTATGAGCAAAGCACAAGTAAAAATAAGAAGACCAATCGCGTCCGGAAAATGAAAATAGGGGTGTAGCCGGCCAAAGTAGTTCCATAAGAGCTAAGGCATAATGCTAGGACATAATGCTAGACCAACATGCCCGGATGAGCATCCTTGCATAAATTACCGGCCATGTGCTTGCGAAGGAAAACGACCAACTATCCGATAAATATCACACCTAGAACAAGCTCGTTATAAACCAACGAATCAACAGCAACTAGAAGGATTAAGCTATAATTCTCACCACCAAAGTTCCTTCTGCCTTATTAGTTCACCCGTTGTCTCAGAGTCTACCGGGGCTTGTGAATCAATAAAATCTTGTCGTGAAGCCGCCGAGTCCTGTTGAGAGTTCGTCGGGCCTGAAGAAGCTGAAGCCGCCTCAGAGACAGGATTATTCGTCGCATTATCTGCGTTGGGCTGTAAAGCCTGAACTATTTCCACAACCTCTTTGTTGTTGACCGGAATAGGACGCGACTGGTCTACCATAGCGTAGCGAGTTGTTGACTCCGCGACTTGTTAGCTTAACTGACACACATGCATATAATTAAGTTGCTCACATAATGCCAATGACGTCATCCCGAGGGGTCATGAATATTCAATGAGGTTTGAATAGTTAGACGAAAGGAAGGAGCGGTCTTGTTTGAAAATTATAAAGTATTCACGTTTTAGCAGAATTTGTAACCTGCGATCAGGCCGAATTTTAGCATTGCTCTCATATTCTCTTATGTTGGTCGCTCGCTAAAATAGGGCCTGATACAATCTCTCACAGGAGTTCGTGTCGGCGGCCAAATTTTGGCCGCGGGAATCTCGCAGTCTGATTGGCCCTTTAACAATAGAGCTGTCAACGGAAGTAATTTTGATCCGACCGCCATCGCCAAGGAACAACCAAGGAACAAGTCTGCCGAAGTAAAATGTGTTGCTCTAATAAATTCTCGTCGTTCTAGGAGAATTGTCACCATTTCTTTCTCTCCTGAGAATGGCGTTCAGTTTGACGCAAGCTGTCTCTCACCTGGAGCAGAGAAGTACAGCAACAGTGAAGTATTTATTCCATCGTGTCGCGGAATTTTCATTTGACGGCTTTCAATTAATATTGACAACATGAACAGAGTAGTGGCTGTTTCGGCGTTTTACGAAACAAAACAAACAGCAGACGAGCAAGTATCTTTCGCCAAGAATGATCAACAAGTCAACCGATAATTCGTTAAACTTAAGGGTAAACTGATGTTTGGCGAGAACCGCAATCAAGTTGCAATAACGATTTTCAGTTTATTCATTCATTGTTTAATACTTATGTCGTTTTATTGATCTCTGACATTGACATCAAAGGATCTGACTAGTTTTATAATAAATGTTCTTCGTTTTAAAATTCGCTGCGGCTTAGAGATAAATTCGCTGCTAATTTCAAATATTTATCACTTCTCGAATTAAATTACAAAATACTCGTTTGCTTATAAACGGTTTTATTTATATCTTTATTCTAAAGAATGAAACTGAAGGTATTTCTCTTAATTGCCCAAGGTTTTTTACGCAGAAAATCGGTGACAAATGGGAAGAGAATATTTCCGGATACCACCTGAAATGGGAAATGATTCAAGCATACTGCATATTTTGGTACATGACAACCTCGTCGTGTTTTGAATTTTCATTCAGTTTCAGCTCAGACAGAGCAACCATGTACAGTACCGGAACCTTCAAGTTAGCAATCGTGTAAATTTGAGTACTTGTGCCTAGAAGATATATCGTAGCCTATGATTTTCTTATTTTGCCGACATTTACGTGACTTTCTGCGAATTGCTGTTATGGGAAATTTGCATACCGAGGATCGTGCAAGCAGAAGAAATTTTGATTGGCTGTTTTGTTGAACGTCAATCAATCAAAAAAAGTGGGCGGCAGACGTTCCGTAGAAGAATTGTATCAGGCTCTATTTTTCGTTTCGCCCGTCCCGCCTGAATGCTTCACCGAGCGAAACGAAAATAGAGCCTGATCGCAGGTTACAGAATTTGGTGATTTCTAATCACAGAAATTCCGAAAATTTCATGTCGCTAAAATATCCTATAATAAGGTACATTATTTGGACTATGAATAGGAAACAGACCAACACACCACCATCCCTTCAACCACTCTAAACATACATGATCACCACTTCCACCACTCTATAAATACACCATCAGAGCAGTTTAACCACTCTATACATTCACCATCAACACTTCTGTCATAAACGTTTTGTTAACCGGAAATGTCCTATGTACTTCCTGTTATTTGATTGACAGTTTTTGCACGTGAGTGAGCTTTTGGATCGGATAACAGATGTTTTAGAAATTAAACGAATGAGAGATTAAATAGAATTCGATTGAAGTTTTTCGGCGTTTTTATTAAATTTACGACATGGCGCCCAACGTAGGGAACGAACCGACGATATCCTATTAGACGATGACCGAAGATGATCTCCCTCGACTGCGCGCTCGCCGCGCGGGGAACAGAAGTGTGGTGACAAACCTTGCTAGCACGTCGAAATAATTTCACAGAAGGCTGAACTCGATAGGAAAACAAGGGATCGATTGCAGAGGATCGACACAATAGTAAACGAAAAGACAACGCTGATAAATCAACTCAACGATCAAATAGTATCCCTTTGCAAGGTAGAAGACATCGAGAAAGAAATCGAAGAGGCAGAGGAATTGAAAATTGCGCGTCATGGACACGAGAGCGGAGATTTTCGACGTTATGAAGACAACGCCTCTACAAGCCACGAAAGTTAATTTGGGAGCAAGCCCTGCCGAAACGACGATGCCTTTGGTACAAGATAAAGTACTCAAACAAGAAATTCCCCAGATGTCTTCAGGATCTAGTCAAGGGATGCCATCCCATGCCATCCTACGAGTCAGCCGTGAAAATTCAACAAATAATTTCTGCTCATATGGACGAGATCCTGAAAATACCACCGAGCACAAGCGATCAACCATCCTCGCTCCTTTTCGTTAACGCCAAAATTAGTGTCCATGTGAGAGGATTGAAGGCTCTTAGCGTGTCATCCCAACAACATGGTAGCTTGTTAATCCCTGTTGTTATGTCAAAGCTCTCCAACGATATTCGCTAACAAATCGCGCGAAACGCCACCGATGAAGTTTAAAAAACTGAGGTATTACTTGAAACGATGAAAGTTGAAATCGAAGCCAGAGAGCTCAGCAAAGGAGTCAAAACTCATGATGGTTGAAAACCACAGTCAAGTAACGCGAAATCGCCTCTTCTATTCGAAGGATACCGGAAATTTCCACATTCGAATTCGTTGTGCGTATTGCAATGGGGAACACTATTCGGCTTCTTTTAACGAAAGTTACCGGATCGAAAGATCGCAAGGGCATTCTACTTAAAGATGGATGTTGTTTAAAAACTGTCTCCGAACCGGTAACCGATCAATGGATTGCCCAAGCAACAAGAAATTCCGCCATTGTAACGGGAGACCTCATCAATCGATTTGTCATGCAAACGTGACATCTGGGGAGGTATGAGTAACGCAACGAGGGCCGAGAGTGATTCATCTAACAAGATCACTACTTCAACAGCTGTGCTGCCTCAAACAGTAAGTTGTGTTGCATTCGACGGCTCCAAAACTGTTCCAGTGCGAATTCGTTTTGACAATGGCAGTCAGAGGTCGTACGAGACAAGCAATTTGAGGGCAAGATTAATTTTGAAACCTGTAAAAAGGAAAATGTGCACGTTTGGCGATAACAACTACAGAAATCAGAAGTGTAATGTCGTTCGAGATAATGAACTATTTGAGGTAACAGCATTGAAAATTCCCACGATTTGTTCTCCTCTGCCTAACAAGATCAACGTCACAGAGTTCCCGCGTTTGGACGGCCTCGAATTTGCGGACCAATTTGATGACAACAATTCGATCGAAGTGCTTATTGGATTCGATAATTACTGGGACATTGTTTCTGGTGAAACCGTCAAGGGAGAGAATGGCCCTACCGCTCTGTCAAGCAAATTTGGTTGGCTTCTGCCTGGACCGCATAACGATCAAACAGCCAGTAACACTGTGATAATCAATGTAATTGTTACCGGTGAAAATGATCAGATGATGTTCAACTCAAGAAAACAACTTTCAATTTTCCAAACTTCAACAACATCTGAGATGATCATTTGTGCGAAACCCTCAGGCAGTTTTGGGAGACATAATGAATCGGAATCAAAGAGCCATGCTTTGAGACACAAACAAAAGCTAACGCATTCGTCGGCATAAAGTTTACAGGAGAACCCTATGAATTGGGCCTACCATGGAAAGATGAATGTGAAGCAATCCCTAGTGAATATCAATTATGCTTTAATCGCCTAAGGTCCTTGCATCAGAAGTTGAGAAGAGATCAAACACTGCTTAAGGAGTCTTAAGGAGTACGATGAAATTATCAAGGAACAATTACGAATGAAAATTATCGAATAAGTTCCCCTAACCGAATCCAGTAACAAATTCAGTGAGTATTTTCATTACCTACCGCACCATGCTGTGTTACGACAGGACCGACAACAACCAAAGTGCGTATTGTTTTCGATGGCTCTGCAAAATCTCCTAACAGTGCTTATTCCCTGCAAGTGGGCCCAAATTACATACCACAATTATTTGATGTTCTACTCAAGTTTAGATGGAACTCGAATTCTTTAGCTGCTGCTATTGAAAAGGCCTTTCTAATGGTGACATTAAATGAAGCTCGTAAGGACGCGTTACGCTTTCTGTGGTTTAAGGACCCAAACGAGCACATCGCAGAAGCTAGTCACCTGAAGTTTTGCCGCCTAGTATCCGGATTACGCCCTTCTCCTGCCATTCTTGGCGACACAATTCGTCATCACTCGGATTCGTGTGAAAAGGCAACCCAAAATTGAATGAAACGATACACTTGCTGAGAGAATGATTGTATGTTGACGACTTTCTTTCCAGAGCTCGAAATGTCAAGAAAGCAATCGAAATCTGCCAAAACTCGATGACGATTATGAAACAAGGAGGCTTCAATTTGCGAAAGTGGCGCTCAAACAACAGCCAACAGCCGAACCTAGTTTCACACAAGAAGACGAATCATACGCTAAGGCAACGACCGACCCGAGAGAAAACCTGGAACACTGAATCTGACAAGTTCCTCTTCGATTTTGCTGACCTGTTCGATTTAGCTCGTTCACTTCCAGTCACTAAGAGATCCCTATTAAAACTGACTACGAAGATATTCGATCTGCTTGGTCTTCTCAGTCCCTTTGTCATCAAGTTGAAAATCCTATTTCAAGAACTTTGCGTTCAAAAGATCGACTGGGATGAAGAACACCATGGATCTGTGCTGTCAAAATGGCAATCGACTCTATTGGAACTGGAGTCATTGAGTAAAGTGAAACTCTCACTATGTTATTTCACCGAGAAAGAGTTGGAGCCGAGCACGATCCAGTTACACGGTTTCAGCGATGCATCACGACAAGCATACGCGGCCGCTGTTTACTTGAGGTCTGAGTGGGACGGCGTGCGCGTACAGGTCGAATTAGTCGCATCAAAAACGAAGATAGCCCATTTGAAGAAGCAGTCAACTCCTCGTTTGGAGTTGTTGGCAGCAACCAATTCCTTGCCAGGTTAATGAACACTGTTCATCATTCCCTTCCATCAGAAATCAAGACCTCTTACTGGACTGACTCCACCAATGCCCTTTGTTAGATCACCAACAACAAGCCCTGGAAGCAGTACGTCCAACACAGAGTTCAAGAAATCCGACAGCAGTCGCCAAAGAAATCTTGCAGATATTTTCCGGGTCCCGAAGACCCCCGCAGACCTACCATCAAGAGGCCTTAACCCGAGTTTCTTCGTAAACCTGAATGTGAATGGCCTGAGTATTCGACGTTACACTCGCTGAACGAGACTGCTGCAAAAGAAATTATCAAACAACTGCCAACTGCTGCCCATTCCCTCGTAAACGTGGAAGCTGATGATCGATTGTGAACGCTTCAGTAGTTTGACCAGACGACTACGAGCTACAGCTTACGCTTAACAATTTGTCACAAGAATGAAGAAGTGTTTGAAAAGAAATGTAACGAAAGCGGAACAACCTTTGAGGACGAAAGAGCTGACATCAAACGAAGTCACAACAGTAGAAATCATGTGGATAAGAAATACCCGAATGGCATCATTCTCTGAAGAATTTGCCTTCCTGTTGTCAAAGAGTCAAGGATCAACCCCTATTCGCGTTCGTCAGTTTGGACGATCACAAAGTCACCAGATGCAAGGGAAGACTAGAGAATACGTCCCTCCCAGATAGTAGCAAGAATCCTGTGTTTTTACCTTCAAAACATCGCTTCGTAGACCTTTTAATCAGACACGTTCATGAACGTGTGAAACATAGCGGAATCAGAGATACCCTTACTACACTGAGAGAAAAGTACTGGATTTTACGAGGACGAGAGGCGGTCAAGAGAAACCTCAAAACATGCTTCCTGCGCCGAAAACTTGAAGGTGCACCGTACCAGTCAATGCCTGTTTCAGATTTGCCGATAGAACCCCTTCACACACACACTGGTCTGGAATTTGCTGTCCTTTATTCATTTTAATTCCGGGACAATCAAAAATTACTAACTCAAAGATCACACAACACATCTGTTATGGGGGGTAAAGGGCTTTATTAACCATGCACATAGCGCACAAAGACCAATCATGCTCCATAGGAGAGGAGGGTGGGAAATCCGCGCGAACTACTCGCTACGCGTGCAACAATTTATGGCTGGCACAGATGTCTCCACATCTTATAAAGCGCTGTTGTCCCCCTGAAGCTATTACATGTCAATCAAACACCGGAAACAAAGCTAGTCGAAACGTAATTAAACACGAATAAAGTGTCCATTATTCTAATCTTAATTCCGGGAAAATCAAAAATTACTAACTCAAAGATCACACAACACATCTGTTATGGGGGGTAAAGGGCTTTATTAACCATGCACATAGCGCACAAAGACCAATCATGCTCCCAACCCCTCCAAACCGAAGTGTGTGTGATCAGTAAAGTAAACAAACAAAAAAAAACAACAGGACGCCTATGTCTGATTTGGAAGTCGCAACTATCTAGGCTTAGGTAATATTCGCTGCCATTGTGGCGACTGTTTGCAGTCTATATACAAAGGATTTGTCCAGATATCGTTCGTAGGCGGATGATTTCCAATCACCTTGCGCTTGAATGAGGTTATAAGGGACGCCCGCTTTCATAGCAAAAGTTGCGCCACCTCGCCGGAAAGAGTGGCCTGAATACTGCTCGGCAGCAAAGCCGCAATTCTCTAAAGCACTCTTTAGCTTCGTTGTAAATGAGCTGTATGTGTACGGAAAAAGTTGAGTTCCCTTAACGTACATAAACGCTGGGCCCTCGGGATCTGCGGATGAGGCTTACTGGAAGGCTTGGTGCAAGGCTGACAACGGACATAGATCTGAATTGGTAGTTTTGGCAGAGGAATTAATAGACGTTTTTGACGAAACTGAATGGTTTTCGACCAACGAACAACCAGGACAACTCCCCAACTGCAGAGAATAACATCTTTCCGTCTTAAGTGACAGTTTTTGTCGAAACCCGCTGCTGAGGGTGGGAGAAGGTTCGATTTCCTAAAGAAACTGAAGAATGCAACCAAACAAGCTGCCCAGAAAGTTATATCAGCAGATAAGTTCAGATTGAGTTGGGTTTTAATAGAGCGTAAAATCTGTTGTGTGATGGGAAGCTTTTGTCGAGTTGGTTGACCATGTTCACGTTGTATACCGCGTAGAATCATGTGGTAGCGCCAGTTAAGCAATGGGTCCTGAAGGGGGTTAGGCAAGCCGTTTTGAAGGTGAAGTATCCGAATGACATTGAGGTAGTTTGGAATGCTGTTCGGTGAGAGTGATCTCGCGAGGAAGGCAATGTATCGGAGTACTGTTGCAGAGGTGCAAGGAACTGCAGAGTAGCCAAAGTATAGACAAAACCGAAGAAATGCTCTGAGCTGGGACTTATATGTTGCTTTTGTTGACCGTGCGAATGCTTGACTGCGGTAGTCGCAGAGTGCTTTGTCTAGAAGAGATTCTTGTTCTGCAGCAGGTCCTGGAGAGGGAAAGCAGACAAGGCATTAGACGAGACGTGTGAGTGCGGTGAATAGCACTGAATGGTGCCGGTGTTTAGTAAGTCGAGGAATTTGCAGTGGTTTTGAGGATCATGCAGGCGCGAGAGCGTGACCGCCACAACATTGGTACGTGATGTCACATAACGTGCGGTCAACCGGAAATTATTGCGTGCTGAGGTCCAAAACATTTCTCGCAACCAAGCCATAGTTTCAGGACAGCGACTTGAACCCTTATTGAGCGCATATAAGGTAACTGTATTATCGGTGTAAACCACCATCCATTTGTTGCGCATTTGGTGCTGCCATCGCCGAAGGGAAAGTAAAACAGTGTACAATTCGAGTTTGTTAATATGATACTCTTGAACCTGTGGATGATCGAGCGCCCAATTAACGTAAAACCAGTCTTGATGGAAATGTCCAGCACCACCGGTTAAGCATGCATCAGTAGAAAATTGATCAAGTGGTTGTGGCTCCGAGTCCACAAAGAAAGTAATACCATTAAAGGTGTCCATAAATTCGATCCACCAGTCGAGATCTTTGCGCAATGTCTGGGTCAGTCGCGTATGGTGATGCGGTCGCTTAAGAGTGTTAATGGAATCAATCAATCTGCGAAGAAAAGTCCTCCCGCCATAAATAACTCTTGCTGCAAAATTAAGCCTGCCCGCCAGGCATTGTAATTCGCGCTTTGTCAGTTTTGTCTTGTTGATCGCTGCCTGTAAGGCTTCTTTAATTTCGCTAAGTTTACTTTCGGGCAAAGTCAATTGCCTACGTAGGCTGTCAATGTGAATTCCTAAATAGGTGAGGGACTGCGTGGGTTGATTAACTTTGGTCCAGTTGATGGTGAAACCTAAGTTTGTAAGAAGAGTACAAAGTTCTCGGAAGACCGCCCAACATGTTTGTTCGGTATCTGCAATTATTAAGAAATCGTCTAGATATGCGAGGACTGTAAAACCCCTGCGCGCCATCATGCGTGTGACAGATTGCGTTAGCCTGTGAAAGATCCCCGGCGAGCGGCGGGCGCCAAAAGGTAACTTAGTGTCAAGCAAATATGTTGGCTTTGTGCAACCAGTGAATGTCCATTTTAGGCCCGTAGCGTGATAATTGGAAGGATGAATGGGTACATGTCTATACGCGCTCTTTAAATCAATCTTGGCCAGAAAAGCTCCCGGTTTGATCAGCTTAGTTGCAAGTTGAACGCTTTCATATTCATAATGATCACATGTCGCGTATGCATTAACCCCAGCGCCCACTGGTCGACTACAATCGTGAATCAATCGAATATCATCACTGTCTCCTTTTGGGATTGCGCCGAGCGCACTGATAATAGTCGGTTTTGAACTTGTAATTACATAGTTTCCCGCAGAAATTTCGTGTTTGATTTGGCCTTCTACTTTCTCCCTGTAGGGATTGTCCGTCGCCGACTTGTAATTGTGCATTTCCGCTCGCTTTAAATTGTCGCTTGAAATATCAATAACTTTAAAACCATGTTCAATTCCCTCTAAAAGAAAGTCTTTATCAAAATCGTTTGCTAGTTCCGTTGTCCATACGTCCAGGTTCAGTGGTGATGTAGGTTTAGTATCTGGTGGTCAGAAAGTAGGTGCGTACATGTTCCCCAAAGGAGAGGGAGGGCTAGGTGTATGTTTGGTTTGCGAGTGGGGTTTCCCACATCCTTTCACGATGCAAATATGGGCAAATCTACAGTTGGGCCACTGGCATCCCAATGCTGAATTGAATTGCCTACAGATAGGAGCGGCTGTTGGGCTCACAAACGATGAATGAGTGGCTGCACCGGACGCACTAGTAAGATTGGAGAGGTTTGGTCGTTCCCGTCGCTTCAGAAATCTTGTGTGCAAGTGTTGAGAATCGCTTCCCCAGCGAAATTTGTACTCGTGTTGCAATTTGCGATACTGATCATCGTAATGGAGGACCGAAATAAGGGTATATGATTCTAGCAGCTCCGAAACCTTTACCGTGTATGAGAGATAATCTTGTATGTCGCTAGGGGATGACAGGGTTCCTTTCTGGATCAACTTGTGCATAATTTTCGAGTTAGCCCCAACCCACATGGCGAGTGTTATTTTCTCTAACTTGGGTTTTGCCCTTGCTGTTCGCACAACAACCCGCTGTTGTGGAGCGCTGGTTAATTCGTGCTCCTCGAAGTCGTCCTGCCCATACCCATAAGACTGGACATAATCAGGGATAAGGAGTGGTGGATCTGTCGTACCTTTTGGTTTGTTGGGGCCCAAAAAGACCTGAGGGTCCGTGTCAAGTCGCGCCGTCGCCCCCATCTCGTGTGTTTTCTGTTTGGCTGCTCCGTGGTCCTCTATGGATCCGTTTATGATTGCGTCCAACCCGTCGTCAGTTTCAAGTTGCTGAAGGAGACTATTAAGGCCTGTATCTTTTGCTAGGGATGAGGTTGTGATTGGTTGCTGATGGTCCTTCATCGTCGTCTTTGTGGAAACTCCGGTCAAATCGTGGATGGCCTTCTCCAGTAGCTTACGCTGCCCTCTGGTTATCTCCAGCGCGGCCAAATCGCTTGAGTCCAACAACCGGAGTGCCTCCTCACCGTCAAAATCCTGTTTCTTTAACTCTTCCGCCGTCTCCGATTTTAGATGATTGCTCTCAATCCACTCGTTGAAACTAAATTTTTTCGCCATAATAAATCCGCGCGAACTACTCGCTACGCGTGCAACAATTTATGGCTGGCACAGATGTCTCCACATCTTATAAAGCGCTGTTGTCCCCCTGAAGCTATTACATGTCAATCAAACACCGGAAACAAAGCTAGTCGAAACGTAATTAAACACGAATAAAGTGTCCATTATTCTAATCGTAAACGAATCTTCATCCGCCCCAGAAGAATCAACCGTAAAGGCCTACGTCTGTCTTGCAGCTGTGCTTCTACCAGAGCGGTTCATTTGGAGCTAACTCGAGGACTAAGTACAGAATCCTTCCTACGATCATTTCGCAGATTTATGAGCAGTAGAGGCTCCCCACAACACTGATTTCCGACAGTGCTAAAAATCTGCCAGTAAAGAAATCCGTACAATCAGTCGTTCAGAAGAAATTCAGCGATTTCTAACAAGTAACCAAGTCGCTTGGAATCTTATGGTTGAACAAGCTCCCTGGTGGAGAGGGTTTTGGGAGCGGTTGATAGTAAGTGTTAATAGAAGTCTGAAGAAAATCCTACAGCGTGCAACTCTGAGCTACGAAGAGCTGATTACCGTCTTGACTGAGGTGGAGACAATAATCAACTCAAGGCCAATCACCTACATTTATGAAGATGAAAAATCCATTTCATATCCATTAACTCCGTCACATAGCGCTGATCTATGGTCGTCGTATTACCACTATGCAAAACGACGGTTATTTCGAAGTCATCAGCACCCACCAGTCCCTTACAAGAAGGATCAAGTACCACAAGAATCTGTTGCAGCAATTTTCAAAACAGTGGAAACAAGAGTATTTGCTCGGTCTACGAGAGAATTCTATGGCTAACCGTTCAGGGACAACGAAAGGTCCAGCCGTCGGCGATGTTGTTATTGTGAAAGATCCGCCAACTGCTAGATGCTTCTGGAAATTAGCAACTGTTGAAGAGCTAATAAAGAGCAAATATGGAAACGTTTGAGCGGCCGCTGTGAAGACGACAAGTCAGACAAGGAAACCGCAGCTTCTGAAACGTGTGATACAGCATTTAATTCCAGTTGAAATCTAAATTAGCGCCAAGAAACAAACAGACCAGCCCCAGAGTCTAGCCTTGACTGCACCGAAGGTCACCCCACAAAATCTCGTCGAAATGCAGCTGTTGTAGGAGAACTGTTGCGAAGAGAACGTACTGCACGTTAAACTACATTCAAGAACAATCAGTAGTGACTGAACTCATTGAGCTGACATTAAGTTAATTTATCTAAAGTTGCAGCTATATTTTTGTTTAATTAATCGATTACTTTATAAGTTGATTTGTACATCCGCAAATGTACTTCCTGTGATTTGATTGACAGTTTTTACACCTGATTGAACTTTTGCATCGGATAACAAATGTTTTAGAAATTGAACGAACGAGAGATTAAAACGAATTCGATTGAAGTTTTTCTGCGTTTTTATTCGATTTTCGACAACTTCCGCCATTCTATACATGCACCATCACCACTTCCACCACTTTATACATACACCATCACCATTTCCACCGCTATAACAGTGTCTGTTATATTACACTCCCACCACTCTATGATTACCACTTCTACCACTCTATACATATGGCTATTACGACCATGTCTCTTAGTGAAAACTTCATCTGTATAAACTTTTTAAAAAAGTTATGTTGTTGTTTGATTGTATGTTTTAGTTGCACGGATTCCCAGCGAAGAACGCTAGGCTGAATTTCAAAGGAAGGCTAGCGTGGCTTCCCGCATATCAAATGGGAGAATGGATTCAAGTGGATCTGGGTAACGTCGCAAAAGTGACAAAGATTGCAACTCAGGGCAATAACGGATCGAGGCGGTGGATAAAAAAATACAAGGTGTCTTACAGCTTGGACGGCATTTTCTTTAAGTTTTACCAGGTTTACCAGGATCGTTTTTATAACGTCGACCGGGTGAGTTGAAACACGAACCTCCTTTAAGCCACAACCTAAATAACGTACATACGTAAGGCTACACTAACATCGAAAATCGCAAGGATTAGGCTGAAAAAAAAAAACACTTCTTCACGGACTTCGCGTATTTACTTAAATAATGTTCCTAGATTAAAGATTTGGATAGAAGCAGACTGGCTATAATTTTTGGAAAAAAAGAGGTCAGATTTTATTTTTGGAGAGAACATGTTTCACCCTTTACAAAGGATAACTTCCAGGACTTTAGTTGTGTTGAAATGTATAATTTGCACGTTATAATTAATTAATAGTTTTATAGCGCTCTAAAACGCGATGAATTATAAATATTTAAGGAATCCTCTACACTGCAATTGCGAAAATTTTTGTTTTAAATTTCTTGTCACTTTTGTTGTTTCTTTTTTTTCGTTCTCAATTAGTGTTTATAATTCCTTAAGTACAGTGTGGCACTTAATTTTTGAGGGTTCTAATTTCTGAGATTTTTACGGTTTTGTCCACGATCGCAAAAAAAGTTTCAGTAAAAAAAAAATAAATAAATAAAATAATAATAATAATAATAATAATAAAACGGGACCACAAAAATTTTCTCCTCACAATTTTGTTCCACTGCCGAGATTATAAACAAACACCCCCTTTTTACATGTCATGTAAGAACTTTGTGGACTGTTTGGTAATAGCTAGCTGATAAAGTTTTGATTGTAGATATCGATTGTTAGTAGAATACCGGTGTGAAAAAGAAAATGCCATTAATAATTTGGGGAATAATGAATCAAGTAGTGCCGTAGTTGTTGTTGATCCGCTGCCAGAGCAATCAACCACACTAGGGCAAGTTGTAATTGTAATAGAGTGACAATAGTTAACGTGTTTTACACCTGCATGTTGTTTTACCTGTGTTTCGATTGCATTTACTGAAATAAAAAACAAAAATGTCATTATTCTAATCGAACACGACTTCCTGGAAATCGCAAAAATTAATCCCCAGCAAGAAAAACGAGTGTTTCCCGATCGCAAAAATTAGTACCCGTAAAACACAAAAAATTGCCCATCCGCAAAATTAAACTCGTGCGAAAATGTAGTGATACACGGTATTTGTGATTGTCATTACTTTATAGGGATCTTCTTCTCATGAAATGAAACTGAGATTTGCTATTAAAGGACGTCCGGGTTTTATACTAGGTGTATTAAAGAGGGGTGTACAATACGCGTATCATTGTCACGGAAACTGATATTTCAGTTGTAACTTAAATCTGATAGCTAAGTAAAGTATCCTGCCTTTAAATATTTTGGCGAAGAATTTAACGGAAACGTTCATTGCATGTTTAGGTTTTTATGGGTAACAGAGATCAAAATACTGTTGTCGCCAACACATTTGATACACCAATCATTGCCCGATATATCCGTGTTCATCCTCTGGATTGGAATGTAGGTCCATCACTGAGAATGGAGTTTTATGGCTGCCGTTCAGGTATGGGAATTTTTGTTTTGGAATTGTGAATTATCTCCTATTACTGCTGACGGGAGCAATTTTTGTTTAAACACTTTTGAATGAAGCAAACAAACAGCATCGTGTAAAAAAGAACTTTTCCAATTGCTTTCATTTCAATGGTCACCCTTCTGGTGTGACCAAAATATACTCCTTTACAGAACAAAATTGACCCTATTTCCAGCTGTTTGGTGAGTCCGGTATTTGTCCTACTTCCAACGCGCGATGTGTGTGTGGACGTTTAAAGTATTGATAAGCCTTGTGACTCACAAATTGCTTGTCAAATGATCTTTTATAGTAAATGGGCAACTTATCTAATTTCTTGTCAGCAACACTCATATTTATAATAAATAGTGAAAATGTTTCACCTTTGTCCCAAGACTGATAATATAGTCACTTGAGATGTGTAGTTCGCAACGTTGCCAATGCTTAATACTACAACCCTGGCCATTAGTCTTGGGACACTTTACTTAAATGGCATCCCGTTAGCGTCATTTCAAAGATACTCTTGCCTCGCCCCTCTCCCCCCTGTACAATGTTGAAGTTTGGGTTTTGAAACAGATGACTGACCTTCAACGTTGTTTGGGGAGGGGACACAGATAGTCATAACACTTGTGAAAGACTTCTAATTACATTGTGGGGTATATTTTCTTACTTCTCATCTAAGTGTCCCAAGTTCTAAAGGCCAGGATTGTAGTCTCTATCAGCTCATGCAGGGGATAAAGTTGACTGAGCTGATACCTGCTAACATTAGTCGGTCGAAACGTTGAGATCTACATTTCAAACGGTAATGCTCTTTATTGTCACTGTACCACATATGACGAGCAACACACACGTTTCTCATGTCCTGTTAAATTTCCGTAGGTTTTCCGACTCCTCACTTACCAACCTGCAGGAACCCATTGGGGATGGAAAACGGCCAGATACCAAATTCTGCAATAAAAGCCTCTACAATATGGTCGGGGTATTATGCTGCTTATTACGGCAGGCTTAATTCCGAACGAGGTTGGTTTGCAGGTAAACAGGACGCCCACCAATGGCTTCAGATAGACTTCGGGGAGGTTACACAAGTAACAGCTATTTCTACTCAGGGCTACTACAAACTTAATCGCTGGGTGAAGAGCTACACTCTCAGCTACAGTAACACTGGGCTTGAACCGTTTACACCATATAAACAGCAACATTATACAAAGGTACATGTATTGTTGATTGTTAGTAGTTTTCATCGATGCGAAGTGTTGGACTTAACGAGTGGGGCCGGTCGGAATCTGCCGGCTATCTGTCCTTACAGTTTACCACTTAGTTTTCTCCGTTTTTCACTGATTTAAATTGTACACGTGACGGGATGGTGCTCCTCCGCGGAAGCAAACTGACGGGAAATAGTGCTTGTCCGGCGAAAAACCTTGAATGGATAGTCTCTATAGGGGGAAAATTTCCCTACTCGTCTCAAAAAAGCTTATTTTTGAAAGAAAAGGGCAGCTATTTGGGCTTAAACATGGCCTCTTGCTTCGCCGCGTTCTGCCAAGAGACCGTTCAAAAGGTTGTCGAGGAATGAATACCTACAATCGATTTCCCTCGTATTTTGCTCATAGATAGGCCCTAGTGAGAAACTAAATGGGCTGTAGTTAGTTTTTCCAAATACGGCTTCCTTTCGTGAAAATTCGAGAAAAACCGTTTTGCCCGAGTTGACCTCAAAATCCACTTCCGGTGAGACACAATTTTCCCAAAATTTGATCGGTTTGCATATCTAACTAGAACTAGATACGAAACTTCAGGTGTCAGCGACCAGGTAAATTAAAAGGTTTTTAAATGATTAAACGGGAATTTAACTTAGTCGACGAAGAGCCCAACACGACACCTGTTTAAATTCATTACACTGTATTCAAACTAAGTAAAACATTCCATAGGAGGCTGAAAGCATAAAAAACGTTTTGAAATCAGTTAAAATTGAAACTAGTTCATTAAGCACTATAGTCATGTTCATTCTACCCCCTGATATATTGTGTTTAGCTGCAATTTTCCTGTCTATCAAGAAAGTAAACTGCGGGTGTTCACGCAACTCTTATTTATAGTGTCTGCGTTCGTCTAGCAAACAAAGAATTTAAAACAAACATATTTACTACTGGTAGATTGTATTGATTTCCGAAAGTTCGCTTTTGATTGACAGAGGCATGCAATTCCTTTTTAGCACAGGTCAACGACGATCTCGATTATAATTTCTCAGACTCGCCGTCGCCAAACAAACATACACTTACAAGCATCGGAAAACTGAGAAGGAGAAGCAAGAGGAAAAAAGCCAAAAGATACGAAATGCCTCTCTAGCAAAATTCTACTTATACACATTTTCACATTTCTGTCTCTAAATTATTTTTTTGTGTTCCTTTAGGCTCTCGTAAGTCTCGGTGACTTGCGGTGTCACGCAATTGTTTACAATGCGAAAGATATATTTCATGCATATTTTCGACAAAATAGGGGTTGAACTCGAGGCCCTGCAGGTCACTTAAAACGATTTGCCCAAGGATTTCTTTTCATATTCTAATAAAGCAGTATATAAATAAGCCACGGAAAGTCATTTTATGGAATTCTAAGTTATCGCCCATAGTCAAAATTTGCCATATTTTAGAGCTAAAATTTGGTTGCAAAAAACTCTCAATTATATAGCGTGTTTTTGTAAATCTGTTTCGGGCACAAAAGTTGCTTAGATTTTACAAATTTCTCTGTTAATCAGTACAAGAAGACTTAGGAAAACCACACATGTTATTTGAAGTTTCGTATCTAGTTCTAGTTTGATATGCGAACCGATCAAATTTTGGGAAAATTGCGTCTCACCGGAAGTGGATTTTGAGCTCAACTCGGGCAAAACGGTTTTTCTCGAATTTTCACGAAAGGAAGCCGTATTTGGAAAAACTAACTACAGCCCGTTTAGTTTCTCACTAGGGCCTATCTATGAGCAAAATAAGAGCGAAATCGAGTTTTCCACTTGTGCCACCAAAAGTCGATATTGGTCGATATTTAATAATAATAATAATAATAATAATAATAATAATGGTTTAATAACACTCCAAAAATTAATTGGCTCTTCTATGTTACATAAATATCTAAATAATTATAATATATACATTACTATTACTATAATATAGAAGTTCTACTAAGATAAATTAATATGTGGAAAAAAAACCATTACAGCATCGTATTGAAAAAAAAAAAACTATTGTTCAGTCAGTCTATTTACAGCATTCGAAACATAGTGTGCTTTAGACAAGCGGCGAAATTCATGATTGTCCTTGCTAGATCTAACTGTGGATGGCAAAGTGTTGTTGGGAAGTCGCCCTTAAATTGTTGGTTTTCGAAGATTTCACCTAAAAACTCAAATTTGATGCAATGAAGATTAAAAAAAGGCAGATGTCAATCAGAAAAAAAACTTAAAGGGACACTGTCACCATTCTTTAGGATAACTTTGAAGAGCTAAAAGTCATATTCTAATCAGAGGAAACTTAAAAATAGTGGTTCTGTTTCGTTTAAAACTACTTTACCAGTTCTCTGTGGCCATAATTACGTGTGTCTGGCTGCGGATCGCTAGGATGGAACTGGTTATAACTTGCCAACATCAGGCTGATGTTTTCACGTTTTTCCTTTGTTTCGTGGAAAAATCGCCAGAAAACTGACTATAGTTTGTTTTTCTTTTGAGAAAATCATTTGATTTCCTGTACGTAAAATTTGACCCCAAACCGTAGAAATCTCCGTGACAGTGTCCCTTTAATGGTGAAACAGTACAAACAAAATGTCCCTGTCTCGTGTCGCATTAGCTGATAGTTGCCCCTTGGAAATTTGGTCAGTTTTTAATCCTAGCGTTTGGTATAATCCCTTGAAGTTTCACTTCTCGGTTTAAATATTTCCTTTTAGAACATTAATTTTCCACCGGGCAACTGTAAGTCGACAGTCCCTGATAGAAACATTTTATTCCTTTAATAAGCGTACTTTTTTCGCATAAGATCGTCAAGCGCCAAAAGTGAAATTTTAAACGGTTGCTAGATGTGGATCAACTCAAAATATGCGGAAGTCCACTGATAATCCGGAAAAAAAAAACAAAAACCAAAACAAAGCAAAACAAAACAAAACAAAAAACACTTGTGTAACCATAACGCGTGGAATTATCTGTTGTTTTTTGGCATGTCTTTGAGGTATAAGAAAGGGGTGTAAATGCTGTTCCAGTATATGGAAAGGGTAGTGACCTTTCGAGAAAAAATAGATATGAGAAAGAGTGACGCTTTGAACCCCGGGGGGGAAACCCCGTGTGAAACGTTATCCAGTATCCCCCCCCCCACCTCTCTGTGAACGCTTTGGCGTGAATAAACGTAATATTATGTACTTATTATATGGCAAGCAATTCTTCAGTCTAAATCGAGTGTTCTGATTGGTTAGTCTTCGGTCGGAATTTTACAGTACGGACCATTACCATGGAAACGGTCCTTTTTGGATATTTTGTTTTCGTACTAACGCTACAGCAAAATTCAAACTGTGAAAACGCAAGAAGATAAAAAAAGAAAAGGTTTGGAGCTGGTACAAAACAAATGAACGAGGTAAACACGTCTGCTTAGAAAAAGCGATCTTCAATTAAGTTTACCGACTGGGCCAACGTTCTTCAGTGACTGTGTTTGTTTATTGTTTTTTTTTTTTGTACGGCTATAGACTGTCAGCTGTAAAGACCCAAGTATAAAATCGGCCAAGACTTAAACAATAATTATTAAAATTCAAAATTAACAAAAGAGTACGTTTCTCACAAGAAAACCTCACGGCGAAAAAGAATGAAAACTGCAAAACAACTAGCAAACGGCTTTCACCGGCATCTATAAGCTTAAATCGAAAGCAAACGATCATGTTCTTGTCTAGTTTAATATTCGCCATCGCTTCATTCAGCGCTTTCCACAAGAACAAATTAAAGCTACACGTACATGCATTAAACTAACAGTGTACCTTGATTCCTCAGCGAGTTTTTGCTCTTGTAGTGCACATCCTTGAAAATAATTTTAGCGTGTTCACGAGTCCGCTCTTGCTGTAGCTTGCGCTAAAAACAACTTTGTTTATAGGTGCGACGAAAATTTGCCCTCAGCATCCACAAAGTTCTCTTTAAAGCCACTGAAGCAAACAACTTGCAGTATTTGATGGAGGGATAATTTCCAGTGTCTTTTTTTAGGTTCGAGTGTTCCTTTGTTCACAATGACTAACACGCTGCCACAATTTCCAGAGTTTGAGAAGCACGTGTGTGAGCCAGTTTTACCGCGGCCTTTTCATTATTCTTCTTTTTCCCGAATTGTCTCTGCCCATAACGAAGAAGTATTTTCAAATAAAACTTTCTTGTGTTGTACAGGACGACGAAAAACTGACACAAATAATAGAAGCAGAACAGTTTTCATTCAAGAGCCACGCAAGTTTCTGCCGATCGACAGCAACGATCATCAAACTGATTCGAAAGCCTGTTCACTTGAATGAACTACCGGAAGTGTTGTTTCGAACGAAAAATGATGCCATATAATAAACCACTTACTAACTTCACTTGCTCGGGACCGTACTGGGGAATATTGGCCCTCGGTCGTTTTTGTACGGACCTCGCTGCGCTTGGTCCATACTGCCACGACCTCGGGCCAATATTCCCCAGTACGGCCCTCTCGTTCAGTTAGTAAAAGGTTATTATTGACTGAGTGGGAGGGCCGGACGGAAAAATATTTGGCTCGAGGTCAGGACGTACGGACCGAGCGCAGCGAGGTCCGTGCGTCCTGACCGAGAGCCAAATATTTTCCCGTCCGGCCCTCCCATTCAGTTAATAATAAGCGTTTTATCATATGACCACTGAATTTTTTTTGTCTTTCTTTCGTGGATACAGACGCGGCGGCCCGTTTCGCGCGCATTTTGAAAAGCCAATGGTAGCTTGTAATTTGTTTGGGAAGCCAGTAAAGTGCATTTGAACTGCGATGTGCGTACAAAATTTTTGAACTTCTGTTAAAATTGTCAACCAAATCTCCGAGTTTTAGCTCCATTCCAAGAAGATTTAAATCCGACTAAATTCCTCGTACATGATTGCAGTTAGTAGAAATTTCAAAGGAAACGTTTATGAAGGACTACAACAAAGAATTTGCACGACATTTCGGCTAGTCGTGCTCGTCTCTCAGCGAAGACTGAATTTATCCTGATTGAACAACTTAGCGACGTTTCTTCTGAGCCGAAATTCACAATTGGTTTGAACGAGAGGATCAATTAATTTTCCACCAAGGATTTTGGATGTTAAGAACAACATTAGATCTTAATTTATGAAACTACATAAAGGCTTGGAAAGGGATTGTACAGGCAGTTCAGGATTTTGCTACGCTTCGTTTCCCTTCAGCTTCAAGTTGTTTAGTTTACCACGGATCGTAGGATTCATGAACGTCCGCTGTTGCTGCTTAGTCCTTGAATTCGTTAGTTCCTCGACGATGTTGAGTTCTGCATTACAGTTGATGTCCAAATTGTGCTTAAAATGCTTCGTGAAAACAAGCGGGAAACTGTGTCATTGCCAGGTTAGTCGTGAACATGTACTCGCATTTTGTTTGTTGTGATTTAAAAATTACGCAGCAGAAAAAGAAATTTGAGTTTACTTCGCATTTGCATTTTTTCTTCAATGTTTATTATGACTTCAAACCAGGATACGTCTTTGTCCGATTATGTTGTTTCAGTTTTTGACGGCTTTTAGTTCGATTTTATTGTTGTTGTCAGGAGTATTTCTTCATCATTTGCCAAGTTTAAACACGTTTTGTTTTAATTTTTGCGCCTGTAAACTACATCGCTTTCTAGATAGTAAAGTTTTAATAAACATGCTGGACATTCTTTGCTTTCTGTGGAATCAACTGGTTCCAATCCCGTCATCTTGTGGCAGTAGCGGGGCCGTACGCTTTTCTAGTAGGGCCGTACGGCTTTTTCCGGCCCTGCTAGAGCGAGGCGTACGGCCCTCATACCGGACTTTTTTTTCATATGGTTTTCCAAGGAAATTGCGCGCGGGTCCGTACGGGTCATATGATAAAAAGACATAGGACAGGCAGTAGAAACAAAATGACATTCTCCTGCTAAATGTTTTCTTCTGATCCAGATCTTGGTCATAGATCAGCCACCAATCGCTGCTTTGTCGCTGTGGCTGTGATCTTCAGTTATGTAAAAACTTCATAAGACAACTCATTATTGAAGTTCATTGCGTGCTGCCTATCTACCTAGGTGCAAGTGGGGAAAGAGGGGGGTGGGGGGGGGGAGTATTGAGTATATTGAGTACTTTTTGAAGTTATAACATTGTGAGTCCTAGCGAGCCAACACTCATGGGTCTGAACAGTTTTAATATATAGATTTAGCCAAGCCTAAAAGCGGAGCCCCCCTTTTTGTTTCGTTTGTTTGTTTGTTTTTTTGCTGGCAGTTATTAATTTGCGAAAATACTCTCATTCAAGTCGTTAAATTAAAAAAAAAGAAAAAACAAAAGAGAAAATTTCTTACTCTCGCTGAGAACCGAACCCGGGTTGTCGGCGTATGAAGCCGGAAATTAGTCTACTTGGCCATGAGCGTTTACTGACAATTTCCACGTTAATTTTAATACTTATTTCTTTTTTCGTGACAAGCTGCCTATCAGCATGAAAATGCTGGTGTTTTTCCTAGCAAAATGTGTTCGGAACGCCGTAAAAACCATGGTTGTGGACAGAAAAAACCAAAAAGCACTAGCTCTGCTATATTTGGCGTCGAAACCGCTGCGAAAAGCTGCGAACTCAAGCGGTGTGCCGACCGAGTTCGAACAGAACCGACAAGGCAATTTGAACTTTTTGCGTGAACTTTATCGCCAAAATTTCTTGGCTTGATAGGTTACCAAATTTCCTTAGCAATGGAGCTCCGCTGACGCGCTAGCCCGCTGGCTCCGCTACTAAGGAACACTTGTTACTGAGTCATCAGAAACTGATATGATTCGTTTTGTTCAAGATATTTACAGGAAACACGGATTGGAGAAGTGTTGTCAGTCACTTGCTGACCCCACCTATAAACGCTAGGTTCATAAGAATCGTTCCTGAGGAGTGGCATAGTTTCATAGCTATGCGGGTAGAGTTCTATGGATGCCGCGGAGGAGGAGAAGGTGAGAAATCTTCAGCCCCTTTTCCTAGTTTTCAAGTTATGCCCACTGGTGTTTTCCCTTGGACATATATACTGGCATCATACAGCCAAACCTGTACCAGTTGGACCCACTTGGGAGAGTATTATGTACTTACTTTGGCTCGAGCACATGGCATACGGACCGAGGGCAGCGAGGTCCTTGCGTCAAGATCCGGAGAGCCAAATATTTTCCTTTCCGGCCCCACCTAACTCAGTCCATAAGTATTTTATCATACCACCTTTACTACACTTAATTTTATTGGACGTTTTTTTGAAAGGTACTTTTGAATGCCTAACGAAGGTTTAAGTGCGCGCGCGTTAAATGAACAAATGATGTGTGTAGTGCAGGGTGGCCTTTTTCCGGACCCGCTCGTGTCAATCTGTCCGGCCCTACCCCGACCACGTCAGATCGCCAATGCGCTTTCAATAGGATTGCGTCAGCGGGGCTGTATGGTGGTATAATAGTCTAGTCCTCTCCATTCCGTTTGGAGCACAGGGCCTCCACAGTCTTTCTCCAGTGGACTCGATTTTGTGCCTTCCGTTTCACTTGCTCCCAGGACATTCCATTCTTGCTTGATGGTCCTTCTCCATGACTTGCTCGGCCTGCCTCTCTTCCGAGCTTCTTAAGGGTTCCACTCGAGGGACTGCCTTGTGATGTAAGTAACAGGTTTCCTGAGAGAGTGGCCGATCCATTTCCATTTCCTACGTCTGATGCTGACCCTCTCTTGCTTAGTGCGCTGTCACAGGTCATCTTTTAATATTTTTCTCGGCCAGAGGACTCCAAGGATGTAACGGAGTCTACGGTTAATAAAGGCTTGGAGCTTTTTGATGATTGTCTTGGTCAACCGCCATGTTTTGGATCCATACAACAGGATGAACTTCACATTCGAATTTAAGATTCTCAGCTTTGTCCACAAAGATATGTACAGGGATCCCCAGACTGGTCCTAACATGGAAAAGGCAACTTGCGCTTTTCTGCATCTCGCCTCGACATCTTCATCTGTACCCCAAGTTGTGGTGACAATACTGCCGAGGTATGTAAAGACAGTAACTTGTTCCAAGGCCTTTCCTCTACGCATGATATCCCCTGTATTTGGTGGGGCTCGAATCCTCATCTCCTTAGTCTTGGACGCATTCACTTTCAGACCAACTCTGTCAGCTTGCCCTTGGAGTGCCTCGAACTTCTGCCGTGCATGCGTGATCTTTTGACTCAGCAAAACTAGGTCGTCTGCGAACCCCAAGTCTTCAAGCTTGTCGAGCGTGCTTAACTGTATCTTGCAAGGGGGTTAGTTTCTAAAGAAACTGTGGTGCTGCGTCGGTGGGGACGTGAAACACAAAATTTTGGATTTATCAACTTAGTTGATAAGGTAAATTGGCCACCGTGAAGAGATTGAAAGCTGACGTTTCGAGCGTTAGCCCTTCGTCAGAGCGAATCAAGGAATTGTGGGTTGCACTTGGTTTAAATAGGGAATGGTGGAGCTACGCTATTGGTAGGAACATGGCAACGTGAAAAACAAGAATAAATTAGTTGAATGAAAAGAGTTCGTTGATACCGTGGGGATTAAGTGTGCAGATTTGAAAAATGAATTTTTGTTCTAGGTTTTTACGGGTTTCCGTGTTGCCCTGGTGTAAAGAAAGGCCACAGATCGTCATGTGTTGACTAGAGTGGTTAGGGAGATTGAAATGTCGGGCGACTGGTTTGGATGCGTCCTTGTCATTTCTTTCAACGTCTCGTAGGTGTTCCGGAAGCGGTCCCCTAATCTCCTCCCTGTTACACCAATGTATATCTTTTTGCATAAAGTGCATGTTATGCAATAGATAACATTCGCAGAGGTGCATGTAAAACGATCAGTGATTTTAATAGATCGCTTGGGTCCTGTTATTTTGTCCGCATCGTGAATGAAAGGACAAGTGTTGCATCGTTTGCGCGCGCATTTAAAAGTACCTGGTTGATCATCAGATTTAAGTACACTTCTAACTAGAAAATTTCCTACGTTTTTGTGGCGTTTGAATGAAACCAATGGGGGTTGTGAAAAGATTCTTCCTGTTTCGTTGTCATTTTGGAGTAGCTTAAAGTTCTTTAAAATGATGTTTTTGGCTGCGAGGTTATGTGGATGATAAGTGAGTGTAAATGGAATTCTCTCATTCTTTTTCTTCTGTGACGTTTGCAGTGCTGACTGTCGATCAATTAGTTGAGCACGGTGTTGACAACAGAATCAGGATAGCCACGATTCTTGAAGAAATGACACATTTTTCAAATCGGCACACTTAATCCCCACGGTATCAACGAACGCTTTTCATTCAACTAATTTATTCTTGTTTTTCACGTTGCCATGTTCCTACCAATAGCGTAGCTCCACCACTCCCTATATAAACCAAGTGCAACCCACATTTCCTTGATTCGCTCTGACGAAGGGCTAAAGATCAAAACATCAGCTTTCAATCTCTTCACGGTGGCCAATTTACCTTATCAACTAAGTTGATAAATCCAAAATTTTGTGTAACTGTATCTTGGTCTTGTTCTCACCATAAGCTTGTCTTGTTACCCAGTCTAGTACCACAAGGAAAAGGAGGGGGCTTAGCAGACATCCCTGGCGGACCCCTGTCTTCATTTCAAAATGCTCAGCCATCGTTCCTTCGTGCATCTCTCTTGCATGAAAACCCTCGTAAGAAACCTGATCATCTTGATGGTCTTTGATGGGACACCATAATAACACAAGATCTTCCAAAGCATGTCCCGATTTATGGAATGGAAGGCTTTTTCAAAGTCTACGAAAACCATGTATAACCCGGTGTTCCACTCTAAGGTCTGTTCTACTATTACCTTCAAGGTTGTTATATGATCGCAGCATGGACACTTCATGCAAAATCCTGCTTGTTCGTCTTTGAGCCGTTTATCAAGAGAGTCTTTCATTCTCAACAAGGTGAACTTACGAAGTACTTTGCTGGCTATCGTCAAGAACATGATGCCTCACCAATTCTTGCAATTGCCAAGGTCTCCCTTCTTCGGAGGAATTACCAAAAGGCCTAGCTTCCAGGACTGGGGAATGCCTTCCACAATCCAGATCTTGTTCAAGAGGGAGTGGAGTACACAAGTACTGTACAGCCCCCGAAATGATCCCCAACCCGAAGTGATCCCCAAATCGACCCCGAAATGATCCCTACCCTGAAATGATTCCCAAGTAATGTTTGGAATGGCTTTCAAACCCAGGGATTGCGGAGTGATCAAAATAAAGGAAATCAAGGTTTTTTCAAGTATTTATTCACTTGAGATTATTTGCAATCTTTCCTAACATTTTTCAACTAATTGGGGAAAAAGGTGATTAGCGTGTAACTCAAATATGTTGTAGTATAGCATGTCTCACACTCTCACTGGACTGAGTTCGGGAGAAATAGCTCCCCAGTCTGGCTCTTCTATTCCGGAGAAAAGAAAGCACGAGTTTGACGAACTCACTTATCCAACATTTCGTCCAACTTTTTCTCAGCAAAGCAAGCAAGCAGCACAGCAGCCCCTTTCTCTTTTTTCGGCTGCTGTTATAAGCGGAGGACATATTAGTGTGGCAATAAACACTTTAAATCAATCGCCCACACTTTCAGTGCGAGAGGAAAACCCTAGCAAAACTTATAAAAGAATCAAACCTCTTGATTCGGATTCTGACTAGTGTTTGTCAATTCAAGCAATCGTGTTCTGATAAGCAACAAAAAATGGAGTCTCGGGTTTTCACTTCTGTACTTCAAATTTTGAACTTCCGTAGAACTATTTCGACATATTTTCAGGATGTCTTATTTTATTCTAACTAGTTCTGCCTTTTAACGGCATTTTTGCTAGCTAATTTAGATGTAAAGTATTTTACAAGGAAGCCATTTCAGTGCAACTCTCGAACTGTGAGGTGGCTTGACCGCGCGTTGTTTTCCTTTGAAAGAAAATAAAGATGTGTTTATCTTTGAGTTCTGTTCGATTATAAATCTCTCGGTATGTATATAATAAATAAGTTATTTCACGGTTAGTTCGCTTGTACGATTTTTATTCACTCGTTGTGTAAAACAAACTCACTCGCTGCGCTCGTTCGTTTGTTTTACACAACTTGTGAATAAAGATCGTACGCGCTCACCAACCGTGAAATAACCTATAATTATGTTATTTCTGTGTTAACTTTATATGAATTAAAAATATCTCGTAAAACAGAAACAAAAAAACTAGCCTAAAAACATTTAAAGCTTTCTCTGCATTGATGATCTTAAATATGTCCAGTATCAAGATTCTTAGTTTTTAATAACATTCCTTTTTAGACGTCGTTTTCGAACAGGAAAAAACATATCCTCCATATTGCGCTTCGTCGCTCGACGACTCCGCCCGATACGGAATATACCATCTTCCAACTGGCCGTCAATAATGCAATGCAATATTGCCGTCTCAAAATCGCAATTAGTTAATAGTATTCTGGCCTAATCACACTAGAGGACAAAAAAAATTAAAATCTGTCATCATGACGAAAAACCAGGTGCAATTGCGTTTTCTGCCCAAAAAACAATTTGTTCACCGCCAGACAAACTTCAAGGAGGCCGTCGGGTACCTCCGAAGCAGGCCACACTGATACAAATCTCGAGAAACAATAGGCAAGGGTGTTTTGATTCGGAAGTGATCTGACAGTTGATTGGTAATAGATTCACCATGAGGTAAACTTTCCACGAAACGTGACCATCCCGCAATCGTGTCTCAACTAGCACTCTCCTTGATATGCACAACATGGCTATTTTAATCCCGGATTGCCAAAATGTCGACACCATATAAGAGGACTACCAGCACAGCTCCTTCGAACGACAGCTCGGAATCTCTGAAGGCCGAAACTGCTACAAGCGCAATTGCATCGTCACGGATGTCGGCCCTCTACTTTCCTCATCAGAACGAGAGAGAACACAGCACGAGAAAAAGCAGGAGCCGAGGAAGAACTCATAGCTTAGCCATGGGCAGAAAAACACGATTAATTGGAGAGTCGAGAAAACATGACTAAAGCGTGGACCAGATTTGTTACTTATTTTTCCCCTAGAGCGATTACGATTTTAACACAAACTTTTTGTCTCTGGGCAATTTCACACAAAATTTCTCTCGCCCAGTCTGAAGCAAATCCCAATTTGTCCATTAGTGCGAAATTGGCCTTAATTCTTATGAAGGAGACACACGTGTACTTCATTCATTTTTTAAAGCTTTTGTTTGAATTGCACTGTTAAAAGCTCTTTACGTGACTCAAGGTTTCATCTTATCAGTTAGCTTAGCGGTAAAAGGGTATTAAAGGGTTTGACCATTTTTCTACGTTTTTAGATATTTCAAGGTAACAGAGACAAAAATAACGCAGTTTTCAACACCTTTAATCCACCTATCGTGGCCCGCTTTGTTCGCATTCACCCAGTAAAATACATTGGACCTATCTCGCTGAGGATGGAGTTGTATGGCTGTCATTCGGGTAGGAACGTTTTTAGCATGTGGCTCTACTAACATCGTAAAATTTACAACTAATACGAACGATGCAAGTTATAAACTGGTAAAGCTAGTGGATACTTCCTGCGCAGTTACCGCCATTAGTTTACAAAGGAAAATACAGACAAATGTCGAAAGTCTCACTTTAACAGCAAAAATTAACGCCGTTTATGAAAACTTAAGCTTTTCACGTCAAGTATGTGTTCAAAATGAAGTAACTGACACCCACAAGTTTTGTCGGCGAGAAATTTGGCTTGTCAGGACACTTTCTGCATCGTTTTCATACGAACTTCAAGGCTCTGGAAGATCGGAAGTGATGTAACTTTTTGCGTTTGACCGCTTTGAAAGTGAATACAAGCATCAATAGAAAAAGTACCAAAATAAGCATGCAGATTGATTGAGGTACAACTTACAAGCCAAGGTCAAGGTTATTCAACTTGGGGCCTCAGGGCCTCTTCATATGATCCCGGTAACCGGGCTGGCTCGGTTACCGGGATGAATTTTGTCGTCTGTTCATATGGGAAATTTCAGCCCGGTTACCGGGATGAAATTCAAGAAACAAAACCAAAATGGCGCCACATAAACAAGTATTGTTCGCGACTATCATAGCTTTGTCGACTCTTGTAACTTTACTAAAATAAAGCTAATTCGAATACTTTGAAGTGGAAATGCACACACGGCAAAATTATGCTATTTTGGCCGCCCAGTTTCGAAAGCGAAGCTAATTTGTCAAAAACATTTTCATCCCGGTAACCGGGCTGGAGTGTTCATATGGGAAAATTTTCATCCCGGTTGCCGAGATCTCGGTTGTAGAAACCGAGATCTCGGTAACCGGGCTGGCCCGCCTTCTCATATGAACACATCGCAATTTTTACAAAGGAAATAGGAGTGAGGCGAGATCTCGGAAACCGGGCCAGCCCGGTCAACCGGGCTCATATGAAGAGGCCCTCAGTTGTGCTATAAAGCTAGAAAAACTAGTGGATATATAGAACTTTACCTCTTACGTTGGGGCCAATTAAGCCCCAGTCCCAGCTGAAAGAGTGTGTATAGCTTTGTGTAAAGGATACTATTCAGGTAGATAAAACATCCATCACACACGCTTTAGAAGTTTTGTTTAAATGACAAACTCTTCCTCTCTTTAGACAACCAGGTCAAGGTTGTTTTAAACGCCTTGTTCATACTGTAATCTTGGATCGTACTTGTATTTGCCGATATATATATCTAAGAACCAAAAATTGCCTTCGACGTAAAAAGTGATTAAGTAAAGTAGAGTAGTGACTGTAATGAGATTATCTAAGAAGAGAGAGAACTGTATTAACGTATTTCTCCGAGCAAGTGCCCGAGATGGTTATTTCCTTAAATTTCATATATATATTTTATCGAGCTGAATGGGCCACCTTGCCAAAATAAACCTTAAGCTGGCTTGGATGTTCAACAATTTGTTGTCCTTAGCAGTAAACTTGTAGTGAATTCAATGTTCTCTTACCTGCGGTCAGCGGTCAAAATGGCGGCAACATGTTTCTTGCGAAGCTCGTCGCTTAAATGCTTTTTCATCGCCTATTCTTTAATTCTAATCTGTGGTACACATAGAGCAAGGGATATAAGGCGGCCGACGATCAGAGAATACAGAATTGAGAGGCGCTCTTGGAGGCGAAACTGATGATTATCCGATTATTTCTCACCAACTCGTGGGCCACCACATTGGAATTGTACTCGTCGAAGTGAAACGGAGGAAAAAATATCTGCATACTAGACAGGTTTCACCGGAATTCTGTGGCAACCTTTCAATTGGAATATATGCTTTCATGTGGAGATATTGAAAGCAACCCGGACCTGACAAGAGGCGATGACATATGCGCGACGCGTCAAAAGACGAACGGTGTTTTGACAGGTCGAGCAGTAACACACACTAACACTGTACGGTCTGCGGTCACTCAATTCTCATACTTCATCAGAATGTTAATAGTCTGCTAAAAAAGTCGGAAAAAATGCGATGCTTATGAGGGACCTAAGAGCTCAAGTGGTTTTTCTAACGGAAACGAAGATTGATGAATTTTACCCAAACAGCCAATTCTCAGTGAAAGGTTACAATATGTATCTTAAAGACCGTAAGAAAGGAGGAGGTGGCATTATGGCGTACTTTGCTTCATCGTTGCCGTTTTAGAAGCTCAAGTAACTAGATCTTACAGTACGATTAAGGCCATAGCCATTGAATCAACCTTTGGAAGACACGAAGCAGCATTACTTGGCCGTTATAGGCCGCCAAAAGGTTCAGGGGCTAACTACTTTACTAGATTGGAGGACGAGCTGAACGAAGTTGTCTCCAGGTTATCACTGCAAAAGCAGTTCGTAGTAATTACTGGAGATCTTAACCTAAACAGGCTCAGACCAGATCAACGAGAAGGAAAGATACTACGTGTATAGAAGATGTTCATGGTGTGGAGTGCCTGGTTACGAAGCCTACAAGGATCACTGAAACAACAAAAACTTTATTCGATGTCATATTAACAAGCAAACCTGATATGGAGTGTGGTGTGCACAATCTCGAGATTAGTGACCATCTGATGGTGTATGGGATTCTGACAGAGAGGGTAAAGTATCACACCATAGTAAAGTGATTACTTTTTCCGATTTCAAGAAGCTTGATATTTAAAGACTGAGAGAGAGTCTTAATGAAGCACCTTGGCAGGTTGGCGAGATATTTGATAGTGTTGAGGACTGTTATGACTACTGGATAAAACTCCTACGTAACATATTACAAAAACATTTGCCTTTGAAGAGAATGAATGTCAGAGCAAGAGATGTTCCCTACATGACGACGGCCTGGAAATCTGCTATCAGGGCAAAACGTAATTATCCCAAAAGGTACAGTCAAAACAGTACACCGGAGAACTTAGATCTGAAGAGGAAATGGACAAATGAAGCCACACGACAAAGACGTATGGCTATAAAGCAATATTGGAAGGAAGTATCGCATGATCTAAGGAGAAGTCCAAAGAAATTGTTTCAAACTTTTAAGCCTTTCTCAGACAAGAAGGAAAAAGAGGACAATACATCCATGGTCAAGGGAATAGGAACTGAGGATGATTTTATTGAGCATAGCAGTTTACGTTCAATCTCCACGTCTATGGAGGCATCAAATAACCCTTTTGTTTTAGACCACTAAACCATCATGAAGTGAAGGATGCCCTTGAAACTGTTAACCCTCGGACGTACGAGCACCCACCGTGTACAAGGGGGGGGGGCGTTGATGGACCCCCCATGGGTTTTCGTTATGTTACTATATTTTGAAAGGATTTCATCTCTAGTAGAAAGCCTGTGATGTGCTCTACAAGATGAGGTACATATTATAGGTTGCCCCTCTGCGGGGGGCTGTGACGTCATTCAAGATGGCCACCATGTTGGACGCCATCTTGGATTTTACCGAAAATTAGAAATTGTCAAAAAAACGTTAAAAATTGAAATTTTTGATGCTGGACATGTAGAATATGACGTAATTAAACATTTTGCTGCTTTTTGTTGACATTTTTTGCATTTTTCACCTAAAAGGGTAAAAAACACGAATTCTTCTTCAAAAATGGCTTGACCACCTATAATAACCTGCTACTTATGACGTCATATCTCGTAACCATAGCAACCGATTCTCACCAAACTTGTGTCAAAATGTGTCTTATAGATATGGGCACAGCTACTGAAAACGGCAAGTCTAGATGATAATTCGTCTTCGAAAACTTCCAGGAAAACCTTATGGCGGGTGGCATCCCTCCCCCTTGTACGCCCGAGGGTTAATACACGAAAATCAGCTGGATGTGATGGTATTCATCCTAGGATTTTAAAACTGATGAATGATTAATTGACATCATCACTTACTACGATATTCAACGTTAGTATAGAACTAGGGACGTGTTTATCGGATGGGAAGATAGGCGAATGGGTACCAGTGTTTAAGAGTAATAATAGAGAGGAAGTAAAGTATTACCAGCTGATCACAATTTTACAAGTTCTTGACTAGCTGTTTGAGAAGTTACTGAGAAAGCAGTATACGAAGAGCATGGATCTTAAACATAGCAACAGCTTGTCAGCTTATCGAGATCACAGTGGGTGCGATACCACATTACTGAGACTAGTTGAGAAATGGGAGATGGACCTAGACAATAGACAAGTTGTGAGAGTACTATCTTCAGACATAAGTAAGGCGTTTGATTCTCTTAGCCCACCACTACGTATTAAGAAACTTGGAATCATACACTTTTTGAGGAAATGCCTTTAACCTTCTGCAGTCGTATTTCTCTCATCGACAAAACAGGGTCACGTTGGAATCTGTGTCTAGTCAAAGGAGAAATATAATAAGAGGTTGCCCTCAGAGGTCACCATTTGGTCCCCTCGTGTGGAACTCATTTCAAAACAAGAAAAGCCGTACGAGCATTAGACCCTGCCGTTGTTCTCCCTTCCCCCAAGTGTGCAAAAGATATTACGGTCACTCAAGATACGAGCCCAAGTGGGGTAAGGTGAGTTTGCGACGAACATTTGTTTGGCCAAGCGAAAACCGGAAGTCTGGGGCTATTGACCACGAAAAAAAAACAGAGAAATAAACACGAAAGAAAACAAAAATGGGTATTACTAGGCCCCGTCCTGACTCAGGAGGAAATTTCTATGCATGCAGACGATTATTAAATCTTTGCCTCATGCTTGTCTACTAACATCGTTGAGGACACGTTGCTGCGTGAAGGAAAAAACTTCACCAAATGGTAGGAGGAATACCTGTTACAAGTGAACGTTCAGAAATGTCAATCCATGTTGCTGTGTTCTGGGAGAGTGACAAATACATTGAACCTACAAATAGGTGGAGTTAACACAGAACAACTGAACTTATTAAATAGTTCGGTGTACTCTTGGACTGTGAACTGAATTTTAGTGAGTATATCAGTTTTAATTGCAAAAAGCCTAGCCAACAGGTTGGAGTTTTGAGACGTCTAACGAAACTCATACCCACTAATGCTAACTTACAGCTATACAAACCTGCCGTATAATGCCTCACTTGACTTATTCAAGTGCTATTAAATAAGTGCAGCACTATTTGACAATTCTGCAGAGCCTCGAACAAACGAAAACTAGAACGACTACAGGAGAGAGCCCTCAGGCCAGCTTTCAACAATAAGTCAGACTCGTACGACATACTGCTTCAGCTGGCTGAGCTCCCTTCACTTGCCAACAGAAGACTTCAGGAAATAGCTATTCTTATGTTCCAGCAAAGAGGAGTCTACTACCGCACGTATTATGTACAGGAGCTGTTTGCACTGAAGGCAAACCGTGAGAGGAGATGCTATTTAAGAAAGTCAAATTTTAATCGGCCTCGTTTTAACCAGATTAAATATACGATTGAATATGGAAAGCATTCATTAAAATACCTTGGTCCTTTTCTTTGGTCGAAATTAACGAAGGAATTACGTGCCGAGGATAGTCTGCACAGATTCAAGACGAAAATAAGGAAAACTGGCCTGACTGCCTTAGTTGAAGATGGTTGCGAAAATTGCATGCTTTGTAATAATTAACTTTCTGACCATTTGGTATTCAACATTTATCCTGTTATCCTATTTTGATGTGCAAATGGGTGTGGATTTTCGATTTTAGCTTTGTGATAGTTTAGACGTGTCTTGTGTAACTATTTAGTATGAAGCATTTTTGGAGGTTGATGTGTAAATGGATCTAGTTTTTAGCTTTTATACTATATAGCTTTATATGTTGCTGTTATCTTTTATTTGTGTCATCAATTAGTGCTGTGCTACTTCTGCTACTAATTGTATCTGTTTTTCTTCCTGATGCAGAAAATGGAAACTACTCTCGGTGGAGTGACTGGTCTCCATGTTCTGTAACTTGTGGAGCGGGAAGCCGCTTCCGAAACCGTTCTTGTACAAATCCTCCGCCGGGTCCTTATGGAGATGACTGCTCTAAACTGGGAGACAGCACCGAGACAGAGGAATGCAACAAACCAGTTTGCCCAGGTAGTACTCGGCAAGAATTGAAAGTATAGTCTATGTTTATATCCTCGAATTTTTCAATGACAATTTTCTAAAGAGAAAAAGATTCAACGGGCAAAATACCAGGCGCTGTAAAAGCAAACTGAAGCCGATCGGGGAAATGTGACTTGATTCAACCAGCATGAAGACGGCTTTCGCAAAAGGCAACAAATCAAAAATTAAACTTGAGGTTTACATCCTCATGGATTTTTCGAGAAAACTTACTAGTTAGTTAGTAGTAATAATATTGATGAGAACGAGCGGTTCAAACAACAGCCGCAATATAAGAAAAAACAAACAAACGAAATCTATAGACTGTTAGAGAAATTTAAACAAAACTAAGTGAGGCCTCTTTTCATTTGAGAACTGTCTCAGTGAAATTCCCCCTTTACAGACAGCCATTTCAGTTTGGCCAAAATCAATAAGTACATAAAGGTATTTTAATGAAATTGTATCAGTCTTTTCTGCTGTTCTGACAGACACAGGCCAGCAGAACTGACAGCAAAATCATATTATGGTAATTTTATTTAAGTGCCGAAACCATTTTCGTCGAGTAATCGAACTACACATTTCTCATAGCTCATGTCTCAAGTTTATAGCAATTTGGCTGCTCCAAAATTATGAATGGTTTGAGAAAGAAGCTCTTTTGTCATATGCTATCACATTTGTCATCACCATGTACACCATGTACCTTGCGATGTTGAAACTACTTGGTCTGGCCCTAAGAATTAATTTGTGAAACTACTTTATAATGTAACCATAATAACCCGTATTCCCAAATGGCGGCTGACCTGGGGCGAGTTGATGGAATCGAGCATGGAATCGAAGCGTTTTTAGGATAATCGCCGAAGGAAGAATGAAAACATGTCTGTTCTGTATGTAGTTTTGTACTTCGTGAGGGCAATATCCCGGTTCCTGGATCCTCTTTATGTGGAAGAAATCTATCTTAGCTGATCATGAAAAATTACGAGTTAAATCTATTGGCTTTAATGCTGCAGTGGTTTCACTTAATTTCAACATGTTATTAAAAGCGGTAAGCTTGTATCGCTCGATTGATCTGTTGATTCGATGTTGATCGAGTTTTTCACCTGACATAATTTATGCTACCCCTTTGTCTTCATGAATTCTTTAGAGTTGAACACTACACCAGTCAACGAAAGGATTGTTTTCTTCTTTATCCTGAGACAATTTATTGTACACAAGCCGAAAACTTGACAATCTATCTCTCTACAAGGATGACTAGTGTCTTGTGATATGCAGACTTTGTAAATCTTCGAGCATTGTTTTTCTGGAAAAACATGTTGATTGCAGTGTCCAAACGAAGAAACATAAAGTTGATCTTTAAGTGAAAGATGATAAATAAAATTGCCAATTGTCTCTTACGGGATCCTTTCCGCAATGCGGACATGGAACCGCAAAAATTACTTTTTAAGTTTGAAAGTTCTCTGTCGATCTCTTACTGAGGTAAAGTATGTTTGCGTCCCTTTGGCTATAGTTCTCATCGTAAGAGTTAACTTCCCAACATTTTTCAGTCCTTTCCCACTGGATTTACAAATGTCAGCATTTGCTGAATCGTGAGCAAGTTTGCGAACCCATCATAAAACGAAATAAGATCAAATTCTGCAAATTATCTATGCAAACTTACTTGAATTTAACTGGGCATTTAACATTGAATTGACGCTTAATTCGGCGTGAGCATTTCCCGATTGGATTTAAGAGTTTTGGAGTCGTTCTTTTAAAATTGATACTTCCTAATTTAATCAAACAATTTCCCTTTTGTATCACTGTAGAGATTACTTGCATACCGGTCAAGAAATTACTCTCCCCGTCTGTAAAAATTTCAAAATTTGCGACTTATACCTTGACTACTACATGGCACGATACAACGCTCAATTTCTCAAGTCTTGCTAATTTTAACCCTCGGGCGTACAAGGGGGAGGATGCCACCCCTCCCAAAAGGTTTTCCTTGAAATTTTCCAAAACGCATTATCATCTAGACCTGCCGTTTTCATTAGCTATGAACCTATCCTTAAGACACATTTTGACATAGGTTTCGTGAGAATCGGTTGCTATGGTTACGAGATATGACGTCATAAGTAGCAGGTGGTCAAGCCATTTTTTAAGAAAAATTCCTGTTTTTTACCCTTTTTAGGTGAAAAATGCAAAAAATGTCAACAAAAAGCGGCAAAATGTTTAATTATGTGAAATCCTACATATCCAGCATCAAAAAGTTCCAATTTTCCATCCCCTCCCTCCAAAAGTGTCTCACAGCATGCTACCAACATCCTTCAAAGCGATGCCATTAATGTTTAGCAGCAAGCGCATGTTGAATGCTTCGCAAAAACCGTTTGGCCACATGCGTTCAACATATCTCAGCGTGCTAGGCAGCTGCTGAAACTGCCTGGCCGAATGTTATTAATATTCTTCCACATACCTTTGACTGTTTTTTCTAGAGAATGGAAATTACTCCCCATGGAGTCCTTGGTCCCCATGTTCGGTATCGTGTGGGGTTGGAAGCCGCTCACGTTCTCGCTCTTGCACAAATACTACCCTCAGTCTTTTAAAGGATAGCTGCTTTCGATTGGGAAACATTGTCCAGACTGTTGAATGCAACAATACAAATTGCCCAGGTATAGATTTAATTAATAAACAATCGCAACACAGTAATTAAGATATAAATTTCTCTCGATTAGTCAAAATTTTAGATTGTCGTTTATAGATTATTTAACTCCTATTTTCCTGACATCACCTTTATGTTTCCCTGGCATAGGTGCCTCCTTAACAACCAAGGAAAAGTCAAGTAAGTAAACTATGCGAGGTTGGTAAATTTATGTTTAGTGGTTTTAAACTGACAAATCTGCACTCAAGACTGATCCTTTCTCTGACAAGTTTTAAAATACTTTTACCTCCTACGATTTACCTATGTACACTTCACAGATAATTGCACATTACCAACCTCCAAACTGGAGTTCCAGAATTGTCGTCTGTTCAACCTCTTTCCCAGGGTTTTCCCTTTTAAATCGGGGGGCCCAATTTTAAAAGGGAAAAACCCTGGGAATGAGGTTGTTCTCCCTGGTTCCAGCCCGCTCTATCGAAACACACAAGACCGGATCAAAACCAATTGCATTTTACTCCCTTTTCACTGTCCTCTTGAGTTTCTGGATTATTAACAATAGGAGTACCAAGATTTTGGAAGATTCTGCTTAGGCTGTGAAAAATAACTGTGAACTTGTTGAGACACGCTCCCAAAAAAATGGATTTCCATCCAAAAACGCGCTCTTGACATCAAATAGTAAACCTAAATACAGTCCTGAAACCCCCTCCCCCTTTCAATATGGTTGCTTGTTACTTTGAATGTCATTATTAAATCCATAACGACATTGATAAATGTCAGAAATAACCATCAATATAGCGAGTGTGTCAGGTGTTTTTGCAACTACTTGTAGATCTGGGTCGTGCTACGTCATGCACCAGTATGGAATTTTTGTGTTGATTTCTCAGACGTATATTTCCCAGGAAGAGGGGTATCTTTATTTAACCATGGTATCCTAATCAGACACATGACTGGTATCCAGAGAAGCCAGGAAATTATAGTCAACTTTCAACATTTGTACCAGCCGAATTGCATGGATTATTGGCTGAAATCATTTTTCTTCATGCAGCTTCTACTCATATTCAAACTTATGTGCCCATTTCCGCTGGAATTCTTGTGGTGTTAGCCGTTTTTGCTGGGTTATTGAGGTACTATTTGTTCTTCAAGAAAAGGAAATCTTCACTAGGTTAGTACGTACTATTATAACCTGGTTTAAATCTGCTGGTGTAGTGACAAGCGCGTTGGACATGGATAGCACTTTTATCGCCGGAAGGATGGAGGGACAGATCAAGCCTTGGTCTCTGCAATGTTTCTTGTAGTTTCCTTAGACAAGAAACTTTACCCTCCACGTTGTTTATCTAAAACCAGATGTATTAATCAGTATAGGCGACAAACTACTGGCTGTAACCGTATCCCATTCAAAGGGGAGCTAAAGAAAACTTATTGGAATTAAAACAATGAAAACTAAACATAGTTAGAAACAAAATAGTAGCACACAAGATAGTAAAGGAAGAAAAGGGGCTGGAACTGAAGTCGAAAAGAAAGGGGGGGGGATTACCAGGGTGGTGTAAGACCGGAGGTAAAGAGTAAGAGCGGAGTTACCCCTCGGTCAGTATTCAGAAACAGAGATGTGATATTTACTGTATGGATTTTCAGCGACAGATTGATCGTTTATAAAACACATAAAGACATACCTAACGGGCTCGCATAACATTAGCGAGTGGTGTATCACAAATACGATGTCATACAGGTACACCTTTCCGCGGCAGTAATAAAGAGTGCGTTTTTCTGAAAACTGGAACTTAATTTTAGTAGTAGGAAGTAGTAGTAGGAATTATTTTTTTCTTTTTTCAAAAAACCATCTGTTTTTCTTCCTTTTTTCTTAACTATTTGTTTCGTTGTTGCTTTTGTTGTTTTTAACATAAACAAGTTGGGGGGCGGATAGTGGAGCGCTTTATGGATTTTTTGACGGCAGTCGAAAGCATCATTTCTGTCAATTTTGTCGTAAGCGTATTTTTTTCTTCTTTCAGGTGACACCTCAAGTTTTGGTAAGTGTTATCCTCTTCGATTCTGTCACATGCAAATGGTCAGTGACGATTTTAATTGATTTCGTTCTCTTTCTGCAGAATTCTCATACCACGCGTTCATAATATACAGCCAAAGCGACTGCGATTGGGTAAGCCGAAGGCTTCTTCCCCTCCTGGAAGAAAAGCATGGTTTAAAGTGCTGCGTACACTACAGAGACTTTACACCTGGAAAGCCCTTTCAAGACACCATGGCGGAAAGTGTGTACAATAGTTACAAAATCATAGCAGTGTTATCAAGTAATTTCTTGAACAGCAACTACTGCAGCTACGAACTAAATATCGCCAAATATCGTCTTCTGAACAGAAGGGATGAAAGTCTGGTCGTTATAAGAATTGATAACGAAGATTGCCGCAAGCTTCCTAAAGAGTTAAGGAAGAGAAATTTCATCGACTATTCTAATGCACTGGAAAGGCCTCTGTGGGAGCACAAACTGATACGGTTTCTAAATATTCCTGAAGATTTTAGTCTTAAACGAGAGGAGACTGTAGAGCAGGACTACAGCGATGACAACAGTGGTAATGCTGTTTTGGCTAACATTAGGAGTAGTTCAGAGAATGAAGGCCACGAGTTCAAAATATGGACTAATACGGAAATCATCGGTCAGTCTCCTGTTATCATTTTTCCCCATTCTCAATCTAATGGCTCGTTGATAGAAGAGCGGGAAACAGTATTATAGACGCGATATTACTTTACTTAAAAATCGACAGCATAAAGAAATAGCTGATTCAGCGAGCGGAGCTTCTGATACACTGGAAAGGCCTCTGTGGGAGCACAAACAGCCTCAATTGTTCATACTCCTGAAGATTTCAGACTTAACCGAAACGGGACTGTGAAGCAGGACTGCAACAATGACAACAGGAGTAATGCTGTTTTAACTAACAACGGAAACTGCTCAAGGAATAAAATAGGCCACGAGTTCAACATTGCCGGGGCTGATACGACGGAAATCGTAAATTAAGCTCTTGCTATCATTTCTCCCCATTCTCAATCTAATGGCTCGTTGATCCTAGATGAGAGGAAACAGTATTATAGTAGCTTAAAATTGAGAGCATAAAGAAAAAAAAGGATTTAGGGCTCGAGCAGAGCTTGTTTAGAATTCTTTAAAGAAATGAAGGTGACGAACTACACGGTAAAGGGCCTAGTACGATACACATTCTTCTTAATCATGATCGAACTTGCTGATACATTTCAAATCTTAAAACGCTTACAAAAACGCTATTTTCGGGGTCAAGCAAGTTAAGGCATGGGTCCCCTGCTTATTTGGCTAAGTGGCGTTTAAAACGGATTGTTTTGATCAATGTTTATGATAATTGGCAAGTAATTTTTTCTCGAAGGCCTTAACAATATGTGACAGATTTGATGTTCAGATTTCAGTCACGTGACCTGCAAAATAAATGGTTATTAACGAACAAAATATTCAGATTAAAACGGGGCAAAGAAAATGAAAGAGCAGCGCATATTCTTGGGTACAATTCTTCTATTCTTAAGGTGGATATTATGAATTAGCCCTGCATGTGTGTCTATGTGGAATAGGGATTACGTAATTAAGGGAAACAGGTCACGTGACTTTTAAAACAGCTTAATAACTTTTGATAAAAATAGCTTTGTCCACATCACAAGGCAAAGTGACAATCCAGACAATTTGGCTGACAATGTGACCACGAATATTTCTAGGCTTATGCTTAGCAACCTTGCCCCATTTGAGAAAACACGTTTTATGACGTCAGCGACAAAGGAATGTCACTTGATACAAATGATCACCTTTACAAAAAGCATCTAGTCAGATGAAACTGATGATAGCTCTATGGAACTTTAAATTTGGATCCTTTTACGTTTTTAAAAGGATATAAATATTCTCTGCGGGGGGTCTTTCAACGCCTCCAAACCATGCCTTCAATTGCCTGAGTATACGTCAAAAAAAAAAACGTTTTGCCCTAGTCAAGATACATAACCGGATAACTAAAGCACTGATCGGCAAAGCGTTGACTTTTAAATCGTTGCAAACTAGATAGTTCAAAAAGAAAGATTTAAGGTTCTGTCTAGGATTTATTGTTTGGGGGAGAAGTCCCAAGTGGCCGAAGGCCACGAGCTTCCTAAGGGGGTCCAGGGGAATGCCTCCCCCCCCTGAAATTTTTTGAAATGAATATGGATCCTAAGGATTGGGATAATTTATTTAATGTCAGGAACACAGGGAGTGGTTACCCAATCTCCCGAGCCAGGGGCTCATGATATAAGTGTTTGACAGAGCTAAAAAAGAAACTATGAAAAAAGCCAAGAACTAAGCCAAAAGAAAAAAGCCAAAAAGCTAAAAAACAGAACAAATTAATACATATCGAGAAAGCTAGCTAAAATTACATATATCTATATAATTAATTGATCAAGTGAGAAGGTAATTATTTTAATTAAAATGCATGATTTATGTAAAAATGTATACACATTGGATCAGTGTATATAAATAAGATAACATTAAAGGCAATTACTACATTAGCAGCCGATAAAATTCAACTTATTTAAATGTTTGCGAAACGATGACACATTAGATGCCTTCTTTACAACTAATGGCAGCTGGTTCCAGATACGAGAAATAATGTACGTATACGAACTATGAAAGAATCGTCTATTATAAGAATTTTGTTCAACGTTTAGCCCTCTACTTCTAAGATTTTATGTAACTCGAGATTTGAATAAATTAGCTATATAACATGGGCCATTTTCCTTAAAACATTTAAAAAATATTATTAGAGATTGTTGTATACGTCTGTGTTCTAGTGTATTCATGTCCGCCATCCTAAGAACTGACTCAATCAGATGCAACTGGTGCATTTTGAGACACAATTTTGAGATAATGTTACAGCGGTATTTCATTTTAATTTTTAGTCGTGATCACGTTTTGACAAAGTTACATTTAGCTCCAATATCTGCTAACGTCACCAGAAGAGTTACCAGACATGTCTAATTGCACAAATATTAAATATACATACTCATTGTTTACAGTAACTGAATAACATAAATAAACTCAACAACGGCAATTGGTCTTTGGAAAATCTCCCTGATCAACTTGAGGATCTAAATGTATTTTCCTTCTCCAAAAAGTTGAATGGAAATTGACTTGAATTACTAATCCAATTTGCGCTTCTTTACGCGTTTATAATGATCAGCCACTGACTCAAGGACATCATCTGACAACTGGTCAGGACCTTCGATGCAAATGCACATGGTGTGTTCAAGTGCATCCTCACCGAGCCTACTGCAGAGCCTTGTTTGAATTAGCTTCATGGCGCTGAAGGAATGCTCAACTGTCAGGGCTGTTGTCACCGGTAATACATTTTACAATCGCACCTACCTTTGCCAAGTTCGGAAAAGCAGTGGCAATGTCAGAGTTACCACTGTCTATGAATGTCGAGAGCACTTGTTGTAAGGTGCTGTCTTTGTACCGCACAAAAATGACTCGGCGAAACAGCTTCCATTCTGACTCTGTATCCTCAGCGTTAATGTCAGGTTGTGAGATGCCTACTTCTCCCTGAAATTGGATCCTTTGTGCGACACTGTAGAAATTGATTAGGGTTCGTATCTTTTCTATGCCGTAGTCTGCCAATTTATCTTCAGTTGGGAAGTGTCGTGGATCAAAAATAGACATAGCAGAGATAGGATCTGTAGACTCCATCCTTCCATTAATACAATGTGGTCAACAACACTTTGCACGTAAGGACGATAAACCTTGTGAAGAAACAAGTTCTTTTCCTCCTCTGTGATCACAATGTTCTTTACTCCAAGTTGCAAGTTCCAAATCACCATGTAGTGAACACTGAAGAATGATTCTTGAACCACGTGCTGGTATTTATGTTCTCCTTCAACTCCATTAACCGTTTAGTAGTGCTCTCAACCATTGCTGGTACGCTGGCAAGATCAATGTCCTTGGCCTGTACACTTGCTTGCAGTGTTGCCACCGGTATGCAGTACATCACAGAGCATGTAGATAAAAGCCACAGTCTTGTATATGGTCAAGAGAATAGCAATCCCATGTGCTTCTGCGTCGCCTTTCTCATCATAGATCTCTTCGAAAGTAATCAGCAATGCTGGCAAACTAAGCAGTACAGCCTGCACGGCCCTCTCACGGGCATTCTCAACCCCAAAGGCCGCGATCCTTGTGGTCAGCGCCATCGATCCGCGTAGATATGTGGTGTAACTATCATATAGTGGTTTGACTTAATCCACTATAGGCATAAACATAGGAAGCGATATACATAGCTATACACAGCCATACATGACTATACGCAGCTACACATAGCTATACATGGCTATACACAGTTATACATGGCTATACACGGCTATGTATTGCTATACATAGCCATACAGAGTATACACAGCTATACATGGCTATACATGGCTATACACAGACATAAATGGCTATAATGGCTATACATGGCTATACATGGCTATACATAGACATACATGACTATACATGGCTATAGATGACTATATACAACTATACATGACTATAAATGCCTCTACACGGCCTGGCACCTCCATACCTTACCGAAATGTTCACTTCTAATAACGCCTTAAACAATTACGGTCTGAGATCTTCTAATTACGACCTAGAACTGCCCAAATGCAGAACAAATTACTATAAGAATAGTTTTGCTTTCAGTGGCGTCAAGGTCTGGAATGCTCTCCCTCGCTACCTCAAAGAAGAAAGGTCTTTGGAAAAGTTTAAAAGAGGCTTACTACCGGCACATGTAAAGTAATTAGTTAAAGATCGCCTTGTAAATTGTTAAGTTTAAGTACATATTTTAAAGTATTGTATTAATTAGTTAATTCACGGATTTTATGGAAACCAAATTTAAACCTGTATGTTTAAATTTGATAACATTTCGTGTATAAATAAAAGATTCCATCCATCCATCCATCCATTCCATACATAGCTATACACAGCTATACATAGCTATACATGGCTATACATGGGTATACATGGCTATACACGGCTATACACAGCTATACATAGCTATACATGGATATACATGACTATACATGACTATACATGACAAGCCATGGCTATACATAGCCTTACATAGATATACACAGCTATACAGGGCTATACATGGCTATATATGCTATACACAGCTATACATAGCTATACATGGCTATACACAGTATGCATTGCCATGCATAGCTATACACAGCTATACATGGCTGTACGTGGATATACACAGCTTTACATAGCGATACACAGCTATACATGGCTATACACAGCTATACATTGCCATACATAGCTATACACAGCTATACATGGCTGTACGTGGATATACACAGCTATACATATCCATAAACAGCTATACATAGCTATACACAGCTATACATGGCTATACATGGCTATAAACAGCTATACATGACTATAAATGGTTATGCACAGCTATACATAGCCATACATAGCTATACACAGCTATACATGGCTATACACAGCTATACACGATTATACACAGCCATACACAGGCATACATAGCTGTAAACAGCAGCACATGGCAATACACAGTTATACATATCTATACACAGCTATACATGGCTATACACAGCTATACATGGCTATACACAGCTATACATGGTTCTACACAGCTATACAAAGCCATATATATCTATACACAGCTATACATTGCTATACGCGACTACACATAGCCATAAATGGCTATACACAGCTATAAATGAGTATACACAGCTATACAGAGCTATACAGAGCTATACATGGCTATACACAACTATACACAGCTATACACCTGGCTATACACAGCCATACATAGCTTTACACAGATATACATGGCTATACACAGCTATACATGGCTATACACAGATATGCATGGCTATACACAGGCATGCATAGCTATAAACAGCTGTACATAGCTATACTCAGCTATACATGGTATACACAGGCATGCTTGGCTATAAACAGGTATACGTGACTTTACTCAGCTATACATGGCTATACACTGCTATAAATAGCCATACATAGCTATACACAGATATACATGGCTATACACAGACATACATAGCTATAAACAGCTATACATGGTTATACACAACAGACATACGTGGCTATACACAGGTATACTTAGCTGTACACAGCTATACATAACAATACACAGCTATACACAGCCATACATGGCTATACACAGCTATAAACAGCTATACATGGATATACACAGCCACACTTGGCTATACCCAGCTATATATGGCTATACACAGCTATACACTGCGTTTGTTTTCCCTATCCCTTCTCCTGAAATATGCTGTTCTTTGTAATAATTTATTTATTGTTTGCGGTCTTTCTATCAGGGACCACGCGAGGGGCGAGCTGAGGTGGCTTTTACTCCCGTTCCCCTTTTTGGTGCCATTAATAAATAAATGAAAAAGTTGGACAATTTTTTTGTTTCAGGGTTAATCAGTTTTCAATTTACCCAGTTAAATATAATTTTTAATTTAGACAAAACAGGAACTGAATACTCTAACTCCGTGTTGAAATCGCCTTTCCTTCATTTGGCTTGATTAGTTGAAATTCTCACGCGCTCTTGGGGAATCTCGAAGAGTCTGGACCTGTTCAGACTTTTTCAAGTCACTTGAATCGATGGAAGTTGAAACTGTCGCTCTCGCTCTTGTCGGGCCATTAACTCTGCGCATACTGTCATTGACTCTTTCCTGTTGTTGAAGAGTTTGGACTTTAGTTGACTTTTGTTCTTGTGTTGTCCGGGCATTATAAATTACGACCGTTACTTTTTCAAGCTACTCTACAAATGTAAACGTTTCGTCTAGGATATATAGCTGCCAAAAGATATCATTTCCTCAGTTCTATCGATAACAAATAAGGCGTTCAGTGCTTAATTAGGCCGCTACGGACTGACTTTGGTAGAAATGTATGTTTCATGATACTAAACTCAGTAGTGATTTAATATTCTACAGGTCTGCTTGTACAAGTTCTTTTAAAGGAAAATGTTTTCATGTTTGAGATCTTTAAAAATGCGAATACGATGAGGTTCATAGCTTGCCGGTTTCATCTTTCGAGTAGAGCCGACCAAAGAACCTGTCAAGGGGCATTATTTTGGGACTGTTTTAACTGACAACTTTTATCACACTTGGCTGCTCTAGATGCATTGCTAATTACTTGAAAAGAGAAAGTTTTTGCGTGAGGTTTCCCCCCACCTGCTTTACACGAGTGATCACCAATTAGCCCCCCACTCTAAAATATGCCGCACGGTCCCTGTCTATTTAGTTGTCCCAGTTAACCGGTTTGAAACAACTTTTTTGGTCAGTGCTCGCTCAGAAAATTAATCTAGAATCATGTAGCGACGATGGGTCACCGCTTGTTATTTTGTGTTAACTCAGTCAGCTTTTAAGTAATTATTGTTCAGGATATCCAGAATAATGAAGGCTTTAAAATTCTAAGTAAAACATCTGTAAGTTTCTGATCCCTAGCACAAACTAAAATTTCAGCACATTCTTCCCAGACAGTGCATGTACCACCCTCATTTCGTTCGCTTCCACACTCACAGCTATACATAGCTATACAGGGGTACAAAGGTACAACGCAGGGTAGTATTAGTGGCCCATACCTTTTCAACTTATTCCTGAATGACTTGGAAATAGTTGGACACGAAGAGATATCTTTATTTAAATATGCAGATGATTCTACAACCTTAGTTACGATCTCTAGAGATTTGCCTGATGTATCGGGCATTGCATTGTCCAAATTTATGGATTGGACTCACGCAAATAGTGTGCACTGTAACACTAGTAAGTGCAATTACTCTTGCATAAGAAAGGCAACCCTGCAGCCTATCCAATGTTATACAGTATAACCAGGAGCCCATTATGATATCATGCAGTATAGTTGTATCTCTATGCTGGGAGTCACAATACAAAGTAATTGTTAGTTTAGCTTGCATGTTAAGGCAAAGCTTCATGAAGCCAGCAAATGTTTATTTATAATTACAGGCCTGTACGTGTAAGGAAGGATACACAGGGCGAATTAGATCGCATTAGATCAATGCGATTGTGCTCCCTAAAATACTGTATGGCCTTTCAGTTTTTGCAGCTAGTGCTTCTGACCTCACCGCTGTGGAAAGCTTTTTAAAAAGATGCCACAGGTATCTTCGAGCTCTTGCAAAATAGTGACCGCCGCCTTTTTGACAAACTTAAACGTAGTGACCATCCGTCACATAGTCTGCTTCCTAGGTATAAAGATTCATTGGAGCGCCTTAGAAATAGATCCAGTATAAGACCTTCTATAAGTAGAGAACGTTTTACAATGTAAAGATAGCTTTTTTAATAGATTACTTTTTAAGTATAACCTAGTTAGTTCCTAATTTAGTTCACTTATATATTGTACTTTTACGCATATAAATAATTTTTAAAATAATTTCTATTGTAACATCTGATACCTATTTTCATCCGATGAATAAATACATTGTTATTATTATTATTATTATTATTATTATTATTATTGTTATTATTATTACTATTATTATTATTATTATTATTATTATCATTATTATTATTATACACAGCTATATATGGCCATACACAGCCCACAACCCTTATGGGCTCCTGGCTTTACATAGCTGCAGCCTTCCGCAAGCTCCTTAGCGGGCCACATATCAAACGTGTCGCCCTCTTTTGATCAGACTTCCACATAGGGCAGGCATGCACAGGTGCCTTGAAGGCTATTGCCAACCAGGAGCACCTGTCGGTTGCATGTAGAGTCCCGGTGGCTTTTTCCTTGCCTAGTTCCTGTGTGGCTTTTTCCCATGCCTTCACGGTCAATCCATTTCGGTGACGTATCCGAGATTGGACCAGGTGACGCGAAACGATTTTTCCGCGACGAGATATAGAGGCCTAGGAACTAGGCAAGCTTTTTCCCACGTCTTCATGCATCTTTCGGACACTCGTGGTCGTCGCAGAGATGAATATCTATGTCACATTCTCTGTACTTCTGTTGGTTCTGTGCTCTTTGTTTTCATTTGGGCGAGGAGTTTGGTTCTCTGAAGAGGAGCAAAAGCTACTGGATAAGGTATTAGAAGAGTATACTGCCTGTTCGGATCATTATCGTTACGATTCTGTGATCAACACTGGCTTGGTGAATTCGCGACGCCTGCCAAAAATCTTCATTTGGTGCCCTCTACAGCATAACGGTGTACAGATACAGTGTCCGGTGCATCTTTGTCAATTAACATTCGACAGATGGACATCCTGTGTTGTTAGCGATAATACATACAACCCACGTCTTGTGTATGATTTGGAGGGCGACATCGTTTTAGTTCAAGCTTCCTATGTTTGTCCTCGTGGCGATAGGTTCCTGTCTGCCTCTAAGGAAATTTTGGACGTGTTACCAAGTCCACTAAAGGATTCCTTTCCGTTTAGAATGTCGCACAGATCTGCTTGTTCAAACCGCCTGCTTGATTACCTAATAACGTCCTTGACCATGGGGCACATGCACAGCTTCCTCGATATAACAGAATCTATACTCGACACATGCAAGCCCATTGTTTTCAAGTTCGGGAAATGACAAGTTGATGCAGATATTTCTGTCCTATTATGAACAGATCAAAGCATCGATTGACAATTTCGTTTTGTCTGCGCATTGACTTGGGTTGACGACGTGGTTGACCATATAGCAAAGTTATACATCATGTCTTTTGAAGCTATTTCACCAATTTTAAGTTTACCTTTCTAAAACCCACTCTTGAAGAACTTTCTGTAATGCTCCTTTGATCCTTCATCGACTACAAACGGGAAATTGCTAATCATCCCCCCCCCCCTTTTGTAGGTTGTTTCGAGCGAATCACCGCCGGCCGCCATTTTGTCAATTGCAGAATCAAAGCACGGATACCCACTCACCCCATCCCCGTCCCACTGCACGTCCGTTAGGGTCCGTCCGCATGTAATCCGAATTCACGGATGCTTTTGAATAAGTCAAAGTAAAGTGGCGTTTTCTACAACACGTTCGTTGTCTGATAGAGTTTTTAATATCAGAAAACTTCGAGTGAACCAAACACGTGGGCGAAACACATGAGCGAGCTCGCCTGAATTTAAACTAATCTCGGCTAAGTATGAGACTACTAGGTGGTCCAATTATCTGAAACAATTTTTGGTTACCTTTCTTTAAGTTATTGATTCTGCTTATTTCTCTCAGAAATGCACTGGAGAATGAAATTTCATTTTAGGAGAAATAGTTCTTTAACAACATGCATACCTTAACGGGAATAAGCTCGCGGGCGTCTCACAAGTTCACGCAAGTAGTTGTCGCATACTTCCTTGACGTAAGCTGGCAGGTATTGATCTCTGCTTGGAGCCGTCCACAAACCCTTGCCTGGAATCTTTGCTAAAATGGACAGCTGCGAGGACATCTCTCGTAGGGTGAGGTAATGAGTGGAGCTGATGGTTAAGAACAGGCTCCAATTAGTGAAAACTTAACAACATATAAGGGAACCAAAACCAGTGAATATACCTAGTTAAAACAAGTGAATAACTAAGCTCAACCCAAACCTTTTAGAGGAGCTTCCGTCAAGACATTGGCAGCTAGCCGGAATTACTTCAATCAAATATCCCTCAACTGCACTTCCAGATGAAACGAAGCCTTTACAGGCAATACTGAAGTTTGTAAGGGCCTGAAAAGTACGATTCTTGTAGTACCCTATCGCACCATCTTTCTCAACAAGGCCCACATCGATTTCGGCGTCTTTTTTTTCTTGGGAAGGCCCCGCTTCCGAGTTTTGTGATCCTTCCGCCATTTTCAACGGAGTGAAATGCACTCAGAGTGTACACGATCTTACACGTGTTTGTAAGTTGTGAAAACAAAACAATACGCCGTTGTTACCAAAAAATAAGTGATATGATTTGATGAAAACGTGTCCATAGTGAACTTGAATGACAGTTAGTTTCACAGTTAACAAGATATTAAGCAGACATCGCGAAAGTGCCAATGAAGAAGATAAGAGTCAGCCTTCGTAGCTACCGATACTTTTGGTGCAGTGGAAAAATTTTGGTGGTTTTAACGATTGCGGTGGAATCGCTTGGAATATTTTCACAAGGCGAGTCAAAATCTGCTCTGCAACAAATCTTGTCCAGATTCATCCACAAAGTGGGCCTGAGTGGGCAGGAAATTCCTGAAATTGTGAGAGTAGTGGATACGTCAATCAAAGGTAAGTTGATCTCCCTTGCCTCAGATCTATCGACAACAAACGTTCCCTTATGTACCCAGTGATATTATTTTCTCAGCCATGGGTCGCACTTGGCAAATTTTTGCGAAAGTTCATTGACTTTGCAGTGAAAATCTATCAACAGCGAAATTTTTCTGGTGCGACCTAATTTTTCCGGTTCGCAAAAACTTTGAAAATCGGCAACAACATCAAAGACGCCGTAGTGCTTGGTGGGGCAGGCTGAGCTGAACAATAAGAATCACAGCAGCAAAAGTCTGTCGTTAGTTTTGAAAACGAAGACCCCGAAAACGAAGACCCGAAGACCCGAAGAACCATTACGAAAACGAAGACCCTTACGAAAACGAAGATCCATTACGAAAACGAAGACCCCTTTCGAAAACGAAGACCCATTACGAGAACGAAGCCCCCTCTTTTTTAACCAGAGGGACACAAAAACAGACAGAGTAATATAATGGCAAGAAGATATCTAAACGGGCATTTGAACGTAACACAAAACTGTGTTGTTAATCTTCCGTTTACCGCTATAATTCGCACAGGAAGTAAAGTGTTGTGGATTCACTCGCCTTCAATTTGTTTTTTTATATTACTGATTTTCAAATGAAGAAAACAAAAACAAGAACCATTACAAGATGTAGACTTGTTAAAAGTCCGCACAATGAAAAATTCGAATTGCTAGGAGCCTTGTGTAATATTTGTAAAAACAAACTCGTCTAGTTAAAAAAGAGTGGGTCTTCGTTTTCGTAATTACGAAAACGAAGACCCTCTACAAAAACAAAGACCCATTACGAAAACCCCTCTTTTTTAACTAGAGGAGTTTGTTATTACAGTACACACGGCTCCTAGCGTACTTCTGTGTTTTTACCACATCTTGAAGTCATCTGTGTGTTCATTATCAGAGTACACACGCACGTCCAAATGGAATCCATTCGTTCAATAACAGTCCGTGTCCGAGTCATTTTGGTACACTGTCAAGAAGTTACAACACTTTGTACCAATTATGTGACTAACAATGGTTTTCTGCAATTTGTGCACGTCACTGACTTCACCTGTCTTCGCTAAAATTAGTGGTTCGAACTCAGAGTAACAAATGTATGGTAATGGTATGTACATACGTCAGTCAAACTTTTATTAACTGGACGCGGACACCTAAAAATTTCAAAACGCGGACCCATGAAATTACTTTTTTTTTATGATTGATATGGTGACATGACACAAAGAAGCAGCAAAATACAACTTAATTAACCAATAACAACAACAAAAACAACTGAAGTCTTATGTAGAAGAAACGTACGGCGGATTTGCTTATCGTTTTTGCCTGTGATTTGTTGACCTCAACAGCGCCCACCATGTATAGCCATGTATAGCCATGTATAGTTGTGTATAGCCATATATGACTTTGTATAGCCATATATAGCTGTGTGTAGCCATGTATAGCTGTATACAGATATGTATAGCTGTGTCAGTATAGCCATGTATACCTGTGCATAGCTATGTATAGCTGTGTATAGCCATGTATAGCTGTGTATAGCCATGTATTGCGGTGTATAGCTGTGTATAGCTATGTATAGCTGTGTATAGCCATGTATGGCGGTGTATAGCTGTGTATAGCCACGTATAGCTGTGTATGGCTAAGTGTGGCAGTGTATAGCTGTTTATAGCTACGTATAGCTGTTTATAGCCATGTATAGCTGTGTATAGCCATGTATGGCGGTGTATAGCTGTGTATAGCCATGCATAGCTGTTTATGGCTAAGTATGACAGTGTATAGCTGTGTATAGCTTTATATAGCTGTGTATAGCTATGTACAGCTGTGTATAGCTATGTATATCTGTGTATAGCCATGCATAGCTGTATATAGCTGTGTATAGCTGTGTACAGCCATGTAGGACTGAGTATAGCCATGTATAGCTGTGTATAGCCATGTATGTCGGTGTATAGTCATGTATGGCTGTGTATAGCCATGTATGGATGGATGGATGGATGGAATCTTTTATTTATACACGAAATCTTATCAAATTTAAACATACAGGTTTAAATTTGGTTTCCATAAAATCCGTAAATTAACTAATTAATACAATACTTTAAAATATGTACTTAAACTTAACAATTTACAACGCGATCTTTAACTAATTACTTTACAAGTGCCGGTAGTAAGCCTCTTTTAAACTTTTCCAAAGACCTTTCCTCTTTGAGGTAGCGAGGGAGAGCATTCCAGACCTTGACGCCACTGAAAGCAAAACTATTCTTATAGTAATTTGTTCTGCATTTGGGCAGTTCTAGCTGTGTATAGGCATCTATAGCTGTGTATAGCTATGCAGGACTGTGCATAGCTATGTATAGCTGTGTATCGCCTTGTATGGCTGTGTATAGCCATGTGTGGCGGTGTATAGCTATGTATAGCTGTGTATAGCCATGTATAGCTGTGTATAGTCATGTATGGCTGTGTATTGCTATGTATAGCTGTGTCTAGCTATGTATAGCTGTGTATAGATATGTATAGCTGTGTATAGCTATGTAGAGCCACGTATAGCTGTGAATAGCCATGTATGTCTATGTATAGTCATGTATGGCTGTGTATTGCTATGTATAGCTGTGTGTACCTATGCATAGCTGTGTATAGCTGTGTATAGCTATGTAGAGCTATGTATAGCTGTGTATAGCCATGTATAGCTGTGTATAGCCATGTATGGCTGTGTATAGCCATGTATGGCTGTGTATAGCAATGTATAGCAGTGTGCAGCCATGTATGTCTGTGTATAGTCATGTATGGCTGTGTATAGCCATGTAGGGAAGTGTGTAGGCATGTATTGCTGTGTATAGACATGTAGGGCTGTGTATACCACGTATAGCTGTGTACAGCCATGTAGGACTGTGTATAGCTATGTATACCTGTGTATAGCCATGTACAGCTGTGTATAGCCTCGTATGGCTGTGTATAGCCATGTAGGACTGTGTATAGCCATGTAGGGTTGTGTATTGCTATGTATAGCTGTGTATAGCTGTACATAGCTGTGCATAGCTGTGTACAGCTGTGTATAGCTATGTATATCTGTCTATAGCCATGCATAGCTTATATAGCTGTGTATAGCTGTGTACAGCCATGTAGGACTGTGTATAGCCATGTATATCTGTGTATAGTCATGTATGGCTGTGAATTGCTATGTATACCTGTGTATTGCTATGTATAGCTGTTTATAGCTGTGTATAGCTATGTGTAGCCATGTATAGCTCTGTATAGCCATGTATGGCTGTGTACAGTCATGTATGGCTGTGTATAGCCATGTATAGCTGTGTATAGCCATGTATGGCTGTGTATAGCCATGTAGGACTGTGTATAGCTGTGTATAGCTATGTATAGTTGTGTATAGCTATGTATAGCCTTGTATAGCTGTGTATAGCCATGTATGGCTGTGTATACTCATCTTTGGCTGTGTATAGCCATGTATAGCTGTGTATAGCCAGGTGGGGCTGTGTAGAGTCATGTAGGGCTGTGTATAGCCATGTATAGCTGTGTATAGCTATGAATAGCTGTGTATAGCTATGTATAGCCATGTATAGCTGCGTATAGCCATGTATGGCTCTGTATACTCATGTATGGCTGTGTATAGCCACGTATAGCTGTGTATAGCCATGTAGGGCTGTGTAGAGTCATGTAGGGCTGTGTATAGCCATGTATAGCTGTGTATAGCTATGTATAGCCATGTATAGCTGTGTATAGCCATGTATGGCTGTGTATAGTCATGTATGGCTGTGTATAGCCATGTATGGCTGTTTATAGAAATGTATGGCTGTGTATAGCCATGTATAGCTATGTATCGCTGTGTATAGCCATGTAGGACTGTGTGTAGTCAAGTAGGGCTGTGTATAGCTGTGTATAGCTATGTATAGCTATGTATAGCCTTGTATAGCCATGTATAGCTGTGTATAGCCATGTAGGGCTGTGTATAGCCATGTATAGCTGTGTATAGGCTATGTATAGCTGTGTATAGCCATGTATAGCTGTGTATAGCCATGTAGGGCTGTGTATTGCTATGTAGGGCTGTGATAGCCATCGATAGCTGTGTATAGCCATGTATGGTTGTGTAGTAATTTGTGGCTGTGTATAGCTGTGTATAGCTATGTATAGCTGTGTATAGCTATGTATAGCCATGTATAGCCATGTAGAGCTGTGTATAGCCATGTATGGCTGTGTATAGTCACGTATGGCTGTGTATAGCCATGTATAGCTGTTTATAGCCATGTAGGACTGTGTATAGTCATGTAGGGCTGTGTATAGCCATGTATAGCTGTGTATAGCGATATAAGGCTGTGTATAGCCATGTAGGGCTGTGTATTGCTATGTAGGACCGTGTATAGCTAGGTATAGCTGTGTATAGCTGTGTATAGCTATGTATACCCATATATGGCTGTGTATAGCCATGTATGGCTGTGTATAGTAATGTATGGCTGTGTATAGCTGTGTATAGCTATGTATAACTGTGTATAGCTATGTATAACCATATATAGCCATGTATACCTGTGTATAGCCATGTATGGCTGTGTATAGTCATGTATGGCTGTGTATAGCCATGTATAAAACTGTGTATAGCCATGTATAGCTGTGTGTAGCTATATATGGCTGTGTATAGCCATGTATAGCTGTGTATAGCCATATAGGGCTGTGTATAGCCAGGTAGGGCTGTGTATTGCTATGTAGGACTGTGTATAGCTATGTATAGCTGTGTATAGCTGTGTATAGCTATGTATAGCCATATATGGCTGTGTATAGCCATGTATGGCTGTGTATAGTAATGTATGGCTGTGTATAGCCATGTATAGCTATGTAGAGCTGTGTATAGCCATGTAAGACTGTGTATAGTCATGTAGGGCTGTGTATTGCTCTATGTAGCTATGTATAGCTATGTATAGCTGTGTATAGCCATGTGTGGCTGTGTATCGCCATGTGTGGCTGTGTATAGCCATGTAGGACTGTGTATCGCCATGTATAGCTATTTATAGCTGTGTATAGCCATGTAAGATGTGTATAGTCATGTAGGGCTGTGTATATCTATGTATAACTGTGTATAGCTATGTATATCGCTTCCTATGTTTATGCCTATATTACATTAAGGCAAACCACTATATGACAGTTACACCACGTACCTACCGACGCCAGCACGGAAACCGCTGATCAAATCCGCCGCCTCATCTCGTTTCCAGTTCCCTTAGAGCTGCGCTTTAGAGAGACAACTGTTTCCAAAAAGTTTTTTCTACAACAGTTTCTACCCAATTTTTTTTTCTTTTTCACCCAATATTTTTGCCTTTTTGGCGAGGTTAAGCAAGAAACCAGTGTTTTCATTTCGCCGGAGGGTGAAAAGATGAATTGAAGTTTACACTAAGACGCTTTCTGTTATCAGATCCATCATCAACTGCCTTATGATGAGATTAACATTCCTTTAGTCATTGCTTATAAAATGACATGATTAAATGAAAGGTTGACAAATCAACAGCCCAATGCATGAGTTTTTGCTAACTTCTCTCTGACAAGTCACTTTCCGTCATGATTTTATTAAATGTTATGACAGTTGTCATGGACACAGATATTTCATTTCTCTCTGTATATTAATAATCTGTAAATTGATGGAAAATTTGCGCGTAATCAAGGATAAAAAATCATAAAGAGCGAAAAGAACGGTGCTTAAAGATGCGTAATGGGCTGAAAAGGAGCGTAAATTTTATTCAGCAAAGCCGTTCAAAACACAACGGGAAAATCACCTTATATTTCATATTTGCCTGTCTTCTGCAATTAGAAAATGTATCGCGCGTAAAGAAGGGATATAGAATCGTAAAAAGCATAAATAACGGTGCGTAAAGATTCGCTGAACGGCGTTAAAGAGCCGTGATGTATTGACAGCAATGCCGGACAAAATACAGCGGGGAAATCTTGAATGAATGATGAGACGTAAAAATTTCATTTCGCTCTCTATTTTCATGATCACAAGTAATAACCGCTAGTTACACCCATCTTCATTTTTGTGCTTTACGTGTATTTATTGCCCTTTACGCAGCCTTCACGCGTTCTGTGAATTTACGCGTCTTTACGCACCATGGAACCAATACGTAAAGAAAAGGCCTTTTATTTACGTATATTTACGCGTGATATAAACAATTGTAAATCCATGAATTCATGCTGTGGTTTGTTTAATGGGAGCTTAAGATTGGAAATTGGTGGTAAAATAGGCCAAGTCACCTCTAGTTGATCAACGTTCCCTTTCCAAGTTTTTTGAAGGGTTGAGGCCAAAACTTTTCTAGTGGATAGGAAGGGGATAAAAGGTAGAAGATAAAGAAAAAAGAAAGGGAGAGAAAGAGGGAAGGAAAAGAAGCAAGAAATAATTGGGAATGAATCTGCGAAAAAGTCCAAATGTTGGCCTATGCGCACGCGCTAAAACAAAATATTTTACAATTTACAACAGAGTCTGGTTTAAAATCTAGCTTAATTGTAAAGAAACGTTTTTTGCAGCAAAGTTTAAATTATAGTGTTTGGCAACATAGCACTCAAAAAACCGCTTAACGGTAAAAAATGAGCAGTGAAAACGATCCTAAATCTCTACATTAATTTAATGTTGTTTTAAAGTAAGTTTAAATCCTGTGAGAGATTTCGTGCTACGTTAAATGTGGCTCAAAATAGCCTTAAATCATTAATCTGATTTAATGTTATTTAAGGTAAACCTAAATTTGCCTAAATCTTCTAACAGATTTAATGTCGTGTTTAAGTCTTCTTAAACTAAAGGTAAACCTTTCACGTCATTTAATATTCATTAAACATTTATTAAACATAGCTTAAATCATGAAACAAATTTAACATGCATTTTGGAACATCTTAAACAATACTTAAGAGCGGATGCCAGAAAATATCGAGCAAAATAAAAATTCAGCGGCCTCGGTGAAAAACTGTTTTTCGATCATATTTAATATATTGCTAGGCAATACAGGTAAAATAATCGTGGTATAGTTTGTTTTTCAATAACTCGCTTTCGTTGAGAAAAAGTCGGGAAAATATATTTTCACCTTCGGTGACCTCAAAACAACCAAAATTACGGGAGCAATCGCCAGTTACCAAACATCATCTCGCTTGCAAAAGAAAAGTAAGACTGAAAACATTTGCCATAAGATACTGATTTAAGAAGTATTTAACATCTCATTTGACCTCGAAATGATTCTAGGCAATAATTTTAAACGCAAACAATCGCATTTTAAGGACACGCTTTTTTCAAACTGACCAAAAATAGGATTTTACCTCCGGGACACGATCAAACATTTTTCCATGTGCCCAGTGATAATTTTTCCTGAGGTACAAGCTGTGAAATGTTGAAGACTTGTCCTAGCACATATTTTAAAACTGGAATGGGTATTTTAATTTTAGCTTCACAAAAGACCTTCAAAGTTGGGTAAATTTTCATTGATTAGTGAATAATTAACAAGGTTGAGCCGAACCAACGTTTCTTCATTCACCGATTCTAAGGGGAATTTCTTAAAGTTACAGTGAAAGTGAATGAGTTGAAAAACTGCAGTTGAAAGTACTTTACCTGGTATGCTTGGTATCAGTCGAGTCAGGTTATGAGAAGCTTCGATTTGTGGATTTTGGACCTTCGCCGTTCTTTGTATCGACCAGCTGTTGAGTTTGACCTCGAGGTCATCAGTTTAGATAACACCAAACGGCAAATTCAATTACTAAGGAAACTTTTACGTGTAATTTTTGGTCATCTTCAACAAATGTAATGGCAGAAGGCTTTTTCTTCGAACATAGCTCTCCATTAACAGAAATAAGAACAGCCAAAAAGCAGCGCCGCTAGCAAATAAACTAACATGATGTTGCGTGACTGCTTTGAGCAAAATCTTTCGCTCGGGGTAGGGGAAGGTGCGAAAGGTTACGTTACTTGCGCGCTATTGTGCGCGGAATGTTGCTAGTAAGAGCCTTAAAGAGCCTTAAATCAACGCCAACCTAAAAATGCTACTTAGAGGTTGAGGTGAACAATATGGCGAGATAGAGCTTATGGTAAAAAAAATATCTTGACATTTCCAAATGTGGTTTTGCGTTCTTTAGTTTTTCGCTTGTTTTTTTTCGCGGTATCGTGTTTTGGGTACCCCCCCCAATGCCTCGCTCCGTTACTTTTCGGCGATGTCGTTTTGTTTTCACAACGGTCACTGTACTTTCGGTTTTTTTTTTTTTACCCATACGAAAACGTGGAAAAAGATGCTACTTTCTGGTTGTTTGATAGATCTAATTTTTGAGACTCAAATTAACTCAGTACTTTTGATTGACAGTTCCGTCAATTAGATAAGAAAATCAGTGATCAAAATCGCTGTTGGTCAGTAGCGTTAACTATGGAAAGCACTTGCTCGTTTCTAGCGATTGTTGGAGGGCAGTGCGGCTATGACCGCAGAGACAGAAAAAAATCAGTGGAATGTATTCCATTACTGAGCTGTGCGAAGGACATCACAAGTCACAAGTCATCCTTTGCATTTTACGACATAGACTGGGAAGTGGATCTTATACTAGCGAGAGCCGGAATCTACTCCCGCCCTCAAAGTGTTGAACAATTAAAAATATGCCCATATCACCGCGCAACGCTTGGCATTGGATGGAAACGTCCATCCGACAGATGCAAAGTACCGACGGTTATGTCACATCACAGCGAAGATGTCGGGCAAAAACCAAAAGCGGAGAGAGGACTCGGCAAAGCGGGTTCGGAAACTATATTTAAAGAGTGCGGAGTTATTCTTCCCGTTGGTTCAGGTACGTAGTCTCTGCTTAGAAAATTGTCCATCGTTTTTTTTTTTTTTTTCAATATAACCGAAATAACTTGAGTTTTGCTGTTGAACCTCATGAAGGATTGGAATGAATTCATCAGGAAAAATAACCAAACGTTGGTAAACACTTTAATCAAATTAAGCCGATTCATCTATTTTTGAAATACGTACAAATTAAGTTTAACCTAACTTAATTAACTGGTGTTTTGTTGGTTTATTTCTTCGTTTGCCTGTTCCTTGTTTTGCTTGGATCATTGGTTTTTGGTTCCTCTCTTTTGCTTGAAGTACAACTAAGAACAAAACTAAAATAAAGCGTAAAGTAATCCTTGAATCTTTTAATCAAAGGGGTCTGCCTAAACTGCCGGCATTTATTACGCGGAAAAGTTGCGAAGGCTGACGATACCGAAGTCATTTTGCGAATGGAGGATATGGCTTTGGTAAGTTTATCCCACTTCGTTCGTATTAAAATGTGATTTAGAAATTGTTAGAAGATGTTTTTTGCCATCAAACTAAACACCGAAAAGACCACAGAGTAAGTTAGACGAAATAAAACCTGGATTGGGAAGGGGGGGGGGGGGGGAATAAAGGACCACCACACACTTAAAGGGCCCCTCACACCCTTGCCCCAGCCCCCAGTCACTCCGTCTACAACTGACGGCTGCTGATTAACTGCTCTCGCTGCACAGACAAACATTGGCCCAGAAACGACATAGATGATGCAAATAAGTAATAATAAAAAATAACGAATTAACTGTTGGATTTGATTTATTTTCCACAGGATGAAACAAGTACTATTCCAGTCGCTCAAAGTACTCCAGCAAGTTTCTTTTCACCCGAATTTCAGACTCCGTCACAGAGCATGTACGTTCTCACCGACACAGATGATTCTCTTGTACCTTCTGGTCAACCACTTGAACAGTTCAACACTTTCCTACATAGTAGGGACATTAGTCCGGTGAGATATCCCATGAAAGCAGACTGGGAAGAGGCCAGCGAAAGAACAAGGCGTCGTCACATACGAAAAGCGAAACAAGCAATTTTGGCTGTTTTAGACGAAGTGGCACCGAATCAATGTCAACAGCTTTGGCAATCCTTAGTTGCATCCAAATCATTAGAACATCAGTTTTCTAGTGATAACGATGAGCAAGTTGATGAAGTACTTATTGGGGCGCTAGCAGAGTGCTACAATAATGCCGATAACTGGCAAACCAGACGCCAAATACTCTCAATAATGGCGGGCAAAGTGTCATACCAGACACTTCGAACGTGGGTCCCTAATCTGACCAGGTATCGGCTTAGCGCAGCACGAAAGCACGTCTTAACTGAAGGTAGAGGTGTTCCACTTCCGCAGCAGTCTTCTCGGACAAGAATGGCAGTATCCCAATCTCAGTTGGATCACTTCCTTGACTTCACAACAAGCCAACATGTGATGCAGGACCTTCCATTCGGGGAAAAGTCCATCACACTGTCAACAAAAGAGGTTATCATGGTGCCTAATGTTGTTCGGATGATGATTCCCGAGTCTATCGTCAAGCAGTACCTGACTTACGCGGATGAATGTGGTTTCACTCCCCTAAGCCGCAGAACGCTCTTGAGAATCCTATCCGTTTGTTCCACCTCAACAAGAAAGTCGTTGCAGGGACTTGATTATGTGAGCTCAGCAGGTAGTCAGGCTTTTGATGATTTAAGCGACGTTGTCGATAGATTAGGTGAAGAGTTGATGGGAATGACGTGGGCAAGAGAAATAAAGGAGCTCCTGAAGTCGGCTAAACGCTACCTGAAAAGCGACTATAAGGTAATTTAAAAAAATGTAACTAATATCTGCAACTGGTTTACATTTGCAGCCTACTCCAAAACTTAAAAAAACAAAACAAAACAAAAAAAACAAAGAAAGAGATAATCTTGTTCCCATATGATATAATCACCAGCTAACTGAAAGTCTGGATTTTTTCAGCCACTTATCTTAATATTTATATTATATCTAGAGCCTATCGAAAACGCGCTTCACGTCACACTCACCGACGTTACTTGTCTCATCAATATACTTCGGAATAAACGTCCATATGCATCCCTCGTGTCCTCGAAATGCTTCCGTACTCAGCTTTTTACTTAAAAAGTTGTATTCCATAAACAAATAAATATTGCAAAGGCAATTCAACATAGCCAATAGGCTGATTAATACACATTATTGTCTATACAGGTGCACGTCTCAAAGCAATCAACTATTCCAGACCATTGTAGAGCGTACGCTCTGAGCGACCTAAAAGACAAGGATTACCAGTCCATCTGTGAACATGATCACCTAGAAACCTGCGATCGATGCGAATTGCTTGTATCCGTTCTCGATGACATAGATGAGGCTCTTCAAAAGATGTCGAGTAGCAACATTGCAAGTGACATAATCGAAGAGCTAACCTTCATTGTAGACCACGCTAAGCAGCACATTTTCTCTTGGAAAGCTCACCTCCTTCGTTGTATTAACCAGGATGAAGCGAGATTAGACGTTATCGATGGCCTCGATGAAACCTCCGTAGTTTTGGTACAAGACTGGGCCATGAAATTTCTGCCCAGAAAATTCAGAGAGAACCAGAGTGACTGGTTCGGTAAACGGGGTTTGCCCTGGCACATTACTGTGGCTATTCGAAGAGCAGAGAACCAAGAACTCCAGATGATGACATTCGTACACGTTTTTAAAAGTTGCACTCAAGACAGCTGTGCCGTGCTAGCTATCATGAAGGATGTAATTGGAAAGCTCAAGTCTCAGTTGCCTCAACTAGAATCTGTCTTTTATAGGCAGGATAACGCCGGGTGTTACCACTGCGGTGCAACCATAGTTGGAGCATGCATTACAGGTGAATGCCATGGTGTCTCAGTGAAGCGGATGGACTTTTCAGACCCCCAAGGAGGCAAAGGGGCGTGTGACAGGAAAGCTGCCACAATAAAATCACACATGAGGATCCATCTTAACGAAGGCAATAACATCGAAACCGCCAGTGAAATGGTAGATGCTATCCAGTCAGGAGGAGGCGTTCCTTGAGTTTATGTTACACTCTGTGACACTTTTGAAGTGCAAAAGCCTTCTTTTCATGTAAAACTGGACTGTGTGAGTGTCATTTCTAACATTGAGTACAGTAGTGAAAGCCTTCGAGTCTGGAGAGCGTATGGAATAGGAACCGGAAAGAAAATACCCCGTGCAAAGCTTGACGTTTCTCAGGTAGAACAGTTCCTTAATCACGTCGAATGCGATTCCAATCCAGCCAACGGTACACGAGAGGCGTACTTTCACAAATTCAAGTCTAGAGCTAAGTCTTCTTTGGAGGATGCCGCTAAAAATTCTGATACTGAAGCAGAGCCAGCTACTAATGCCTCTAGCTGTCCTCTTTTCTCCTGTCCCGAGGAAGGATGCATTAAAACGTATCAACGACTTTCCGCCTTACAGCACCACCAAGACTGCAGAAAACATGAACGCGCACTCGAACATGAAACTCTTCTTGACAAAGCCGTGTATGGTTATGCAGATAGGCTCCAAGAGCAGTCTGGTGGGGTACCACAGATGGAGGAATTTACTAAGAGCAGAAACGTTTCAAATCAACCACATTTACCAATGGGTTGGGCACTGAAATCCAGTCAAGTTCGCCGAGCTAGATTTACAGAAAAACAGAAAGATTATTTATCCAGTAAATTCTTCTTTGGAGAGTCAACTGGCCAAAAAGTAGACGCGGCGTCAGTTTCAAAGTCAATGATGACGGCCAGGGACAGTAATGGGAGCCGGTTATTTACAAGTTCTGAATTTCTTACCAGCCAGCAAATTTCAAGTTTCTTTTCAAGACTAGCTTCCAAGCGTTCTCAAGACCAAGCGACTGATAGTGACAACGAGTTAGAAGATCAGAACATGGAAAACGAGGAAGCCTTTAGCGATCTGAGAAGTGAAATTCTTCGAGACGTTGCGTTTGTCCACCCCATCTGCTACGACAACCATAACCTTTGCGAACTTATTGCAAACTCAAAGCTAACAAAATTTGCTATTCAAATGCTTAGGGATATCTGTGAGCACTTTGATATTTCAACGGCTGACATAACAATAAGGAAGAAAGCCCCATACATTGAAAGAATTGTCGCCTTTGGTAAGAAATGCACCTGCCAGGGTTGATAATGTCTTAACACGTGATGAAATTTCACAGTAACTACATACCTTTCTCACAAAATACATGAATGGACTAAGTAATTTATTGGTAGGGAGGGGGAGCAAACACCAAAAAAGGGAAATTAAGAAAAAAAAACATGCACAGGGAAAAGGTTCAGAGAAATACCTTAAAAACTGAATAAGATCGGTTCCTACAAAGCTTTAATTTAGCGAAAATAAAAAGGCGGGCATCAAAAAAGACCAAAAAAATGCTTAACCCTACCCCTCCCTCCCCATTGTTAAAAAAGTTAATGGTCCGTCCCTTAAGCAGTGAAACTCGTTGAGATGTGACACTGAAGCGTTTGGTCGTAAGTGACGTGGCCACAGGATAACGATGCAAATATTCAAACAGGACAACCATCCTTACTTTGAGTTGACGGAGGTCCAATTTACAATTCCACCACTTAATCTTTGTGAAGCTATCCGGCTTCAGGCAGAAGGAAGAAAACAATTAACTTTCTGTCAGCACCAACTTTAGAAAATGATCACTGAATATTTTCACCATAGTGATACAAGTGTAGAGGAGAAAAAATTCTGGCAGACCCTAGTTTAATGAACTCTAATTAGATTTCCTGTTTTCACGAAAGTCACTAACCCACTCAAGTAAATGGGCTGTATAACGAATTGAGTGGCTATTGAAACCTAACGTTTGTCCAGGTTACCGTTCCACTGTTAAATAATGAAGAATGTACGAGGCTGCAATAAGGTCTTGTCACACGGTAGCTTCTCACAGAGTTGTTCAAATGATTTTGAGGCTAATTGTGCGGGATAAGCGTTGGAATAACAGCATGTCCTAAAACAAGACGTCCTTTCCTAGTTCAAAAATGGCCTTATATGGCCTTATATGTCCTATACGAGGACTTGCCGCTGGACAGTGTATGGTTTTTGGCCTCTCTTCCCTGAAAAAGGTATAAAATTTTATAGTAGTCAGTCCTACAGGATCTGAAAATATCCTAAACAGGGTAATTGTTGCACGATTGTTGCTGTGACGTTTGCCGGCCTCTAAAAAACTAACAATTGTGTAAAACAAGAAAGTGCGTATTTTTTTCGTTTGTCCTAAACAGGGAACGAAAATGGAAGGTGTTTTGCTAAACACGGTTGGTATTTTAGGACATTAATTCGTCCTAAACAGGGTCAGGGCCCTGAGACCACTTGATAACATTCCAGTCCTCTGCCGAGAAATGATCTACAGTCTGATAAAAAATTAAATAAATGAATAAAAATATTTGAAAGTATTTCGAACCAAAATAAATAAAGAAAGAAAAAAGAAAAAGCTCTCTTTCTGCATAATGTACTTGCCTCATTGTTTTGGTAAGTTTGCCCCTTCTACCCCCCCCCCCCGCCCCCCGCTGCGTAGAAGTCTGTTCAGTCACGCAACTCCGAAAGATGCGTAATCACGTTGACTGTCAAACGTGTACTGGCTTTCGCCTGCTTTAATTTTAGGTTGTTCTGCTTTAAATCGGTTTCATCTGCTTTGAAATGTGCCCTTCTGTTAATAAACGTGCTTCGAAAAAGTAGGATAGATAGGTCGAATGAAATTTCCGCTCGAATTAAATCTTTAGAAAGTCAGACGTTACTCGCTCGATCGCTTTTGAACCGATCAGCAGCTGATGAAGCATTCTATAAACTGGAAAGACTTGTATCTTTCGTCTAAGGTAAGTCATTTAATAGTCTACATCTTTTCATTTAACTGTCAATTTAATGTTGTCAGTAAGAAGTTGTCTTAAAGTCCATTTCTTCGCCGGACCGAGAAACTGTTCGTTACATCGTAACTAATTAATTATTCAAAAAATGCGCAAAATATCTCTAACTTTGGGGTTCTCAAGGGAGACGAAAAACAAAATACCCATTTCAGTTTTAACATATGTTTTAGTTCAATGCTTAAGCAACTTCCAGCGCGAATCCTAGAACAGTTCGTTATTGGGCACATGGAAAAAAACCTGATCGCGATGTAGCGGTAAAATCGTAATTTTTATCACCTTGCAACATTCGCGTCCTAAAATGCGTTTGTTTCCATTTTAAGTCGTCGCCAAGAAGACAATCTCATGTCAAATGAGACGTGAAACACTTCCCAAATAAATATCTTAGGGCTAATATTTTCTAGCTTTGTTTTCTTTTGGACGAGAGTAATATTTTGGTAACTATTAAATTCGCCCTTAATTTTGGCTGTTTTGAGACTAAGGACGTGAGAAATATATTTTTCCAATTTTCCCAAAATTGAAGAGTTCTTTTGGAAAACAAACTACATCACGATTGTTAACTTTGTATTGCCTACCAACACTCCAAATATGAGCTAAAAGTAATTTTCAACTGTGGCCAACGTTTGCTCGAAATTTTCAGGCATTCGCTCTTAAATATGAAGTCTTGTTTAAGTCATATTTACGTCGCCTAACCCTACATTAAATTGATCTTTAGATTTAATGCCCGTTTAGTATTGCTTAAACTCTACTTAAATTTGGCATTTCACCTAGTGACCTCTTTTCTCGCTGAACTGAGTTACGTAAAACTCTTCGTAAAAAGAGATCTCTGTGACTCCAAAATTCAGTTCATTTGACAAGACATTTGTAGAGTAATAAACGACACCGTTAAACCTAGAATAGAAATATTTCTGCATTTAACGTAATTTTACGTAGAAATGTTTACCTCCCAAAGAAAACCTTCATTAAAGGACTATGTTGTCATCGTATCCACTTTCCCGGAATGCCAAAATTTTAGCCTACAGTCTTCTTAATCCAATGGTTCTAGTTTTGTATGTGGGTTTTTACTGTATCAACCTTCTACAAAGGACTTGTGGAGAGACATTCCTACTGGTGCACTCTCTGAATTAGGGCTCAGCTCCTTTGCTTCGGTTTCTGTGGCAATGTTATTCAATATTGTATGCGCCAGGGTTGCTAGTTTTACACTCAACTCGAGCCTTAAGGGCCAAAATGTTGTTTCGTTTGACTCCTCTCCTTAAAACCAATCTGGAGTAACTAGACCTGCTAGGAGAACAATTCCACAGCCAGCAAATCCCAGGAATCTTAGGGGCACGCAAGCCTCCCTTCGAGAGCCGGGCACAACATCCAGCTGATCGAAGTCGTTCCTTTTCGCTTCAAACTAAAAGAACGATCTGGGCGTTATGATTGAAATGTTCTAAAAATAATTTTTTTTAATCATCACGAGAAAAGTTCATTCAGAATGCGCTCAGTATCATCTTTATGGTATACTAGTTATAATATGATACTGGTTATAACATGATAACCATTACACCATTCACAACTCAAATCTTTTCTGGAGAATCTTATAACTAGAGGAATCGATTATGTTGAATCCTACATTATAACAGCTAACTTTGTACCTCCACAACTTGTATTGTTGCATTCTGCAGTCTCAGTGTCGTTTCCTAGGCGAGAGCAGTCATCTCCATAAGGACCAGGGGGAGGATTTGTACAAGAACGGTTTCTCGATCGGCTTCCAGCCCCACACGTGACAGAGCATGAAGACCAACGACTCCATTGGGTGTAATTTCCATTCTCTGTAAGAAAGTAATAAACAAACAAATAATGATGTTTGTATGCCAAGCTTTTAATAGAGTGGCATTTTCTTATAATACGCAGATGAGTAGGTGCGACCGAGCGGTTTTTACCACCTTTTCGAACCTGTTGGATGTTGATGTCATTGTGGCCAAACTTGAAAAAAGTCTTATCGCAGGGGGAACTCCTAGTCGACGGATGCACATTTCTAATGAAATAAATCAAATGGCTACAAATGCAATGCACTAATTAAATATGAACTGTGAATTTAAAACATGGTAACTGTACATGAATTTATACTACCTTCAAATTGTTTCATTGCATTCTGCTATCTCAGTGTTATTTCCGAAGTTAATGCAGTCATCTCCGTAAGGGCCCGGAGGAGGATTTGTACAAGAACGAGTTCTTGAGCGGCTACCAAGCCCACACGTGACAGAAAATGGAGACCAGTCACTCCACTGAGTGTAGTTGCCATCCTCTACATCAAGAAAACATAGGGTCGCAATGCGTGCTTGAAGGTATTTCCAAAATGAGTGTTTCAAACTGTTTGAGGTGTTTAGAAAGTATGGCATACGAAGAAAAAATTTGGAATTCTGCACAACTACTAACTACTAACACCAAAAAAGGGGAATGGAGCAGGTATTTTGCTTAAATGCAAATACATTAATAAACGATGACTGCACTTCTGTTGTTTTAAGGTAATTAAACATCACATTAGACATGAATGTGTAAAAACATGTAAAAATGTATACCATATTTCCTCGAAAAGTCTCTCACGCTCTAACAAGCACCCTCCCCCGAATAAGCGCCCACCCCCTTGGCCAAACTAGCAAAAAATCCAATCTCCTCATTGATAAGGTTTCATTCACATAAGAAAGTTTAACAAACGAAAAACATTAATGTTTATTACATTTACATAAAGTGCGGTAGAATCATTCTACCATGTGGTAAAGTTTACCACATGAAGATTAAGCCAAAATAAAGTTACAGTTCGTTTAAGTGTAAGATAAAACGAGTAAGTTTATCTGGTTATAATTGACAGTCGCTATGACGCACTTCCGTTTATTGTCTAGTTATGTTCATCCCCGCCGCGTCACGGGTTAGTCAGTCTCAGTTCTCTTTACGCTCACTAGCTTCTAAATTTTGGTTCCCTCCCTTCCCACCCTTTATTTTCGTTTTTCGTTTTCACTGTAAATAATATGTTTCGTTACCTTCGGCAGAGGTTTGTGATTGTATGTCTTGATCGTGGGCAGGGTTTGAAATTATCATTTCCTGTCAATAAATAAACTGCCAGACTTTCACGCCAACACTGCTTGACGTTATTTGTTGTATCAGACTTGTCTGTTATAGAAAAAATTAATAAGCGCTCCCTTCGATTAAGCGCCCCCTTCTGAATAAACGCTCAACGCCCTAAACGCCCTTTTGGCCGAAATTTTTAATAAGCGTGCAGGTGCTAATTCGCGGAAATACGGTAACATTGGATGAATAATATTTAAAGGTAATTCAAATTGTATTTATCGCGGCCAGCGGTGATTATAGGATTTCAGGACGCGGTAACTAATCCAAGCCTCATCTGTTTTGTCTGCAAGTAACACGGCAAGCAGGTTTTCAGAATGAAACATCGCGTCAATGTCAGGATATGTTTAGAGCACTGGGAATAAGGACCAAGAAATGGTTTGGGAGACAGTAGACCGTAGCAGATAAATGTTTGAGAAACTCTCAACAATGGGAAATTGTCAGTTCGAGTAGAGGATTCAACTTGAGTCATTCAACCAGAAGATTTCTACAAGAGGGTAAGTTGTTAGCAATCAGCACGAAAAGATACCTGACAACTTTGTTTTCTGCACTGCTTTCATTTTTTATTTGTCTTCAAACTAGTCCGTTGTAAATTTTTACTCAGCCGACAGTGGTGCAGCTATTTGTTGAGTGCTTTTGCGTGTTAATTGCTTTTCATGTTCAACTCAGTTTGTGTAGTCTCTGAAACCTGTAGTCTCTGAATATTTTAAAAAAACAATTTTTGGCCCCGGGCGTATTAAATATTGGAGAATATTTACCTCAAGTTCGTCTCGGCAAATATTTACCAATACTTAATTCTTCTTTGGCTGATAACTGTCAACTGTAACAACATATAACAGCATAAAAATTTCTTACTAATAATCTTCGCCAGAAAAGAACGCCAACTTGCACTATATTTTAACTACTGGAAATGAGCAAAATGGATAACTTCTTACCTTTTCTGCAGCCGTAGAACTCTACCCTCAAAGCTATTCCATTGTTCCAAGACTCTGGAATAAGTTTGAGGTAGCGTGCTCTTATTGGTGGTTTCAACTCATGACTGACTATGTTGGTTGAATCTGTGTTCCCTAAAAAGTTCTTAAAGAAACAAGAAATTCAAGTTCAGGAACTTCTAAAAAGATATATTGAAAAAGGCACTTCCAGGCAATTTTCAGTGATGATCATCACCTTGAAAGTCCGTTAATTTGAACAAGGTTCCAGGTTTTAAAATCGTTTATTGTTTGCAACTCCTTATTTCATGTCTCTCAATAGGTATACATTGAAAGCAGTTAAGATTTTTTTTGAGGTTTAAATAGGTAGAGAAACGACTTTATGTCGAAAATTGCATGTAAAATTTTAAGGATTCTCTTTGTAAACAATGTTCTTAAGATTACTTGAATTGTCGCATAAGGTACACACACGTGTATTTGTAAGCTTATGCACCTGAAATTTAATTGGTAGAAATAAACATGAATTTGTTGTTGGATGTCGTTCTAAGATGCATTTCCTCGATGTGGTACGATTCCGGGGATACCATATATAAACAACAAATGAAGATTTTTATTGCTCATCTCGTCTTGCCCTTTGACCGTTACAGAATTTCACAATTCTTTTTTGTGGCTCTCATAATCATATGGCATTTTACCGTTGTTTACTCACGCCGGGCTCTCGTTATCCTCGCTCCGCACTGTTGGTTAATAATTTAGTAAATAAGTAAACAACGGTAAAACACGATACTGGTGTGAAAGCAACACAAAAGCACTCCGAAATTCGGTAACGTTTAAAGCAAAGATACCAGTGTAAAATGAACCACTTCAATTTTGTATCACAAAAGACCTCATAACGATATCCACTCTACCTGGCGTCGCAACGGACTCAAAAAGTCTATTTCATTCATTATATGACTACCGGGTATCTCGGATACATCCGGCTAGATCTCAAAATGAAACTCGCTTCCCTTGCATTGGTCGATGCTTCTCACATTTTTTACTATTGGCTGTCTCGGGTTCCCGTCATTTCGAACAATTTTTAGTTTCCTTTGCGCATCCGGGATAGCAGAAGTTTACCGTAGATGTCACAAGCTAACTGCTTACGTGGATGAATCGCAAAAACAAAGCCCAACTCATAATCGCAGGAGTGGGGATGGCACGGTGGGGAGAGCAGTCGCCTCCCACCAATGTGGCCCGGGTTCCATTCCCGGTTCCAGCGTCATGTGTGGATTGAGTTTGTTGTTGATTTCGCCCTTGCTCCTCGGGTTTTTTTTGACAGGTCCTCCGGTTTTTCCTCCCTCCTCAAAAGCCAACATTTCCAAATTCCAATTCGATATGGAATCCGAGGGCCACAGGTTTGTCAGTGGAAAAACTGTTTAGTGTCACCCTCTTTAAACAAAAGATGAAAGAAATTTATTTGTTTCTTTTTATTTAAAATGTTTCGTTTGCAAACGCCTCTGCAACGGCAAAACCTTATCACCACATTATATATATATTAAAAAAAAAACAGAAAAAAGAAAACAAAAGCAAAAAGAAGGCTCGTTACTGTAAAAAAGGAAATCGTGGCCACAAAACTGCTTTTGAGGTTCTATAGATTTTGACAAATCCGTCTTGAAAGAAATTAAACTGTATGTCCCACTGTTTGTATTTTTTATAAACCAATATTGTGTATATTGTGTGCATTGCGTATTTTCAAATTTTAGAATGGATTGCGTGTTTATAGTCCAGTTGCAGCCATTCGTGCTCTTTTTTATTTTTCAGGGTTTTTTTGTACTTTACACAAATAGAACCATGGAGGCGTACTATCTGTATTTACGATTGGTTGACAGGGTTACTTTTAATTAACAGCAAATAGAACAACAGCTTCAAATTAGCAGTGAATGAAATCTCTGCGGCTTTCTGCACAAATAACCCAAATCGAGCCAAAAGGAACAAAAATGAAAGAAGCAGAAGGAATTACTCGCAAGCTATGTTATGATCTGAAATAACTTTACCTTGTTGCCTTGTACTGGTTCATATACTGCGAAAACTAAACCATCGTTGCTGTAATTCAGTGAGTAAGACTTTACATAGGAATTTATAAAACCCTGAGTTCAAATGCCAATAACTTGCGTGTTAATCCCGAAGTCGACTTGAAGCCATTGGTTGTGGTCTGCTATTCGTGGCGTCCAGGCACCTTGTTTAGAGTGAAGCCTGGCATTTGCAGGAAAGGAGCCTGGACGGCTATGGGAGGACGCTGTCAGAGAAGCACTTGAGATTCGGCCGCTTTCCATACCAAGCGGTGTCCTACAAAGGCTGCTAATCTCAGGAATTGGGAATCCTGTGAAATATAAACAGAAGTGAGAAAACCTCTGTATGAGGGCGTGGGAAAAAAAGTAATTCAAGCTGTAGGAAGAAAAAATTCAAATTAACATTTCTAGGAAAACATTGAAATAATGGTTTAGTTTCCACAAACTGGAATTCGACTACCTTCAATTTTTTTTTCAAAGGCAGCCATTTTGGATTTTGTGACAGCCTACGGTAGCTTGTAGCTTCTACAATAGAACAACGGTATGACGTCATCATGCCCAAAATGGTAGGAGCAAGAAACGTAAAGCGAAAACAGGCGAACGAAAAATTCAAAACTTCATTGCCTTGTTTAATATATCTTATAGTGAAATCCAACAAATGACGCCGTGTCTAGATACCTGACAGCCGGAAAAGATTCTCAAAAAAACTTAATTTTGGAGTAAAGGTTTTAACCGTCGGGTTCTTTTATGTAATTGGGGAAGGAGGGGGGGAGGGCGGTTTCTGGTTCAGAAAACGCACAACGAACCGAAGTAGTTTGCGTTACTGTGAAAGCCGAGAAACGAGCGTTTTCGAGCGTTCACTGAGGTTTTCCGGTTATTGAATTAAGACATCGCATTTACTGCGGTTAGCAACTAAATCCTACATTTTCCCTTGTTTTTCAAAACGACCGAAATGGCAGTTTACTGCCAATTATTGTAGATCACTCAAGAATTTGTTGTCGGCCATTTTTGTTTTGAATTCACTAAAGGTTGAATAGCTTTGCTGGACCAGCCAGAAGTTGGCCTTAACGCGCTTTAACTATACACTTGTCTATATATCTGAGCTGTTTTTTTCAAAAATGACCTGTGACTTTTGCACTTTAGTCAATATAAAGCCTTCTGTGGCCGACAAAAGCTGAGGGGGGCCAACGTCAAGCCGCACAGCGTCATGCTCTCCGGGGTGCAAGCTCTGCGACCAACGTCCAGGCTGGTCATCAGCGATACAACTTAGGGGGTATAGAGGTTGAAATACCTACCTTTTTGTCTCGTCGTATCAAGAATAAAATCAAAGTGATAGCCTTTTTGTGAATTTTAAGTTTAAACTCGTTACTTGACTCTGAGCACAGAGCTATATCTTGGAATACTGATAGACTCGACTGAAGGGCCTGCTAGCTCACAGAGCGCCAAAGCAGGTCTGGGGTTCCTGGGAGAAGTCCCGGGGAGGGGTTGGGGAGGAGTCACAGAACCAGCCATTTAGTTGTGTCTCAGATAAACGTTTTAAACAGTGAGCCCCCGAAATTAAGGACTGTCGTGTATCTAGACACGGCGAACAATTAAACGTTTATTTTACTCTTTAAAGTAGTGCTCCCTTCAGCTCTATTTTGTATTGTGACATAGCTGAATGAAAACCTTTTTCCTTTTTCCGAGGAAGCTCAATCACATTGATTAATTTTGAGGTTTTTGCTTACCGGCGATTGTGGCCTGATACTATTAACATCAATTGCCACCCTTTTTTTCTAGAACTAGTCCATTGGAAAAGAGAAAAGGTCCTCTAAAACAGTGATACGTAAGAACACGAGATACTTACCTGTTTTACATCCATAAAAGTCGGCCCTCAACGCAACACCACCATGAAAGCGTAATGGGTTGATTCTTATGTAGCGTGTAATTATGGGATTCTGTAGCTTGTGACTCACAACTGTGACTAGATCACTGTTGCCATCAAATATCTTAAAACAGAAACAGATCGTCATTCGCAAAAAACACAGTAACGGAATATATTTACCGCCACACCAATTCCCAAAAGCGAAAAAAGCATATTGCACATACCGGTAGTTAACAGAAAGGGAAAAAACTATTTCAAATAAAAGCTTGTTGGTGTACTGTAGTGATGAGTTTACTGTATTTAGATAGTTATCCAATTCAATTCAATCTAATTGTAACCCTTACAAGTGCGTTATCAGATAGGCCAAAGAGTTTTACAGTTATTTAGATCAGTTGAAGGCATACTGTAATTACCTTGGCATAATTCCTGTTCCTTCATTTTATTTTTAAGAATAAGGCAATACGCCAGCCAGTGAAAAGATATTTGTCTTGGAACATTAACATTCTTTGGTGGGGGTTTATTTAAACCCTTACCAGCTTTTAAAATGCGATTTTCCCCAAATTCAGGCATGATCCTTAATGTCTGACAAAAACCTATGCCTTCAGATTTGTACAACTTGGTAAAACAGGCCCAATTTCAGACCAAGATAGTCAAAAACTATACCCGCTTTCAATAAAGTGTCCTTTTGCGGCAAAATGGAATTTCCGTATTTATTTCCAATTTTCGCTCCGCTTTTCCCTCTTTCAGGATTACCGTCTTCTGCTTTTAACGTTGCCGTTATTGTAATCCGAATTTTGCTTTTCAGTTTTCCATCTTTAATTCGATTTAATTCTTATTGTTGCTTTGTGGCATTTTTCCAGAATTCTAAATTGTGAATTTTGCTTTCCATTTTTCACTTTCTGTGACCAGGGTGTGACTTTTAGCTTTCGGCTTTTGGCATTCGTCATTTTGAAATTCACGCGGGTTGTTGATTTCAGTATGCTTTATTTGCGTTTTGGCATTCGGCTTTCTGTATTTAACTTTCAGCTTTTGGCTGTTGGCATTAAAAGTTCAGATTATCAGTTTTGCCATTTAGCTTCTGGCTTTTAGAGTTGAAACCATCATATTCTTTTCATTTGACCTTTCTGTCTTTACGTTGATCCTTTATTGCTATGTGTAAGAATAGGATTTGGACGGGACCCCTAAAGACAACGGACGGTGGACGGTTAGCCTGCGCTGCGTGCAGATGTCAGTCCTATTTCCCTTGCTTCACGAGGAGGATTTCTACTGTACTCAAATTGTGACAGTTTGTGGACGGTTACCTTAGATTTCTCTGTGGAGAGAGAAGGGACCTTTCATTGAATATACATAGCGGCGGACAGGAGGAAATAACTGGAAATTTAAACAATGCCAAACGAATTTCCCTTCCCCCACCTTCCCCCTCATCACGAGATATATGTCAGAAGGTAGTGTACGTGCCATGCAAGGAGTCACCTCAAGAGCCATGAACCAGAGGAGAATACCAGTTCTTTGGGTGTTCTTTGGGTGCATTCTCGTGATGTTTGTCTACGGTTGCTCAAAATTTATATGTCGAGCTGTAATCTTGTCCTTAAAGGAGAACAGGCCTGCACCGATCCAAAGCGGTTCTGTGATTGGCTAGTTAGCGAGAACAATAGAATATTTTTTTCACGAAATGATGTGGTACATGTGTCGTTGATTATTTCACGTTGGCTTTGAAGTCGACTTCTTTGTTTTGTTAGTAACCAAACTATTAGGTCCCCTTTCTTTATAATTTTTTATCACATCATTTCGTGCAAAGTATCCTATTCTTCTCGCTAACAAGCCAGTCATAGTGCCGCTTTCGATCGGTGCAGGGAGACCTGTTCCTTAAGAACGAGAAGACCTCAAACTACAACAAAGGATCGTGTCAGTTGAACCTCTGGGTTCTACCGGCTGTATCGAGTGTACCGTGTGTACCGGCTGTACATAGTGTACCGGCTGTACAGCGCGTACCGAGTGTACCGGCTGTACCGAGTGTGCCGAATGTACCTAGCGTACCGCGCGTACCGGTTGTGCCGAGTGTACCGAGTGTACTGACTGTACCGAGTGTACAGAGCGTACCGACTGTACCGGTTGTACGGCGCATACCGAGTGTACCGGCTCTACCGAGTGTACCGGCTGTACCGACTGTACCAAGAGTACCGAGTGTACGGGCTGTACCGAGTGTACCGACTGTGTACCGAGTGTACCGAGCGTACAGAGTGTACCGGTTGTACCGAGTGTACCGAGCGTACCGGCTGTACCGAGTGTACCGGTTTTTTAATGGACAGTAAAGAGGAATTTCTTTCCATGGTTTGAAAGTCTTGATGGAAAAGAATTGCCTAATTGATACCCTGGAAAAGCCACGAACGTAATAATTGGAGACAAATGTATTTAAGAGGAAGCTTCCAAAAAAATACAAGGTGCGGCAAGGCTAAAAAAAAAAAGTTCGCTCATCTTCTGCATATAGGTAGCTCTTAGTAAAACTAAAAACGTTATGTTGTTTTTTCTTCAAATATTTTTATTTTTCTGAGAAAAACGAAATTTTCAATTTCACGTCTAGACTCGATTCAGAGGGTCTAAACTGGGTTGAAAATCGACCATTTTCATTCGATTCGCATATCAAAACGATCAAGCGCAGAAAAAATTGAATACAACTGGTTTATTGCATGACTCTTCCTTGTCCAAAGAAGCATAGTTTCAAGAGTTTTGGTTTAATCTAATTATTCAACGGTAAACAAAACCAGACTATTCTCACGCGCCATGAAAGTCGGTCGGTCAAAAGAATCGTCATTTTCACCATGTGCCATATCTCGGAATTCCTTGAGATGAAGGTATTTCAACTGTAGAAGGATGATACTTCCAAAATATGCAAAGTTTGGTTTGGGCCAATGATTAAGCACTTGTCAAAAAATTATTCAAAATCGTACAAAAACGGCACAAAATCACGCCAGCCTTCGAATGCGTGACCAAAAGTATTACCACCGTATTTGTTATTTAAATCAATTTAATCGCAATACTAGCAATACTAAGGCATAAATAAAAATAAATATGTTCACCTTTGCTCGATTATGATGTCCTGACCGTTGCAATACGTTTCTTTCCTGTCATTTCTTCAATGGCTTCCCGTTCAGTTCGCATGCTCTTGTCGACTCTTGAACGCGAATCCGTCTTGCGACTGGTGAATTTCAAGCAACCACTGCTAGGTTTTTATCCAAATATGTATCGTCATGATTAACGTGCGCTACTTGTGTTACTTGATTAAGCCATATTTCAGGAAATAACCGGCAAAGCGTTTTCAATGAGCCACTTTGCAGTGCCCGTTGGAAGTCATTATTATTCGAAAAGCGAAGTAATTTGCATACTTCCGAGACAAGCGTGACAGTTTTTGTACTTAACGGGGTGGGGTGGGGTAGGGTCTTGAATTTCAGCTGAACCCAGGGTTCGAAAGTGTTTGGAGATGAATTATCACAAACTCGTATTTACTACGTGATTTGCTTAACTTATAAGTTCTGCTTACGTTCAAAATCAGAGAGAGAAAAAACGAAAATCACCATTATTTTTCTTGTTGTTGTTGTTTTTTTAACAAACGATCAAGGCTCGGTTTCCTTCGGTCCCGGTTCTGCCTCCTTTCGATACAAACAGAAAGCTCTGGCGTTTAAAATGAAATAAAATAAAGGTTGTTTTGGGCTTCCTAAAAATGGTCAAAAATACACCGTTCTTGTACCCGATAATTTTGTTTCTCGATGATATTATAACAAGCATGGTTTACATAACTAAAAGCATCGCTACCGGACACTAAATTTCGCATACTTGACAACGACATAGACATGAAAATAATCTTAGCAGCGGCCTGTTTATGCCAGAGATATCGAGAGATTTAAATAAATTTTGGGACTCGGATTGCACTGTTCAAGCGTACAAGTGACCATCACTAGTCAGTGAGCAGTCTTCTGGCAGTGGCAGCCCATGACAACGTTTGTCAACAAATCTATCTATGGCTTCTTTTTCTTGACGTTGATCTTTGATACATCAAGTCCAAAAGAAGACCAAATTTTATCTAACATTTTGATAGAAAACTTTGAAAGCTTCGAATTTTTGACGAGGTCACAGATGTTATGAGCATCATACACGATTGGATGCGCATGCTGGATTGAAATGTCAGTCATCACTTCGTTTCTTAGGGTCTGCCTCTGCTGGGCTTCCTCTCTGCTTCGTTTTGGTCTTCGTCGTCACTTTGCGACTCAGAGTCAGTACCAACATCAACACTTCGCTTTGAGGCCAGGCGTGAAAAGAAACTAGCAACCTGTCCGCTTGTAAGAAACTCATTGCTATTTAAAAGGCGCTCGCCGTTCTTGTCTTTAGCTGTCCTCATACCTCTGGATACCATTGCTGAATCCACCTTTTGCCCGGTTTGCTCGCCAATCTGTGATAATTCATCTCCAACGGGCACTGCAAAGTGGCTCATTGAAAACGCTTTGCCGGTTATTTCCTGAAATATGGCTTAATCAAGTAACACAAGTAGCGCACGTTAATCATGACGATACATATTTGGATAAAAACCTAGCAGTGGTTGCTTGAAATTCACCAGTCGCAAGACGGATTCGCGTTCAAGAGTCGACAAGAGCATGCGAACTGAACGGGAAGCCATTGAAGAAATGACAGGAAAGAAACGTATTGCAACGGTCAGGACATCAAAACCGAGCAAAGGTGAACATATTTATGTTGATTTATGCCTTAGTATTGCTAGTATTGCGATTAAATTGATTTAAATAACAAATACGGTGGTAATACTTTTGGTCACGCATTCGAAGGCTGGCGTGATTTTGTGCCGTTTTTGTACGATTTTGGATAATTTTTTGACAAGTGCTTAATCATTGGCCCAAACCAAACTTTGCATATTTCGGAAGTATCATCCTTCTACAGTTGAAATACCTTCATCTCAAGGAATTAAGAGATATGACACATGGTGAAAATGACGATTCTTTTGACCGACCGACTTTCATGGCGCGTGAGAATAGTCTGGTTTTGTTTACCGTTGAATAATTAGATTAAACCAAAACTCTTGAAACTATGCTTCTTTGGACAAGGAAGAGTCATGCAATCAACCTGTTGTATTAATTTTTTTCTGCGCTTGATCGTTTTGACATGCGAATCGAATGAAAATGGTCGATTTTCAACCCAGTTTAGACCCTCTGAATCGAGTCTAGACGTGAAATCGAAAATTTCATATTTCTCAGAAAAATAAAAATATTTGAAGAAAAAAACAACATAACGTTTTTAGTTTTACTAAGGGCTACCTATATGCAGAAGATGAGCGAACTCTCTGTTTTTTAGCCTTGCCGCAAAAAATCATTTTTGTTCGATTTTTCTGGAAACTTCCTCTTAAATCTTGAAATGTAAGAACGATTGTCCAAAAATTCAATAAAGCCCTCAAATGTAATAAGGATTGATCACAAATGTAAAAGCCCCCGTGCACAAATGTAATTGAGAGTTTAACTCGATGATATATATATGGTTAAAAGCGACTGCCCGAAGTCACTTGTGCGTACGTTTGTCAGTTTACAGCCTTGCCAGCATTTGTTTGTTTTGTTTTTTTTTTGGGTGGCTTCATCAGACCATCTCCTTATTTCTAGAAGCAATAAAACTGGAATTTCATTTTGTTTAATACGAATAAAACACGACAAAAAACTGTTCTGTTCCTTATTTAATCATCTGTAGTCCTTGCATGCATGAAGGTTCTCGGTGTTTTACCCAACAAATCTAACCACGAGAAACAGTGCACGTAGAACAAAGAAAGGATAAATGTATTACATCTAGCTGTTTGGTCAGCTAATAAAATCAGTCAGTACTCCAATCACGTGGCTTTCTAAAAACCACAAATCTCTGTAGAATACCTAGAAGTATAGGTGGTCGAGTAGCATGTGAAAATTACACTTTAGTACCGAACTACGTTTTCAGTTTTCATTTGATAATTGACAGCTGTTTGCAGAATGACACCACAGAGTGCTGTTGGCCCGGTGTATTTTTCCGACCATCCGTTTGGTCTAATTTTGCTGTTATTAAGCTTTAGCATAGTTCGTACTATGGCTTTAGTTTCTTCTTTTCCAAAGGAGAATAGACCTATTGCAAAGGAAATAGACCTATTAAGTCGTAGAGACTGAACGTTTAGAGGTTTACCTTACAAGATGATGAATTTTGCATGACTCTGCAGAACTGGTAGACTATTCCAAATAATACTGGCCTAGTGAGTAAATGAATTGTTAAGTGCCTTAGACTCAACGTGTGTGTTCAACTCTCAAATTGTCTGTTAAAATTATGGCTGGTTATATCGGTTCTGTAAAAAGACTCCTAATGTTACCTGGGTTTAAGTTTTGGTGAGCTTGCAGTGGCGGATCCAGGATTTTTGAAGGAGGTGGGAGGCTGACCTGATATAACGATATCGGAACAATCGGAGACAAAATCTCCTCAGTGATAGTTTTGTTCCCTTTTATAATTTCAAAGAGGTGGGTAGCTAGCAACCCAATCCACCCATCCCCCTGGATCTTTCCCTTGTTTGGTAGGCAATGCAATCAAGTCTCCTTTTGTAAATCGAAGATATAGAGTTCCATTTAGCGTTGCTCAGTGTTTCATGCTTTGGGGCAGATGGACTGGGGTGGTTGGAAGGCCTACGCGACTCCTACTTCACGTCTTTGTTCGCCGCGCCTTATCTCGGTCTTTTGACCAATTTTGCTTCTTAGGTTCTTGTAGTGGGTTTAGTTTGGAGGATTTTTATAGGGTGACTGAATTAAGCCGTTACAACTTAGGCGTCGCATTTTTTAAGACTTTGATCTCTAGGTCATAATAACCGGTGGATTCTTGTGGCTCGCGCGCACTGTTTGTTATTCTCAGTTAAATTTGACTCAATGTGGTTTCTATGCCGCTTTCGGCATATTATGTACGTTGAATCTGACTAGTATAGGATCTTGATAGATAGCGTTTGCCAACATTTTCATGGCAAACATCGAAACAAAAATACCTGAATTACATGATCCTTAAAAGAGCTACGTCACGGATACTGCATCTTGAAAAAGCTGGCAAGTTTTTTCAAGTTGGTCATCCGAAATCCATCTTAATCTCCCTCATTCGTAACCATCCTTGTTTAGGTTTGGTTTATTATTACTTCTTTGGTGTTTTTCTACCTTAGGAAACTAGTATTGTGAGGTTTTTTCAATAAGAAAATAATTTTTTTCACATCAGCAAAATGACTGAAAATACCGTGACATAGTTCCTTTAAATCTACAGTATGGAAACGTTTCATCGATGACGTTTTCTCTCTATGGGACATCGACAAACAAGAAATAGATTTATTTCTCGAACAAGCAAACAGCTTTTGTGTTGCCAGTAGAGGATTAATCTGATCCAGGGTTTCAAACAACTCCTTTATTAACAACCATCGCATGGAGTGTAGTGTTCAAAATCTAAATTACAGGGAATTGTTAGTATGTGAAAAGCGAATGTTAGTTTAAACCAAAGAAATATATTTACCCAGTGGCGTTTCATAGTTCCTCTGACTTGCAAGTCGTAAAGCTGTTAATTACATTTGTTATGTCATCGCATTATACTAATGTTCGAATGTTGCGTCCTTAATTACTGTAATTATCTTGCGCTTAATGAATTTCATATTTAACAATACACTCCCCTGTCTTTAATGAGGTTTAGTAAGTACATTTAAGTAAATTGAGAGTTCACTCATTGTTCATCAATGGGTAGAAGTAATATCAGTCGTTGTACAGGTCTTTGTACAGTAATATAGCCTTTGCCTTTATATTTCGTAGTAGGTTCATCTGCATTGAGGTTTTTATATTGTACGTCGACTTTGCGTACTTGTCCATCCGTTCCTGGATGTGTATTTGAGACTTTACCGAGTTTCCATTGTCCTCTGATTAAATTGGAATCTTGGATTAAGACAATATCTCCTGTCTTCATGTTTCTATGGGACTTATGCCATTTCTGTCTTATAAGCAGACTTGGGAAATAGTCTCTCGTCCACTTCTTCCAAAAGGTAGAGATTATTGTTTGAACAAATGCGAACCGTTGTCTGTTACTCGCTTTCTCGCCAAAGGGGCCACTTGGCACTCGTGACGTGGCTCTGCCAACTAATAGATCATTCGGGCAAAGATAATTACCGTCATCAGGTGACGTAGGGTGTCTCCCTATTGGCCTTTCATTAAGTAAATTGGCGACTTCGTAAAGTACGGTTTGTAATTCCGAGAATGTTAAAATACTATCGCCGATGGAAGCATTAATTGCTCGTTTTACAGATCTAATAAGAGCTTCCGTGATTCCGTTTTGCCAGGGTGCGTCAGCAGATGTGAAGATCCACTCAAATCCTTCAGTTACGCCAAAACATTTTAGATGTTTCCAATCCCATTTCTTTGAAATATTTGAGAGTTCTTTATTCGCTGCAACCAGTTGAGTACCATTATCGGATAATAGCTTAGATGGGTAACCATGTAGCGACACGAATCGTCGAAGTACCATTAAAAATTTGTCTGTACTATAGTCTGCCGCTATATCTAAGTAGACGGCTCTTGTTCCTAAACAATTAAATATCACTCCATACGCCTTAGATGTTGTTCTTTTCTTTACTTCATCTCGAATTCTGTAGGGTCCAAATAGATCGATACCCGTACTGTACCAAGGTGGGGCTGGTTTGAGCCTATCAGTTGGAAGGTTGCCCATAACTTGTTCACTGACCCTTTTATCAAGTTTTCTACAAATGACGCATTTTGACTTGATTGATTTCACAAGTTTCAAGAGTTTTGGAATCCAGTATCTGGTGCGTACTTTGCTGGCTGTAGTTAAAACGCCATGATGCCCTATTCTATGTTTATGTTCTATAAATAGACGTGAGAATGGGTGATCATATGGTAGGAGTATCACTTCTCTCTTGTTGTAGCTCATCTCCATCCATAATTCGCTACGCCCTCTGATTACATATACACCATCTTCACGTATCTTGGGGCATAATCGTTTGTATTTTCCGTTTTGGATATCCTTCCCCATGTTCTGTTGAGCTTCGCGGATCCAGAATAATTCAGCCTTTTCTATATCAAGCGGGATGAGATCGCTTGTCGCGTTTTTTAGTGATGCTTTGGGGTTTCTGTCGTAAATTTTAATAACTCTTGCAGTTCACCACAGTCTGAAGAAGCAGAAGCGTGGATGACAGAAGTCCAAGAAAAATTTAATGATGCGACTAATCGTAAAATCAAATATGTGGAACAAATCTTGTCAAAAGAAAGAACAACACGCGAGGACGCGGAGCGTCGAGAATACACTGACAAAGCACGAACAAGAAGGAACACAGCGCGCGCAGTTTTCGAAGCTTCGTACAAAAGTATTTCGCACGCGCTGCAATCGAAGGAAATTCCTAATTTTGCATTGAGAGATTTACAAACGCAAATAGAAGACGAATTTCAAGAATGCAAAAAATCAAACGCAGAACTGTTACAGTTATTATCGAGCGAATCAGCCGAAGCTGAAATGAATTGGATTGCCACAATCCAAACATTTTATCATGAAATAAATGAGAAAATAGTAGTAAGCTACACCAATGTAGAAGAAGCTAAGGGAACAAAACAGGAGTCTACCGCCTCAGCTCCTTTTCTAAAATTGGAAAAGGTGCGAATGCCTCAATTTGACGGAGAACTGCGCAAGTATCCGCAATTTAAAAGGGACTTCAAGAAGCAAGTCATGACTCAGACGCAAAAGAGTGACGCAGCATACATCCTACGCACCTGTCTTGAGGGGGAGCCAGCGAGACTGGTGAACAGCGTCGACGATGACATAGATGAAATGTGGCAACTTTTAGACGAGAAATATGGAGACCCAGCCAAAGTCGCAGATGTTATCATAGATGGAATAAAGCGATTTAGAATACTCAGAGAAGGAGAAGACAAACGCTTTATCGACTTTGTTACACTCGTAGAGGATGGTTATAGAGATCTTAAGAGACTTGGATTGGAAACAGAGATCACAACAACAAGTTCGGTCAGCGTAATAGAGAAAGCACTCCCGGCAGATATTAAAAGAAAATGGTCCGAACTGGTAAGCTCACGTGACAGCCCGGTTGATAAAAGAAACAAATTTCCAAGTCTTCTCGACTTTCTGCAGAGTCAAAGAAGTGCTATTGAATACGAGAGTGCTACACTCAGAGCAACTTCTAACAATCCATATCACACTAAAGGCGCAGCACACTACGCGGGAAGTATGACAGAAGAAAAGGAGGAAAACTACAAAGAACCCAAACCAAAATGCCTGATTCACGAGAACGGTAGGCACTGGACCTCTAATTGCCGACTTTATCAAGCAAAGACGATTGATGAAAAGAAGAATTTTCTCAAAGAAAAACGAGCATGCTGGTCCTGTCTTAAGCCTGGCCACCAGCAGCGTATCTGTAGAATGAGAAGAGATTGCGGAGTAAATGGCTGCACAAGAAAACACCATCCATCAATTCATGAAAACAATGAAAATACACCTCAGCAAGCTACTGCTTCAGCAAATGTTTGTAACAACTCAAGCATCGATACGTGCCTTCTTCAAATACAGAGAGTAGAGACTAAAAAGGGGACAGCTAATGTAATGTGGGACAACGCAGCCTCTCTTTGCTTTATAACCAACGCCAAAGCGAAACAAGAAAAACTCAAAGGAGTCAAAACGAGTCTTTCAATCGTGAAGATAGGAGGACAAAACGAGAAACTTGAGACAATGAAATACAAGCTACCACTTATGGACAAGCAAGGTCACGCCGTTGAGTTTGAAGTGTATGGCATCAATAAAATCACATCTGACATCGAGCACGTAAATGTAGAAAGCATCGCGCACCTATTTCGAAACGTCACAAAGGATGAAATAGCACGACCCATTGGTTCAGTTGATGTATTAATTGGATATGAGTACGCTGCTTATCACCCTGAAAGAGAGCAGAATGTTGGTCACCTCATACTACTGAAAAATCGCTTTGGGAAATGTGTTGGAGGAACGCATCCACTACTTAAAGAAGTGTACATGACTCATAATCTTGGAAACGCGAGAGTCAACACGATTGTAGGCAAAGTCAACATAGAAGATTTTTACAATATCGAGGCCCTTGGTGTACAGTGCAAACCGAAGTGTGGGGGGTGCAAGTGTGGAAAATGCTCCTTGGGCGCCAAAGATTATACCATAAAAGAAGAACGTGAACTGGAATTAATCGAACGCAATTTAACTTTCAACAGTGACGAGACAGCACATGGACTGTTGAATATCCTTGGATAAAGGACCCCAACGATCTTCCTAACAACCGAAAAGTAGCGATGGCAAAATTAGCTGCTACCGAGCGACAACTGAGAAAAAACGCAGATCACGCGAGAGTGTATGACGAACAGATAAAGGACATGCTGACAAGAAATGTGGCAAGGAAACTCTCAAAAGAAGAATTGACAAACTACAAAGGTCCTACGCATTACATTGCTCATCACGAAGTACTCAAGCCAGAATCTAAATCAACTCCTGTCCGTATAGTTTTCAACAGCAGCGCGAACTATATGGGACACGTCTTAAACGAGTATTGGGCAAAGGGTCCCGACTTGCTCAACAACTTGTTAGGAATCCTGATACGTTTCCGCGAGAGAACCAGACACATATATAATACAACGAGTCTCATTTGGAGATAAACCGTCCGGCACGATCGCCACTATAGCACTGAGAAAAACGGCAGAGAAGATGCGTAATGAATATCCAGAAGCAGCAGACATAATCCAAAACAACACTTACATGGACGATATAATCGAAAGCAAAGATAACATCACAATAGCCCATGAGCTCAGCCAAGACATAGAGAAAGCTATCATCAAAGGAGGATTTCAAGTCAAAGAGTGGATATTCTCGGGAGATATAAGCAAGCAAGAAGAAACAATAATGGTACAGAAGCCACATACGTCAACAGAAAAAATACTTGGGATCAAATGGAGTCCGTGCGAAGATCAGCTATATTTTGAAGTCAAGATAAAATTCTCATCGAAACGAAAGACAACTGCTTTACAAACAAACAACACAGCCACTGAAATCCCTCCTCAACAACTCACAAAGAGGATGATTCTATCACGATCCTCTTGGACTGGCCGGTCCGTTCACTGTGAGAGCGAAAATTCTAATGCGGCACCTGTGGGGGAGTGATCAGAAACTAGACTGGGATGATCCCATTCCTGAAGAGAATAGAGAGAACTGGGTCACTTTCTTTAAAGATTTACAAGATATGGATCAAATACGATTCATGAGATGTATGAAGCCATCAGATGCAATTGGGGAACCTATTCTCATAGTTTTTAGTGATGCATCTCAAGACGCATATGCTGCATGCGCATACGTACGATGGGAACTACAAAATGGTCAATTTGAAAGTAACCTGATTTTATCTAAGAATCGCCTGGCACCAATCAAAAAATTATCTATAGATCGTATCGAACTATGTGGAGCAGTATTGAACAAACGCCTCAAGACCTTCATAGAGAAAGAATGTAGGTACCGATTTCAAAGAACTTATCACATAGTTGACTCACAAATCGTACATGCTATGATACAAAAGAATTCCTACGGATTTAACACATTCGCTGCCACAAGAATAGGAGAAATACAAGAAGGAACAAACCCAACTGACTGGCACTGGGTAGAGAGCGAACATAACATCGCTGATTGTCTCACAAGAGGCAAGAAGCCTAGCGATATCGGGCTCGAAAGCATATGGCAGAAAGGACCCGAATTCCTAAAACAACCAGAAAACGAGTGGCCAATAACTCGCAATTATTTAGAACCGCAACTACCAGAACGAGTCAAGACGGCGATGGCTACAAATATCGAAAGATTTGAAGATACCCTTGCAGGAAGAATTGACATCACCAAGTACTCGGATTATAACAAGCTATTAAGAGTGACTGTAAGAGTTATTAAAATTTACGACGGAAACCCCAAAGCATCACTAAAAACTATGAGAATAGGTTCCCCAATTGCATCTGATGGCTTCATACATCTCATGAATCGTATTTGATCCATATCTTGTAAATCTTTAAAGAAAGTGACCCAGTTCTCTCTATTCTCTTCAGGAATGGGATCATCCCAGTCTAGTTTCTGATCATGGTTCCCACACCGGGAGTCGAACCCGGGCCGCCTGGGTGAAAACCAGCTTTTAAATCCGCCATTTTTTGCCGCAGTTTTTCCGCGGCCATGTTTCGAACCTGCTTGTTGACAAAAATCTTCAAAACATGGCCGCGGAAAAATTGCGGCAAAAAATGGCGGATTTAAAAGCTCGCTTGGATGTCGCTGAGGCCAGAAGCGAAACTTTTAAGGAAAGTTTAAATGAAGTAACTGCCCGAATCGATAGCGCAGAAGCCAGTGTTGCTAACTTGAGAAAATTCTTCTTTTCATCAATCGTCTTTGCTTAATAAAGTCGGCAATTAGAGGTCCAGTGCCTACCGTTCTCGTGAATCAGGCATTTTGGTTTGGGTTCTTTGTAGTTTTCCTCCTTTTCTTCTGTCATACTTCCCGCGTAGTGTGCTGCGCCTTTAGTGTGATATGGATTGTTAGAAGTTGCTCTGAGTGTAGCACTCTCGTATTCAATAGCACTTCTTTGACTCTGCAGAAAGTCGAGAAGACTTGGAAATTTGTTTCTTTTATCAACCGGGCTGTCACGTGAGCTTACCAGTTCGGACCATTTTCTTTTAATATCTGCCGGGAGTGCTTTCTCTATTACGCTGACCGAACTTGTTGTTGTGATCTCTGTTTCCAATCCAAGTCTCTTAAGATCTCTAAACCATCCTCTACGAGTGTAACAAAGTCGATAAAGCGTTTGTCTTCTCCTTCTCTGAGTATTCTAAATCGCTTTATTCCATCTATGATAACATCTGCGACTTTGGCTGGGTCTCCATATTTCTCGTCTAAAAGTTGCCACATTTCATCTATGTCATCGTCGACGCTGTTCACCAGTCTCGCTGGCTCCCCCTCAAGACAGGTGCGTAGGATGCATGCTGCGTCACTCTTTTGCGTCTGAGTCATGACTTGCTTCTTGAAGTCCCTTTTAAATTGCGGATACTTGCGCAGTTCTCCGTCAAATTGAGGCATTCGCACCTTTTCCAATTTTAGAAAAGGAGCTGAGGCGGTAGACTCCTGTTTTGTTCCCTTAGCTTCTTCTACATTGGTGTAGCTTACTACTATTTTCTCATTTATTTCATGATAAAATGTTTGGATTGTGGCAATCCAATTCATTTCAGCTTCGGCTGATTCGCTCGATAATAACTGTAACAGTTCTGCGTTTGATTTTTTGCATTCTTGAAATTCGTCTTCTATTTGCGTTTGTAAATCTCTCAATGCAAAATTAGGAATTTCCTTCGATTGCAGCGCGTGCGAAATACTTTTGTACGAAGCTTCGAAAACTGCGCGCGCTGTGTTCCTTCTTGTTCGTGCTTTGTCAGTGTATTCTCGACGCTCCGCGTCCTCGCGTGTTGTTCTTTCTTTTGACAAGATTTGTTCCACATATTTGATTTTACGATTAGTCGCATCATTAAATTTTTCTTGGACTTCTGTCATCCACGCTTCTGCTTCTTCAGACTGTTCATCCGGCAATAGGTCAATATAGATTTCATGCTTACCTTCTAATTCATCATACGCTTCAGCGAGTTTTGCGTAATTTGTTTCAACTGGTTCAATTCCCTGATCGCTCTCTATTGACTTGATGAGGAAGTTCCTCTTTCTTGTAAATCGTCCTTTAGCTGTTGTCCGCTTGGCTTTAGCCTTTTCGATTGCATCTGTGTCCTTAGACATCTTTATTGTAATCCAGTTGTCGCTTTGTAGCAGACCACCATGGATTTTGAATGTGTTGCCAGTAGAGAATTAATCTGATCCACGGTTTCAAACAACTCCTTTATTAACAACCATCGCATGGAGTGTAGTGTTCAAATTCTAAATTACAGGGAATTGTTAGTATGTGAAAAGCGAATGTTAGTTTAAACCAAAGAAATATATTTACCCAGTGGCGTTTCATAGTTCCTCTGACTTGCAAGTCGTAAAGCTGTTAATTACATTTGTTATGTCATCGCATTATACTAATGTTCGAATGTTGCGTCCTTAATTACTGTAATTATCTTGCGCTTAATGAATTTCATATTTAACAATACAGCTTTCATCCAACAATAAAATTTGCAGCTGAAATTTCAGACAAGGAAATCACATTCCTTGACACAGTTGTTTATAAAGGAGAACGATTCCAAAAAGACGCTGTCCTTGACATAAAAACTCACTATAAACCAACTGAAACATTTCAGTATTCACTACACACATTACACCTCCTGTCACCCACCAGGTGTCAAAAGAGGTTTTATCAAAGGCGAAGCTATTAAACTCGGAAAAAAATTTCCAGGAATCTCTCTCTAGTTTCAAAACACGCCTCCTCACGCGTGGATACCCTAAAAACATAGTGGAGAGAATATTATCTGAAGTCTCCTTCGCCGGAAGACAATCGGCTTTGAAACAAAAGAAAAAGACTCACGAGCAAATATTACCATTTGTCGCGACATATTACCCAGGAGTTAAAAAACCTAAAAAATATATTGATGCACAAATGTAGTTTAATTTAAAATCAGCCATTGCTGAGGACCATTTTCAAAAAGCCTCCTATTATATAATACAGGAGAGGCAAGTCACTAAAAGACATGCACGTCGCAAACAAAACTCCACAGGAGGGAGTCTGTGCAGGGCTGTCACGATTGTTATACCTTAGAGTTCTCCCTCGAGAAAACCTGTGATGTGATTGGCTCGGTACACCCGGTACGGAAATGCTCAAAGCGGAGCAAAGCGGACCAATCACAGAGCCGCTTTGGAACGGTGCAGGTCAACAGACCCCTTGTGCTTGTACGTTCACTTCGGAGCAGTTTCATTGATTCATTCAGTTCTGTAAAGAAACGCTGCAACACTTTGCAAGGTTTTGGCGCCTTTTTCGGTCAGTCATGTAATTGCGATCGATTCTTGTTCCCTAGCTTTTATTTCGGAGTTTCTCTCTCTCTTTTTCTCTTTCGTGATTTTATGACAATTAGTGGTTGCGTTTTTAATATTAAAAAGAATTATTCTACTCGGGCTTGCTGGATCAAATAATTATAACCATTTTGGCGCTATGCACCTCGTTGGTTACCTATCATATCCAGTGCGCCCTCGTTGTACACAAATTTGCGTGTACCCACGCGCGTTTATGACGTTGAGGGTGGCGTAATTTTCTCTAAAAATAGCACGTTTGTCTTTTTTTTCGATGGGGCCGCATGGACCCCGCGCTTACAGTCTCCGTCCCCGATTATGGCTTTTGATAGCAAAGCAATATTGGTCTGAACAAATAAGGACTGATGGGGTCCTTTACCTGTTGACCTGCACCGTGAAAAAAATATTCTATTGTTCTCGCTAACTAGCCAATCACAGAGCCGCTTTGGATCGGTGCAGGCCTGCCTCAAGGTTTGGGAAAAATCTTCCAATTATGGGCTCTGGAATGTAGAACGTGTTTGATTTTTCCTGAAACATTGTTGTAATTATCGTTCAATGGGGATTGAAGCTGTACGATCTCACCGTTATAGCTGTGGGAGTTGAAATGAACGAGTTTCTATTCAATCTGTTCGCACATCGTCATCAACAGAGCCATCATGTGCTTGTCTAATCTAACTGAGGACAAAATTTATATTTTAACTTGAACGATAATTTATATGCAGCTCACCGAAACAAGACTACGGAGGTGAGGAACATTAGAATAAATTCAAACCACAAAACGCAGTTGTTCTCAGTTTAGAGCCCGCGGAGGGAATGGTAAAAGCGACACTCAAACAACTGTGAAAGCAATTCAACATTTGGAACTGCTGGAACACAAAGCTACGACTAGTACAGGTAAACCAGTGTCAATTTTGCATGGTATAGCCAAAAGATGTCGCCCTTTCTGGTACTGAATTTGTTCAATGCTTGTTGTTCAGACTGCTTCATGATTTTTGTACTGACTTGACTTTAAAAGTGTGACAATTTTTATCAAATGCTTCTCTCCCATTTTACTGTGTTTTATTTTGTCTTCTCTCGATATTTCGGAGTCAAAGCCTTCCGTATAAAACCCACTGTTTGTGAAATTTTACGAACAAGTGATTGACTTGAGGATGAAAGAAATTGTTAACACAGCCTGACAGCCGGCTAAATGCTTAATTTTTTTATTTCTACAGTTTCTTCTCGTCCTAAGGGACTTGTCAGAAATTAGCAGGTGGGGAGGGGGGTGGGAATTTCATATTGGGGGTTGGAAATGACGTGGCCCACCCCAGCAACAGAAATGGGATTTCCTAAACCCTCCCCCTGGGCGTGGTCTAAAATACCATAACCCTCCCTCCCGCCCTTGTATAAATGATATCTCTTTAGTAGTTCCTGTAATACCTGTAGTTCTTGCAATATACCGGTAGTTTTGAATACACTAGAATGAGGTTTTAAAAGGGGAAGTAGCAAGGAATGACAGGCCTGCACGACTTCTAACAAGGGAAGCATTTATCCAATATCGCCTCTTTATATTTTTGCTCTGACAATTACTTTTCTTGGAAGAAATGATCAGTGGAGTTGAGAGATGGCTGGTTCTGTATCAGGTGCCGTTTTCTCATTAAAACGTTTTTAAGTTTTGGCACTGCTGGTTGGTTTTGTGTAACAAAAGGCAAGATTTGTTTTCGATTGTCGTTTTCCTGTTGCAGTGCCGATGTCCTTTCTGTGAATTAAACATCTGATAAAAGTGTTTCTATCAGACTTTTTGGGTAACCTCTAGCCAGACGCCGTGATTTAAATTTTCTGATATTCTCATGAAATGTCTCTTTTGGAGAGTTAGTTCTTAGGACTCTTGGGGCTTCGCCCTTAACGAATCCTTTGTTAACACCCGGTGGGTGGCTAGAGGAGAAATGTGTATATTGAAAGGTTTCAGTCGGCTTAAAATGTGTTTCAGTAATGTCCAGGACGGATTGATCTTGGAATCGCTTGCCTTTGTACACAACTGTGTCCAGAAAAATAGTTTCAATGTCCGAGATTTCAGCAGTAAATTTGATTGTAGGGTGATGTGAGTTTGCTTTTTTGTTGAATGTTTCTATATCAGGTTTACTATCATCCCACAGTGAGAAAATATAGTCAATGTAGCGTTTCCAAGCTGTGATGGACCTACTGAACGGCTATCGTCATTTGTTGACACATTACTTCAGCCTATTTCAAAAGCAGAAGCGTCTTATCTTTAAGACACTACAGGTTTTATCAATTTCATTGATAATACAAAAGTGAAAAAACGAACATTCCTTGTATCGATGGATCTTACAAGTTTATATGTACTGTTTAATAAACGAGCAGGAGTGTTTTATCGGGTTTAAAACCACGAGGCGTAGCCGAGTGGTTTTAGACCCGATAAAACACGATCTGCGAGTTTATTGAACGGCTTCAAAAAACGATCTCATAGAATAATGAACTAATGGTGCCATTTTCCCGTGCTATAACTTTATTCCATAGTCTCATCAAGAGAATGTCAAAATCGATCTCACAGAATATAAAGACATTCTTTCATGTTTTGTAGTTCCTATAGTCTTTGAAAAGAATAAAAAGTTTTGTTTAGTGAGCTTCGGACCATTTTCCCGTGCTGCTAGTTCATGCTGCTAGATCTGAAAAGAATTATAAGATTAGATGATTTGTATAGTGGAAACTTCATTCAATAGTGAGCTCGATGAGAACATTATGGCTTCGAAGCACAAGCGGACGTTTCGCAAACCCAAAAATGCTGAAGAAGAGAAACAACTGCTGGAAAATGCCAACACGTTCCTTCAATAAGTGGGCTATGAAGATTTTTTCAGAATGGCAGTCAACAAGAGTAAATAAGAAAGCTTCTGAAGAACCGAGCAGTTGTACTAATGACACATCACAAATTCAAGACTTGGAAACCGACGTGTAGATGTGTTGCTTTAAATGTTATTCCTTTTTTTTTTCTTGTTTATTTTATTTCATTTCTTTTTTCAGGCCTTTGATTTGTTCCAGAAGAGAGTTGGATTGATGGTAATTTACCTCATTACTATTCTTTATATAAAATGTTACCCTCATTAGTATTCTTTATATAAAGAATACTAATGAGGGTAACATTTTATATAAAGAATAGTAATGAGGTATATTACAATCAGCCCCGCTTTCCCCTGGGACTGAAATCAAATGCCGCCACCAGGCTTTTTAGATTGTTGATGTATTACCGGTTTTAAACAAGCATCCACGTGACTCATTTGCGTGATGTAATTGGTGGAAATGATCATTAATTAGTCATGAGTTTTTGAAACAAATATACTACATGAAGAGGGTATAGCAACAGTATGCAGAGCATACGATGAGTTTCACAGAAACAATTTCTCCGATGCCCACTAAATATCTCAGAGAAATGCTAACACTTATTCTAAAAGAAAATTCTTTCCGATTCAATGGAAAGGACTACCTTCAAATCTATGGTACTGCTAATTTCTGACAAGTTCCTTATAGCATTGTTATATATAATGATAATTAGATGTTATTGTTACATTCTCGTTAGTACTTCACAGTTTATGTATCGTAATATTTTGTTGCTGTTAATGTTCTTTGAACCAAATATAAAACTTATTTTTTCTTCTGTTAGTGTATGAACCTCTATATGATCACGAGCATAAGATTGCATGACCCTCCCCTTTTATACGGCCCATTTTCTCTTGACCAGCTCCGTTTTCAGCGTCTCAAAAAGTTATGACCTTCCCCCAGTTTCCACCCCACCTCCCCCCTGCTAATTTCTGACAAGTCTCGAAGAAATCAAGAACTCTAAAACAACTTAGCTTTGTGTCTCAGTGACGTTTAGTTTTAATTTCTCCTTAATTTAACTTCGATACAAAGTGATTTTCTCGCCGAGTTGGTGGCGGAGAAAAACCTTCAAGCTCACAACTGTCATTGAAACCCTTGCCACGTACACTGCGCTATGTATCCCTTCTAGGTCCGTGAATTGCCCAGTAAGTAACATTCAGCACTACGGCAGCATGAAGTTTCACTTCATCTTGCTCCTTCTCTTCGACGGAAGTAGTTTTTTATCCTTGGTGTTTTTCCAGTTCTCCATTTTCTCGACGATTGGTCATAATAATGCACCGCCAGAGCATTTGACTAGTGAAAATAAAGCTCGCTTTACGCTATTTTTTTGCCTTCATTTCGGCCACTTCGGTAAAGAAACCTCGGCAAACGTTTGCTTTTCCGATTTGGTAGTTTGAATCTATGTTACTTATTTTTTTTGCAGTGGAAAAAGTGAAAATGGTTTATCAGTGAGTAACTTTTCTTCGCACCGTGCTTGGACATTCATGTTATAGTCTTTTCGGCTGCCCTTCAATCCCTGTACGTCCTCAGAGGAAATATATTTTCGGGATGTCTTTTCCCTTTTTCTGCCTTCGCCTTCATCTGTTTTTTCGTAGTTCAACGTCTTTTTGGCTGCAAAACTTTTTTCCGTCTAACGGAAAAAAGGGCTTGCCTCAAATTTCGAAGTGACACTGACGACAGAAACTGAATTTCCTCCAGTCTTTAACGAGGGTAATTTCCGAAGCCATTTTGTTTTTTTTCTTTGCGCGGAGTTCTCGCAACGTACATACACCCGCGTGTGTCACGCGCGATGGCGCAGTTTTTCTAAAAAGAGAACATGTGTCTCTTGCACGGTTCACGGGCGGAAAAAATAAAGAATCACGGATCACGTAGATCAAATTTTATTTTTCAAAATGAAACCCCCAAAAATCTCACACTGAATTTTCGCACTTACAAGTACCCAGAAGGGTTAAATGACAATAACGAAGAACAACAGTAATTTTTGATGTTCGAGCATGTTTGGTTATTTATCATACTATCACAATATATAAACTTTCCCAGATCTAGTAGTCACTATTACAAAATACCCGAAAAAATATTTGCCAAAATTTTCTCACCCAAAAAAATCCCGAAATCGTGAATTTCAAACTCAAAAAATCCTTCGCACCTCCCCATCGCTTGAAATCCGGAGTACCTCCCCCCCGGGGGGGGGCGTCGGACCCAGTCTACCCATTTTTATGTAGCGGAACGCACGTGGCCAGGAGCTTTTATTGAAAGGTGTTATCATTCTTCACGGTAACATTTCCGTTCCTTTGGCGGCTTGACGTTCTTGTGATAAATTAGTTTCCTATATGTCAATTCGTCTGCCATCCACTGTCCGCTATTCACATGCCCATTCCTGTTCCATATCTTTCTTGCCCTCGGAGTCCAAATTGTCGTAAAAGGTGTCAATCAAAACTAAACCCACCCAGAATAGTCAAGAGCTGTCAAAGCTAAAACCGTAGAAGCTGAAATCCAAATGAAAGTTACACCCGAATACCTGATAACTGAAACCTGCGAAAAGCAATCCGAAATCCCCTTAATGCTGAAATCTGAAAATCTAAATCCAAAATGCCGAAAGCCAAATGCTGAAATCTAAATCAGAAACGGCGAAAGCTGAAATCAAAGCTCGAAATACCGAATGCTGAAAAGACCGATAAAGATAAATTTGAAATGCCGAAAACTGAAACTGAGCGAAAACCAAAATGGCGAAAGCTGGAAAGGCGGGAAAATGCCGAAAGCTGAAACCTAAATCCGAAATACCGACGGCCAAATTCGCAATGCCGAAAGCTGAAAGCGAAAACTGAAATGCAGAAACGCCGAAGCAGAAAAGTTAGTGACGAAATGCGAAATACCACTTGGCCGTAAAGGTACAGTGATCGTTTTCAGACCAAAACAGCTCAAATATCTATCTTTTATAGGTGGAAGTGGGAGGGGGGAAGCATACCTATATAGCTCATATAGTAGGGCAATTCCCCTTTCGGGCATTAGCCCTCTCTGACTTCAACCTGCAAATCACCCAAAGTTGAGATAATTGCATGTACCTTGGGATAACTCTTAAAAAAATATCCCGTCATAAGAATAGGACACACGGTATTTCGACACCCAGTACGGCCAAGACGGTATTCCTTGCGTTGAGATTCTCGTCACTTTTGTCCAGTTTCCAAAGTCAACCTGAAACCAGCTGCCAACACTTTCTTGGTATGGATTTGCTGCCCACCCAGGGGCCAGTCCGGACAAGGATCTCTCGTACAAATTAAGCCTTCCATTGTAAGCTACATAAAAAGGACTATCTACACTGGACGCTGTCACTGACGAGTCGGGAATAGCATAACTTTCCAGTCCCAAGCCTTCTTCACAAACTGGAAGTTGAGGTTTTCGAAAACCTAAGAAATAGGAAGCTCTTACTTCGAGTACTTTTTCAAATATTAGTGATCATTATCTGATTTACCAGGAGATCTTCTAACTGTTATTTCGTTGCCTCTTTTGAGTTATTTATCACATTTTTGCATCTCCTACTCTATTTTTACTTCGCAGCTTTTCACGTTAGAGGTACAGTTGTTTCCCCGAGTGTTCGCAAGTTTAAAATGTAAGTTCTTTAATAAACCTGGTCTCACTCAATTGCTTGAAAAGAAAATTGATTATTCACTGGAAGAAAGTTGTCGCCTGTATAAGTTCGAACTTGTATTGTATATATAACCTCATATATGCCTGGCGCCAGTGCTAAATTCTTCCTGAAAGTAAGAGCTCAGTAGAGCTCAGTTAAGTTCTTCCTAAGTTATAGTACAGCTATAAAGGCCGCACGATGTGCTGTGTGACGAACACTAGTCTGATCGCTTCTGATTACAGCCGATTTCACTGTGTGCACAACCCGGGTTTTCAAATCATTATTTGTCGATTCTGATTCTCCCATGATCACACAGCCCTGAAGGAAATACGCAGATCGTCCGTCTTTTTATGGTTATCTATACAATAAATATTATTAAATGTTTATATTATATATCTATCTTATTACGTATCCCTAGCCCAAAAACAACCACCATTTGTTAAAAATATTTATTGAAAACGTTTTGAAAATCTCAATTGGTGTGGTTTCTCTCCTTGTTTCATGGGAAGTTGTGTTGATGTTTCCCAATATCGATAACAACTCGGGAATAAACACTGTCAATGATGCTTTAAACTCCCTTGATGTTCAATTTCCATCTGCTGAATGTATTGTTGAAGCCGATAAGATGTGTTAAGAACATAACAGGAGCCAATGAGAGCAACAATTCCTATTTCCAGGATAAACACTTTTTGCAAATTCACGGTAAAGCTTTGGGTCCCAAGAATGCGTGAGTTACGCTGATTAGCAATGGGAACAATTGATCGACTTAAAAAGCTAAATCTGGGGAGATCAAACCTAAAATTGTGGTTGAGATATAGGGACGGCATTTTTTAGCTATGGACCCAGGGGACACAAATTTAAAGGAATTTACCGAATAGTCTTCATTCCAGGCGATAAAGGTCTTTATTTGGCCATTCTTCATATATTTTTCTGTTGTGAGCAAAAAAAAAAATTTTGATTTTTGAAAACAAACAACATACCGTTGGATGTAGTTAATAAATGCTAAAACCTTAGGCAAAAATCAATCGTGATGTTCTGTACCGTTTTATGTACCGTCACAGAAAATTTAATACTGACACCTTAAACCATATATACCGTTCTTACTATTCGATCCTACACCTGGCGTGAAGACTATTCTTGCGTTCTGAAACGTTGTGTGTTGTTCAGTTACTTCATCTTCGCGTGATCGCTGGCGTCTTGATTCCGACATCGGGCTACTCCACATGACTCCGGGCCAGTCTTACAAGTGACAAAGCCGCCAGTCCAGCCGTCCGAGGTCACTACGATCGGCTTGTGACAGTAAGAACAACTTTTGCAACATCGACTCGTGAAAGCCAGTTTAATCACCGTTTTGCAAAAGTTTCATCCTCGCTACCCTGCGCATGGCATTAAATAACACCCGCCTACAACACCTCCTTCCTTTTTTTTATTCGTAACCATAACATGTGCGAAAACTCGCGAAAGTTTTTTATCTCGAAAAAGGACTTTTGCTTTTAAAGAAAAGCGATTCCGGATTCCGGATTTTAGGTAAACCCTCAGTAAAATAGTCAGGGCTCACAACCATCTTATTTATAAGTCACCCACACTAGCCCAGATTTTCTAAAAGGGGTCAAGTATTCCATCGTTTAAAAGAGCCAAAAACATTTAAAAAGAGCGTTTAGTGGGAGCCAAGGGATCTAATTATGCTAATGATGTTGAATGTAGAGCAGGTTGTTTTAAGTGTAATGGCAAATGTGATTTATGTAAAAACTACTTAAAAGAAGGCAAAACGTTTCTCAGCGCACTTCCACAAATCGCTTGTTATAATTCGACAACATCTTAACTGTAAATTGCAGGGCAATGTCATCTATTAGCCTCTTGTAAGAAACGTACAGTTCAGTATGTAGGTATCACATCCAATGAATTCGAGGCAAATTTCGGAATCACAAGGCTCGGCGATGCTTACTAATAAGACTGACGTGCGTGTCTGCCGTCCACTTTAACAAAAAGAAACACTAGATGTCTGACTTTGAATTAGGCTCTATTTCCGCCGTCTCGAATTTATTCCTCCCTCATTGTTCATCACGTGAATGGAATCGTTATTCTCTGTTGTTGATATCAGAACTTTTATTTGTACATTGCCGCATTATGTTATAGAAAATATTTTCACTATTATTTCTCGCATTTTTATATTTGTGTTTTACCACGAAATCAGTTTTACTGATTTACACGCTAAACTTTGTCCCAGTCTTGATAATTATTGTACACTGAAGAGGCTCGAGCGGGCGAAACGTTTGTATTAACGTTTAATTAATCAAGTCATCAGGTGAGAAGTTTGTTGGAAACTCATTTTAGTTATGTTACTATATATCTATATTATCATCTGCATTATATATCTATATATACAGGTATATATTTCATGCGTGATTTCGTTGATTATCTTGCACGGGGGCGAATCATGGCAGGCGAAACATAGCCGGGGAATCATGATTCTCCCTGAGTCATAATTCACCCTTGGTGACGAAATAACGATGGTAATTTTCACACAAAAGTAGTTGACAAGGCAAAAACTATCTTCTTGAGGCATACTTTAGACAATTATCAAGAACCGGAAGAACTGATATTTTTCTTCTAATCACCTCTTTGAGATTACGGCTAGGCATGACGAAGGAATGACAGCCGGCTTGGCGAATAATGACTTAAATGCCTCGGACTACACACACAGCAGTTCAATCGTCAGTAATTCCCATACTTTCATGAGATCGACTATCCATCAGAATTTGACTATAACTCTCAGAAATCTAATTCAGGTTCACCCGTGCCCTTTCATTGGATTCCTATTAGACACTCGATCGCACAAAAGTGCAAATTAATTGGTGCGTCGAGCTATAAAAGGTGTATTTAGGTTTAAGGCCCCGTTTATATGGTCTCGGGTACCCGAGACAACCCTCCCCTCGAGTTACCCTGGGTAAGCTAATTTTTCACCTGTTTCTTTGAAAAGTTCAAAGAACCGTTTACATGAGGATCACCAACTCGTCTCGGGTAGGTGAGACAACCCGCCCCCCGAGTTGTCTCACCTCGGCAGGTAGGGTAACCCTGGCAGGTGGGACAACTTTTTCTCATATAAACACTTTGTCTCGCCTACCCGGGACGACTTTTTGCGTGCCACGTATAACGTAGCGTCTGGTTTTTGGTTTAAAAACGACTAAATCAAAAAAATGTAAACTGAAGAAGGAAAATTTAGACAAACAGAGGCTACAGTGATCAAATCAACGAAAAAATCTTAAGGAAAAAGGGCGTAGTGAGGTCATGAATATCAAAGTAAGATTTCGGAATAATTAAGTAGGGTCAACTTTATCTCGGTCAGCCGGGCCAACTTCTTATCATATAAACGCGCGGTAATGTTGTCTCGGGGGGAGGGTGGTCTCGGGGGGAGGGTGGTCTCGGGCACCCGAGACCATATAAATGGGGCCTAAGTTGACTGGTGAGTTTATTTTTGTGACTTCCAACAACAACAGCAAATCAATCAATGCACATTTTTCTCCTGACCTTTGCTGTTTGTATCTATTTAGTTCTGCCAGTTTGTTAATTGCTCCAGTCATGGTACCCCTTACTTGTTACATTAGGAAAAATATCTCACCCGAATGGCAACCATACAGCTCCATTCTCAGCGACATGCCTTCATGGCATTTTAACGGGTGAATGCGAACAAAACGGGTCACAATGGGTGGGTTGAATGTGTTGAAGAAAGCGTTATTTCGGTCCTTGTTACCTTGGAATACCTAAAAATAGTCAACCTCCTCAGTCTTTACTGCTAAGGAAATTGATACGGTGAAACTTGAGAAATGGTTTGTGGTTCAAACATTCAAATAAGAGCGAAATGGTGAAACGTTTTTACGGTGCTGTTCAGTATGTTGCATGAGAGTGTTAGTAACAAGCTGACTCGGGGTAGAAGTGGAGGTATCTATTTTTTATATATTTTTATACTTTTCTTTTTGCTTTTCTTTTTGTTTTTTTGTTTGTTGCCGCTGTTTTTGTTTTCATCTTGTGTGCTGTCGTGGTGTCTTTTTTTTACATTTGAAAACATAGCACAAACAAACCGAAAGAAACAACAGCAACAACAAACAAAAACCAGAAAGGAGAAATTAATTGAAGAAAAAACACACAGCGACCGGCCCCCGAGCCCGAGTCGGCGTTTGACTGTCACCCGTTGTATAAGGTGGATCTTGCCTTGGGGTTTGTGAGGTGAGACAACTCAGACGAAAACTTTCTTTTCTGTGCTTTGCTACGTTGCTTTTTTTTGACATAGTTGAACTTTTGAAAGTGACTTTAGACTTCCTAGTCCTAGTCTTACTGCATGTTTAAACTTATTGATAAAAAAAAATAAATGGAAAAAAAAACTTCTTGTGGAACGTGTGATAGCAGAGGGACGAGTAACCCACGTAATTCAAAACCATATTATAATTATAATAAGAACCTTCCCAGAATCCTTTTCACCAGAAAATTTTCCAATGCCACATAACTTTTAGCCTTCGTTGCAGCCGGCCCACGCATCTAAACCATTTGCGGTGTCGAGTGTCTGCGACGCAGGCTAAATAAAGTGAAGTTTAATTCCAGAAGGATGCCACGCCATATGGTATTTAGTACTGCCGTAGAATATCTCTTATATCCATCTTAGTGTGATGACGTCATTAGCCACGTGACTATTTCAGAAAAAGACATTTTAGCTCACTGTGAGCACTGGTCACAATCAGTTCGAAAGCACTAAACGAGGCCAAAAGCCTTATGGCATGGGTCATTTGAAAATAGCCATTAATATTATGGGATATCACAACTGTGTTAGCGATAAAGAGGAGCACGAAGTAAAATTGGGCACGAGCTTCTGTTGTTTGATTGCGTTGAAGCACAAAACGCCGAGATTTTGCATGATAATATACATTCTAATAATATTGATTTTCTTGACAACGTTGATGTTGTGACGCCATATAATTCACGTAACCAAAGCACATTGAACATTAAAACTACATTAAGCTACATAAACCAGTAACTTTATCCAGCTATTAAGTACACAATTACAAAATAGCCATTATCATTTTTTTTCTTTTAAAAGTAAGGATATGAAAAATAAAGTTTTAATACAGATGCAAAAACGAAACTATCCTCTTTCTGACTGCATCAACAGTTCTTTTGAAAAACAATGTTTTCATATAGCTTAGGGATTTGATTTTACCAGTACGTGAAGAACTGGACGCCACTGTTTCAGACTGTCGGAGAAGGGACTGATGCTCTTTTATGCGCAGATACTTTGGGAATCTGGGCCCTAGATAGTTTCGCGCCTTTTATAGGCAGCCGCTCGCTGAGTCGAATACTTACTATACTTCGTCAACTAGTCACCATTTTCCTCTCTCCTCCGCAGAGGTTCGATGGGGCGTTATTAGTTGCCTAATTTTATCCCTGCCATGTCGAAAATAATTACACCAGCAAAAAATACAAGGCAAAGCGAGAAAATCCTGAACTGAAAAACAAGAAACAACTACCTTATGTAATGTGCAATTAATGTGCAATTACATGGCCCCTACACTTGGTATGTGAAGGGTTAAAAAAAAAAAAGGATTTCACTGAACTGCTTTGAAACATAACTTTCCTACTAAAATACAACAGTGAAACGTGCAAAAGAACACCTTTGTTCCTGTCGCACCTGTTACCATTTTTTAGGGGGGTATTCAACCTCCCCCCCCCCCTAAAAAGTAACAACAACAACAGAAATCGTACAGCTTATTCCTTCGAAAAGATTCCGGAAAAGTCTTCAAGGAAATCCTCAGATGTATTCCTTGTCTTTCTATTCCAGATCAGTCCAACGGAAATGACCGAAAAATTTCTGGAGCATTATATTTGCCAAAGCCATGCTCGTTCCAGTTCGTTTTCGTGTGCTTTGAAAGAAGAAACTAGTAGCGCGGGATCCCTGCTAGCAGAGGTCTCTCTCAACTGAGAAACCTCTGCTAGCAGGGAGTGAATGCTCTTAAGAAATGTGACAAATCACCATGGGTAAAAAGAGCTATTCTTAAGGTGGTAAAGAAATTGTTGAGTTGTATAATGTCAACAATTAAGGTTACACTGTGATACAAGTTTTTATGTTTTCATACTCTTCATATATATAATTATAATACTGTTTTTCCCTTCCATACAATTTGATGATGATGATGATGATGATGATGATAATGATGATGATGATGATGATGATGATGATGATGATGATGATGATGATGATGATGGTGATGATAACTCTCTTGGCTCATGGGACATGATAAAATTAGTCCTACCATTATATACTTGATGCCTCACCTGGACAAAGCTTTTATATGAGGTTTGCTGATAAAACCTGAAATGGCCGCCATTCAAGCTATATGACACCATATACTCGGTCACCCACATGTCTTTATCATGATTCCCTTGGGTGGCAATCTTTGTGACCATGGTTATCTTACCCAGATCGACCTGAATCCACTGCCCCAAGTCTGCAGACGAAGGTAACCACGCCTCTGGTTTTCCATTTCCTGGTACCCAATTAAGTCTGGCTCCGTAAGGCGGTCCGCGCTAAAAAGCAAGAAATGTTTTTAATATTGAGGTCTTTATTTAGAAAATGTAAGATAATGGGAGGCCAAGTATTGCCATGTTGAGCTGGGATCCTTAGGCAAGACACATTTCTTCCACCCAGTTGCAAAGAAGAACTAATGCGGGGTTCTTCTGTCTAACAACGTGACAGCGCACCATACATAACTAACGGGCTAAGCCCGGGTAGATATTTTGCATGAGTCTTGTAACTTCCGCTTTTTATGGTCAGAAACCCTATACAATATTTGAGTGTTACCTGAATGCCATTTATTATGAATTTAAGACCTTTTCCGCACACAGGTAATAACATATAACATCTATATACATAAGAGACAGTAATTTTAATATCTGGGTGTTGATTGTTAAAGCTACATTGATTATTACACCTTTTCCATGACACGTAAACTGCGAATTTCAATTCTTAATTCAAAAAGTAAGTTTTTAACGGTCTTCACCACTATGATTTCATTTTGCTAAAAGTCTCAAAAGACCCCCCCCCCAAAAAAAAATGGTACGATGAGGGCGTTGTCGCTAGTTGGGTCTTGAAGTTCATACAATGATATTAAAAATGTAATTCAGTAATTAAACCCGGCTAACTTATTAGAGAAAAGCTCATACTTACTGCTGTGGTAGCTTTGAGAGCGGAGTCAGGGATCTTTTTGTTCTCCATTCCCAAAGGAGTAACACAACCTGGATATGTATCTACTGTGTATGAAATGTACGACAATGACAAGAACATTCTAAAGCTTGCAGAAAATAGTAAGGACATCCTTGCAGACCATCCAATTTTGTGCAAAATCCCCTCCCCAAAAAACAACAACAACAACAACACACACACACACAAAACAAACAAAACAAAAGTCATTGCCTACTCCTTTCGTAGGTGTTTTGAAATAAAACTATGCTTTGTATTGTTTCTATAGGTGATCAAAATAAAGTACTACTGATTAATTATACGTCGAGAGAACGGGAAATAAATGCACCAAAATGTATAACCCACATGCACAATCACTGAGTTACTAATAAATATATCTTATTAGACGGTTTAGTGTGTAGTATCGTGGGATATTTTTACGAGTCGCGCCGTATTTTGGCGAGCCCGTAGGGCGAGACAAAATACAAGAGGCGAGTAAAAATGTCCCACGATACTACACACTAAACCGTCTAATAAGGGATTTATTATTCAACTTAGCTACAAAATGGAAAAGTGGTTCATAAACTGTCTGAGTTGCGTGACAAACTAGCGTGACTTCTGAGCAGCGAGTGAGCGCGCCAGCGGGTCAGGTTTCGCGCGCTTAACGTGAGGTTGTTGTTGATAGGTCAAAAACGAAAACTTGTCAAACCTGTCAATCGAGCGAAGCGTCGCGATTTTATTTCAAACTTGCAAGGAAAACAAAGATGGAACAAGGCAAAACTGAATTATTTTCGGGTTTACAGTTAGATGAACAACAATGTTCTTGGTCGGTCACCGAGTAAAACTACGAAAAGAAAGAACTCGACAGAACAAACAGAACTCGAAAGTCAAGTCAAACAAAGTTAAATAGCACTTCAAGTTCAGTCATCTTCGTCCGAATCACTAACCACGCGTCATTTTGGAAGAGATAGCGGTGGAGATTTCTGACCGACAACAATTGTGCATTTGTGGAAGACATCTCCTGAGAAAAGATGGGTTCTGTTTCCTGACTTTGACAAACAAATGACATAAAAGATTGTTTTAAAGTTCCTCGGCGGGAATTTCTTCAATGGCCCTTGTTTCTTTAACGGACTTGAGGTCAGTATTCGTCTTTTCTGTTGTATTTTAATGCGTTTCGATTTTCTTCAATAAATAAAGAAATTTCACTGCCGTCTAGGTCATTGCTTGTCTCTAGGATCTCGTTTTCGTTAACAGTCCGGATTATCCCGATATATCGGGACAGCAATGACGTCATGAAACTATTGTTCGCAAGGAAAATGGCGGCCGTTTTTGAAAAGTCACACGAACACAAAGAAATTTATTGTTTCCAGTCTCTCACAGAGTTCATCCGGGACTTTCAGCGAGCAAAAGACAAGAAGAAGCATCGGTGGCCATTTTGGAAGTTGCGATATTTATATCTTTGGATTTTGCTTGTATTAATCGACGATGCAGTTACGATTTTTGCGGTCAGATTTTAAGGTAAGTAAAGAATAAGTGTTATTTTGTAGCATTCACTCATTTTTTATTTAGCTGGTTTTATTTTTTACTAGTTCTAGTGTTGTTAAAGCTTCATCGTGCAAAATTTCACGAGTGTAAGCAACGTCGATTTTATGTAAGGTGTCTTTGAATATGAGGCTTTACGAGTGTAGACAAACCGCTGCTGTCGTAATGCTTGTGTATTGCGTCGTTCCTTTGTGTTAACGGGAATCGTTTTCATTTTTATTTCTCTTAAGTACATGGAAGAGCACACACGATTGCTTGAGGCACTTTGCCGAATTTGTGGAGTTAAACTGAAAGGGAAAGAAAGGAAAGCAGAAGTCCTCAAATGTGCGAATGAAATCCGTGAAATTTGGAAAGTGTCTGTGCTGGTTAATTCACCCATTGTGCATCCCAAATACATTTGGATGAAATGCGGAGTGAAATGCAACAACAAAAATTACCTTGCTGGAAGGAACAAATGAGGCCCATACTCTCTAGAAATTTTAATAAAGTTTATAAATAATTTTCTTTACTTTTTTTGGAGTTTACGAAACACTCTCTCGCTCTTTATGTGTGGGCCAGGAAGGGGGTAGTGTGGAGATTTTCTGTAACTACAAATTGTGATTGGTTTATAGCCATTTAACATAAAATGAAATGGAGACAGGAAGTGTTTATTTTATTTGGTAGTGTAAAACTTTCTTTATAGATTGTAAACGTCATTTCAGCAGGGAATGGAACTTTGCGTGATTTGTTTAGACATTTTGGGAGATTTGAAATGAACTTATGTGCTACCTAAGCAGAAAGAAGATTAAGCAAGTTAGGAAAAATAGGCTGTAAGCATTGCTCATTTTTCCAAAATTCCACTTCTGTTCACCAATTCGCAGATTGATTACTTAATTACGTTTACGTTGTCATCACTGAAGAAACGTGCAAGTCAACAGTTCATACATGTTCATGCAAGAATTTATTTCAAGCAAGTTTTCCCAGATGAAACAGATCAACTCCCAAACCACTAAACCCTATCCTTTATAAAAATCATGTTACAAAATAGTTTTCCTTACATCTGTTTTGATTGGACTTGCATGAAAATCAAATCAGCAGCAAGTGTAGTTTCTTCAATTGCCTTTTCAAGAGCTAAAATGTGGGATAGTAATTTATGGTATTATCAGGTGTGATGGCCACTGTTTGTTGTTTGCTGAAACAATATTATATTTATTGTCACACTGATCATATCTGTAATTCATTTTTGCAGGTCCTGCAGTTGGCAAAGCAGCAAAAGCTGAACACAGACGATAACCTATGTTAAACATGTTAACTGAATTGTGAAAATAAATGTTGAAGTCCAGTATATCTCAATCTGACCATTGATAATTTTGTGTTCTGCTCAAATTACTGGGTGATGTTCATTCCAACCCACACCTGTTGACAGCCTCTTGAAAATTTCATTGTGTAGTACTGCAGGATATTTTTGTGTCACATTTTGCTTTGGAGAAGCTTGTAAAAATAACCTGTAATTGCAACACAAAAAAGCCATCTAAAGAGTAGGCAATTCATTATCCATGGCACTTGGCAAATCTTCTTTTCTGCTGTGATCAGTTGAGGGGGGGGGGGACAGGTACAGAAAACCAATATTCACCACTTTTCATTATTGGGAAATATGTCTCATCATAGTGCTCAGAGGATGTTACCAAATAGGTAGCTCAACTGTAGCTTAGTGAAATCAAATGATAAACAGATGGAGAATGAACCGCGTGTCTAAAGTACACATAGAATAAAACTTATATTTAAATATCCCCTTGCAAGGCCTTACGTACGAAAAAAATCGGGATGATCAAGTTCACAAGTGTGCAGGTTGCAATTTCTTTGTAAACAAAGCTACTTTAAATGAGTAGCCTATTGGAAAATTATGAGCCCTTTGGAAATGCCACAAATAATGAACGTTTTCCGACACAAATTGTTTATTTCATGCCAAGGTACAACAAACGCATCGTTCGAGTCAATATCCAACCAACTATAAATGCCAAAAGAAATTTTGATTGCAAGTCATCAAATAGATGTCTTGATGTACTGGTATGTATAAACAATAAGACGAACAAGAAAAGATCGACGATCGACAGAAGGCTTATATATATTTTTGATACATTTTCTTGTTGCGAAACGCATGGGTTACATCTTTAAGAATAAACTCGGTTCTACGAATGTAAAACATTATTGCTTACCCGGCTATTTGTCTGCATTTCAATAAAACTTTAATCGAAATGAGATGTTTGATCCGCGTGCAAGTTTTGTCGCTCCCATGGCCGTCCTTTGTGTTGGATTTATGCGGGAAATGTGGATTTGAAAATACTGGGCTTGCTCAAACGATACGGTGGAGCGATAAAATAACTTCGTATTCTCAAAATATTCCTCACAAGTAGCATAACAAGACCTCGGGAAATCATCGCTCAGTTCTGCCTTCATCCGCCATTTTGAAAATGGACGCTTGTTTTGATACATGATCCGTGAATCAAAAGTCGGCTTCTCATTGGCTTAGAGGTCAATCGGCCCTGTCCTTAAATATCGGGATATCCTGGACTGGTTAAAAACCTCAAAATTTGGTAAGCATTCATTGTTTTCCTTGGAAAAACGAGCGTTTCGGCCATTTTTTCATCGTTCACCTTGTAAGCCTAATGCCTGACGTGGCATTTGTAGAAAACCTGTCAAACCGGTCTTCTCGAGTACAAATACCGTGGGATATTTGTACTCGTTTTGGGTGTTATTTGTACTCTACTGAATGCAGTTGAATAATAAGTACCAGTATAATGAAGGATCGACACTGTCCATGAGAAAAATTGGAAAGTGACGAGAATCTCAAGGCAAGGATCACCGTCTTGTCCCGAGTGGGTGTCCAAATACCATGTGTCTTACTCTTACGACGAAGTGTTTCTTTAAAGATTATCCCAATGTAGTTGTGGTAGCTTTGTTTGATTAGCTTGAGATCTAGAGGGTTAAGGCTTCTGTGGAGGGGAGTACTCCCCTATTTAACCCTTCAAGGGCGGTACGTCCTAATGCAGAGGTATTTTTATTTTTGCAAAGGTTATGAATATGGGGAAAAAGCAGATCTTAGCAAGACCTATTGGAATCTAAAAAGAAAAAGTGCCGGGCAACGTTGCATTTTTTCAGAGATAATTAAGCAACCATAATTCTAAAAAGGGCTTAAATACAAAGAATTTCAGCTCAATGATCTCTGAAAAACGGGTGGCTACCCCAAATTTCTTTTTGGATTCTGATAATCCTTGGTAAGATCTGCTTTTCCCACATAGATATGAACCGCGAAAAATACCGTTGAATTAGTAGGCAAATTCCTTAAGAAACCCCAAATTCTCTCGTACCAGACCCGAGATGAGCAAAACGTATGCGCAATGACAAAGGGAGGTGCCGTCCGGAAGGATTTCACAAGGCTCACCTGGACAAATTGTAAGGTTACATTCTTCTGTGTGGGTGCTGTTTCCTAAATAAGAGCATTCCTGTCCATAAGGACCGGGTGGAGGATTTGTACAAGAACGAGTTCTGAAGCGCCTTCCAGACCCACATGTTACAGAGCAGTAGGACCAATTAGTCCACTGAGAGTAGTTGCCATTCTCTGAAATGAACAAACAAACAAAAAATGCAGTCAGCTAATCGATTCTTGCCTTTTGATTCTTTGTCAGTTTAAAGTACTTCAAAGAAAACAAGCCCAAATTTTTTGTATGCTTGAATTTTTAAAGCTATTCCATGGAACACTTTCAAATCTCATGCACCAATGCATGTTCATCAACAGAAACCCAAAAACTAAAGTAGTCCAAGTTTATTAAAAGTCTCTAAGCCAGTGCGCTGAAATTAACTATGAATTTTGCATTTATGAATGTAATCAATGCTGGTACTCAGAAAGCACAGTGGTTCACAACTTCGAAATATACTAACTTCTTTTCAAACAGTTTCTTGTATCAGTCTGTCGGCATTTTTCCTTTAATTTCGCCTTTCGTAGTAGACGTTTTTGTTTTGGTGTCAGAAGTAGAAAAAGAGATGTGAATTTCCCACCGATTAAAGTAAAGAAAAATTCCTTACCCAGACGACAGCCGTGCAACTCCATCCTCAACGAAACCCATCCATGGAATTTTACCGGGTGAACACGAATAAAACGGGCCACAATGGGCAGCTTAAATTGGTTGATAACAGTACTATTTTGTTCCACATTTCCTTGAAACATCTAAGAATATGAAAGAAAAGAAATTCTAATAAATTTAAACTTGGAAACAACACAGTACATTCCGGTTGTAGTATATCGCCTGAATCGTCATAGTTTCTCCGGAATTGAAAGATGCAATATTTTGACTGTACCCTCTCGATTACAAAATCGGTTGAAAAAATAATAATAAATATCCAAAGAAACCAGGCTTTTGAGCCACCTAGTTCAGGAATCTCTGATTGAGAAAATTGTATTTGATCCACGGTAAAAAGCAGACAGAGCGAAAGGAGCTCCCTTTTTGCCACCTCAAACTTCAACCAAGAGAACCTGTAGGGACTTTACGTAACGAGAACGTTCCCGAACGTCACAAATGGAAAATGGAAGTCGATTGTTTCGCTCTCTGCTTATACGGACATCAGCGTTTAAAGACACACTGATGTCAAAAGAAGAGCTTTCCTTCGCAGAAGCGCACAGAAACACATGTTCGTTTAGTTTGGCCCTCACATCTCACCTTATCTAGGCTACTGTTTGGAGCTTGCTGATAAAAGTTAAAATCACGCCCATCCAAGCTGTGTGACACTTTGTACTGAGACACCCATTCGAAGGCATCTTGTCGGCCTTGAGTTGAAATCTTTGTTATAATGGTATTCTCACCCAGATCCACCTGAATCCACTGGCCTAAGTCCACTGACGAAGGTGACCACGCCCCTGCTGTGCCATTTCCTGCCACGTGACCAAGTCTAGCGTTGGAGGCCCCATGAGACGAGTTAAACTGAAAAGCAGCTTGCTTGTTAGAAAAAAATTACAGTTAAATTGGTATTAACTCTTAAGGTGTTTCGATAGAGTTTTTTGGGACCATACCTAACTTTTTTAATCGGCTCTTAGACAGTCTTCTCCTTCAGATCAACGTGATCAACATCTATGTTCTCCTTACTCACCGCACCATATTTCTTATTAAAAAATCTCATAGTTTCATTTCCTTCATTTTAGTGTAGTTTTATTCATGTGGTGATACTGTAAGGAGAAGTTAGACACTGTTCACTTCTGCTATTGGGTGTTTAAGGTATTTCGATACAGTTTTTTGGGGACCATACCTCACTTTTAAAATCGGCTTTCAGACAGTCTTCTCCTTGTCGGATGAAAGTGAAATTTCCAATACTTGTTGGTTTTAGATTGAACTTTAGCGTGGTTTACATTTTGTGAAAATCGATATTTCCATGACAACGATAAACAAAAGTCCTAGAAAACAGTAAAATTGAAATTTTGAGCGATCCAGTTTTGTATGGCAAACGAAATATACAAGAACAAAACAATTCTGTATGTTTGTTTTGAAGTAAATCGCAAAAACATTTTCAACCTTACTTTCGGCGTAGTAATAGTAAATGCACTGGAAAATGATCAAATAATGCAATTCGTTCTCGAGATCGCGAACACCAGTTTCAACAAAACTTTCTGGGCGTAAAATAATAAGTAAAAGACACATTTTAACAGTATTTTCTAGCCATTTCATCAAAGCATTGATCTTTTTTTGGTGCATTTACTATTACTACGCAAAAACTAAAGTTGAAAAAGTTTGTGCGATTTACTTCAAAACAAACATACGTAATTGTTTTGTTCTTGTATATTTTGTTTGCCATTCACCACAGTTTAAGACGCTGATACTGGCTTTTCAAAGTGAAATCTAGATCGCACAAAATTTCCAGTTTACTGTGTTCGATGATTTTTGTTCATCGTTGTCATGGAAATATCGATTTTCACAAAATGTAAACCACGCTAAAGTTCAATCCAAAACCAACAAGTGTTGCAAATTTCACATTCATCCGACAAGGAGAAGACAGTCTGAAAGCCGATTTTAAAAGTGAGGTATGGTCCCCAAAAAACTGTATCGAAACACCTTAAACACCCAATAGCAGATTAGTGAGCAGTGTCTAACTTCGCCTTACTACACTAAAATGAAGGAAATGAAACTATAAGATTTTTTAATAAGAAATATGGTGCGGTGAGTAAGGAGAACATAGATGTTGATCATTGTTGCGGATATAGATCGCTGCCGATTCTTGGCTTTTGCCATCATGTTGTTCCCTTAAGCAAGAATCATGTGCTCTTAATGTTCTTCACTTAACGTTGAACCAGAGAATAGTTTGGAAACCTACTGCTGAAGGGTGACATTCGATCAGCTATCATCCCTTGTGCTTAATATTTTTTAAGCTCTAAGCCCTCTGCTTGTCCAGCTTTAGTAACTTTCATGGGAATATTCGTACAAAATTGATGCGTTTTTCGTTTTTTAAAGTCCTACTGGCCGTCACTAACTATATGTAATGCTATGCTTGTTATTCTAAAACGGCCCGTTCACGCGTCAAACTAATGTTGGCCAACTCGTGTTGGCAAACTCAAATTGGTGTGTGAACGAACCGTTGGCGAGAATTAGGGACAAGTTCTATTTGTCGTCGACAGTTTGCCGACATGTCGTTGTGTCGTTGACGCACACCAACTTGAGGTCGCCAACACGAGTTGGCCAACATTATTTTGACGTGTGAAGGCCGCTAAAAAAAGTCCGCATTCCAACATACTTACAGCTGTGGTAGCTTTAATTGCGGAATCAGGGATTGTTTTGCTTTCCATTCCCAGGGGAAAGTCGCAGTCTGAAAAAGACACAGTAACCAAGGTGGTTATTCAGCAGAAAACTATAGATAGCCCAGCAAAAGTCGCCTATTCACTAGAAAACAGCAACCCTGGAGCATAGAAAAAGAGATTGTAAACGTAATTTTCAGTTGAAACGTTGAACTGTACAAACGTTTACACCATCTCAACCCCAAAAGTTGCAGTATACGTAAATGTTGATATGTTTCTGTTCTGAATCGACATTACCGTATTCATTTTTTAGGTAGCTCTAAGAAAGCTAGATGGTAGGCTATTCCAGATCTTACAGATGTTAAACTGTTGTTAAACGACTGCTTTTCTTTTCTTTATAACATTTTGGTGTGTCCAGGGGACTAACCGTATATTCGCAACAGTCTCGGGTGCCGGAATTAGTACTCGTTAATGCTATTTCGATAATAATAACTTTACTCAGGCCTGTCACCATATTTACAAGGCTTTCGACTAAAATTGCTATTAAAACAGTTTGGAATTAACCCCTTTTTGTTCCAAGCCCGCCATTTAAACTTTTTGTTTATGGCTTCCGTAGCCAAAAACTACAATCAGCGTTAATTTAGACAGACGTGTACCAGTGTAGCATAAATATTTAGATAAACGTAAATGCCATCATTTACATCTTTATACGCACCTTTAGCAGAAGTCCCTAAAATATGAAAAAAGAGCATCAATATAGAAAAATGTTTATAGCTAAAAATGCTCACTCAACAATTTTTTATATGAAAATGCCTTATTCTGTACTATTCTGTTCACATCATGCACATTATAGTTGCTTTAATGCATTTCAAGGCGTATTTCTGCGTTGCTGGAAAAAATGTTTGTTCCTTTTTCACAGCATGGTGGTCAAAAATTTATCATCTTTTCCCAGCCGGCATTTAAAAATATCATAGTGACTCAGTAATGCCACCCAATCCAGTATGCATAACGTCCAGATCAAGACCCAAACATGGTAAGGGTACTAGGCGGGACTTAAGGCCTACATGGGGCATTTACCGAGCAACCCACATAAATTATCTAAAAAAAATACAATTTTACCAGGCTTGAAACCCTACATTGTAAATATTTCCATGCGAAAAGCCTAAATGAAAATAATTAGCCTGCCAGGAACAGATTTATTAAGTAACCCTCTCTCTTGAATGCCGTTAAAAATTAAGAGTGTCAAATTTCACTTTGCAGAAATATATTTAAAAGATTTTACCGAATGATCACGCTTACTTAGGATTTTATCTCCAGACACATTACCTGTAGTACATGCTATTACATCCTATTACGTATGATGACCAAGAGCCCAATACCCATAGCGTCTAGCTCCCGTGTATTCCTGCGACGAAGTTTTGACAAATTGGGTTATTTTTTGATTACCTGAAGGCCTCCGAACTGTTTCCGAGGATGATCCGAAGAAAAATGCATAAGCCATTGATAGTACAACCAAGTGGTTTTTTAGCAAGCGGGAACTTTCTTCTATTATTGGGCATCCCTGCACTTTTATAAAGACAAGCCCGATTACTGAATCTACGCTTTAAAAACTCCTTACGAATAAAACTACCTTGAAAATCGATAAAAGAATCTAAGTAACAAGTTCGCTAGCACCAACTTCCCAGAATCCTATATGCTATGTTGCATTGTATATGGTTCAGTTATATGGTCTTGAACCTGATAACTCAATTTTTTCTATCAAATGTATTTTTTTACATAGTTGGGTTAATATTCTATTGATCTAGGGACCATCGTTGATCCATTGGCCGCGAAAATTTAATGTTCCTAAAGCAAATATTAGCCTTGAGGGCTTTTAATTACTGCATGCTAGTTTTTTTGGTTGAAACTAGCACTGCAAGGGATGCCAATGGCCACTTTGTTTTCCTCCTTGTCTTTTACTTGCAAAATATTTGGATTAAATTAATGGGATGCTTATTGTCCACCAGAATGTTTCAGCGTTGCTCACCAAACATCCTGCTTAAAAGGCATATACCCCCTATGCATTAGAAAACAATGAGATTCATGAACTGACCTAGGTCTAACTGCTCAGCTTTGTTCCTGATTTTCACGAGTACAACTTCTTCAGAGTTATTTTTCTATTTGGGTGAAGAGGATACTAGCCAAAACGTTCTAAAGCCTTTGCTAAGGATTTGGTGTTAAACAATAAAGCCCTCGGGTTGACCCAGTTGATTTAAAAGTGATGTTGCTCGGGGAGAATTGTAAAATGCAAGTGTATACGAAATAATTAATTCAAGCAGTTTTGCTTTCTTTTCGCTGATGTTCGTAATACTTACTTGCATCAGACCTACGGGTTTATCTCAACTCTTGTTCTTATTTCTTGCTTACAGAGTGTGTTCGCAGGGGCCATGTTGGAGGAGAAAACAATAGAATTCCTTTCCATTTGGAAAAAAATTATTTTTATGCAAATAGCTTTTATTGTTTTGCTCCTCCAACATGGCTGCCATGCATGAACACACTCTATGAATCAGTCGTTGAATCAGTGATCTTATCCAGTTTTCACAATTCGACTGACGAGCATGTTTTTCTGCTGTCACAATGTGTTATTACCACTGATGCATGATAAATGTTTAAGACATTTACACTGACGCATTTCATAATCATTTAATCGTTCTATTTAAGTACTTTCGACAGTCTATGTATGTATGTATGTATGTATGTATGTATGTATGTATGTATGTATGTATGTATGTATGTATGTATGTATGTATGTATGTATGTAAACTATGTAGTCTTGAGTAAAAGCGTTTTAGTGGTTTGGGCGAAAAATCAGTTCACTCAAGGTGTGTTAACTCAAGGTTTCTCCAAATACACATGCAACAGTAATTGTGAACCAAGTGATATTTGACCCTACAGGGTAAATTCAAAATCCGTATATCCATGTCAAGAAAAGAGAATTTTCCATGGAAAACTTTAAATTGTCTATGTGGTGCTAACCATTTACCAACCATTTACTTCTACTCACCAATCCTCAGTGAAAGCTGCCAAAGCAATAATTTTTTTACTAAAGCCCTCATAATTGTACAACCGCGAGAAAACTGGCCCTTTTTGTTTAAGCGATGATGCTGCCCTTTATAATGGCTGCTCCATTATGACAATGTCATAACTAAATGATAAAAATATGACACGGGAAGAACATTTTTTAAGTTTTAGGCACGGTATCATGGAAATATCACGATACCGATTGTAATTAAAGAAAAAATAAAAACAAACAAAAAGCAAACAAAAACATTCAAACGATCAAAAGACAAAGGAGGAAATAATTTTTTTCTTTCGCCTTTTCCCCTTACCATGCAGGGCCATCCTGTTAAAAAAGTTCAATGTTCAAACTATGGTAAGTCCTGCAGAAACATTGTTGGCTCACGGTGTAAGGGCTAACAAAGGAGAGCGACATTTGGCTAAACACCAAAAGAACAAAGAAATGTCTTCAGTTGAATAAATGCCCCTCATGTTTATTGGAAACTATTAGTTTGCATCAATTTTATTCCAAATATTTAGGCTTCTGGCTCTTTTTTCGTTGTACATCTTATCTTATAGCGAACTCGGAGAATGAATTGAATTAAGCTCCCAAGGTTATTGAAATTGTCGATTCAAGATAAACAGCTGAAGCAGAGACAAAATACTACATTTCACAGACATTTGTTGGAACACTTTCTCTGTCCGTCCCCCAGTGTTGGTAACAATGACTTGCTGCACGATCAAAATTCGTTCACTCAGTATTGAGGGGAAGGGAGAGCCGCAGATTTCAACGTGTGATTTGTGACATTGTGAGAGAAGTGTTCCAACGCATTGTGACCGAAGCTGTTCGATCAGCCTTGCATCTTTGGAGTTGTTTTATTTCGTCCACTGCTGATCCTGATCGAAACGGGGAGCCAGCGTTTTTTTTTATCAGTTTCAAAACAATTTCAAAACTGTTCCGGTTTGTAGAAGTGGTCCTTGCTTAGTTTACAGACGTCATTGTTTTCTTGCAGTAGCCTGGCATCTCATCTGGAGGGGGGGGGGGACCTTTAGAGATGGTCTGCACAATCTCCGACAAAATAGAGACACGTGTTTAATACATGCTCCTCTGTTGCACGCTCCTCTGACTGGGTAGACTTCCATTTTTTCTATGTTGTTTGACTGGTTGGAGCACGAAAAAAAATTTTTTGCAAAACGACTTGGAAACGATAAAAAGAATTGAAATGATCCGCGAAGCGTGAAGAATATGCATAACTCAAAAATAAAAATACATCATTACGTGCTTATAATTCGCACCAGTGAGCAAGAATCATTTGAATTTGCAAATTTTAATGCATCACAAACACGTCGTTTGTGTTGTAGAAACTGCGGTTTCTGCAAGGAGTTCATGAGAAAAAACCTTTGGATGCATGTTTCTCATGGCCACGAACTGCACTGTCATAATCTAAGTGGACAATGCCTCCAAGAAGGAGGAGCATTTTAGTACCTCTAGTTTCCTTAATCCTTGGGGCATTGATCAAAGAGTCTACACAACTTCGTGCACAACAAGCCGAATGTCTTCGAAAATGCCGTCTGGATCAAAGAGAAGTGTTTAAAACAGGAGAAAAGGTACTAAACTAGAGCATAATGAGTACATGATTCTAATGAAAAACGTTAAAATGTGATCGGCATCTAAAATCTATGTTATCTAGCACGACCTGTCTTGCGTAACGTAACATTGAGCGCAGAAGCGTTGATGGAAAAATGATAATAATAAAATACTAGCAGATTCTTTCCGGTTTCGATGCTAAAGATGCCTTTTATATTTAAGACAACTAAACAAGTTGAAAAATTTCCGGAACAAATTTGGCCATATTGCGGGAGTCATGGATAAGAAACCCATATAGCGATATAACTGGTTTAAAATAGGCAAGATTGATTTCTATCCTCCGTCGCTTAGTAATACCGGTTACGCGTTTAACTGGATTATCTTATTTTCTCTCTGCATTATATCTCAGTCGTTCTTTCTCGTTTGCTCCATTCAATTTTGCGTAGGGTACATTGAATTTATTGAATCCAAACAGTACAGGAATAATTTCTAAAGTTAGGGCTTAATTATAATGTTTTTATTTGCTGATGAGATAAGTTACAAGCGCCCGTTATCACGGTCACAAAACGGTCATTTTGCGTCTCTCGTTTCAACTAAAAAAAGTGGCTAGCTTAATTTAAAGTTAACACCATTAATTGGACAATCGCCAGTTTTTTGTCGTTAAATAAAGTGGAGTGAGGAAAGGGTAGTGATTATCTCGCAAACCTAATTGTGTTTAGTCATGATGGTCCCTGCTGATAAAAATCTCGAATCAAATAGCAATACCGCTATACTAAGGTAAGACTGTGTCAAGGGCAAATTTCGCATCAAATGACATTGCTTCAATTTCCCTTTTGTTTCTGTTAAATCATTCCTAGTTTTCTTCATCCAGCGCGATGAAAGAAATCTTCAGGAATATTTGACGCTATCAGTGTAGTTCAATGCCCCGAAGCGGACAACTGCTAAACAACACCATACACTGGATTTTCGTGTCCCTTCGTGCTACGCTGTTTGTTTGGGAATGAGTTCCTGCTGTGATGGGGAACGCATGAATGACTTCTCTATGTGTGTTTATCAATTATTTTCCATCTAGAAGCATCACTTGTGTTGCTATTTTAATTGAGCCTGTATATGAAATCGTAAAATGTGATCGAACAAATGGCAACTGTTTAATCTCAATGTGGACTGTCCGAAATATTGCCGCGAAATCACCATGCCGGTGAAATAGTTTTAGATAGACTTTGACTCCACTTCACCTCAGTGATTATCGGGCTCTGCCTCGACTCATCGCTTGAAGCCATTTGTTTTGTTTTGTTTTTGGTTTTTCGTGTGCTTTGACTGCGGTTTTGCAGCATGCGAAGTTCGAGCCATGGTTGACATTATAAATGTAATCGAAAAAAAAAAGGCACGCTTTTTGAGATAACTTGCAAACACAACATGCACAGAACACCAATTTATGATAACGGTGATGATAACGGTACATGTCAAGCTAAGCGCCTAATAAGTATTATTTTGCTACAACTTATAATGATTTGATAAGCTCTTATTAATAAAGGGAGGATTGTTGGACACAGAAACCCCATCAGATTATTGGAGACCTTTGACATTTCATGGGAAGAATAATGTAAGATTATTCAGGAGCCTTTGGAATACCTGCAACCTTGTTTACATTCCTGAGAAAAACGTTAGAATGACAACACTTTGTATGTCGTTTCTGCATTTCTTAAGGTAGCAATGGTGCAAACTTATCCGTTATATGTACGCCAAAAAATTTAATTTCAACTTTCAGATCGTTCCCTCGCATTGAGTTGTACTCATGGTGAAAAGTATGCGCTTTACGTCCAGTCGCTCTTGATCGCTTTTCCAGTGACGCTAATGTTAAACAGAGTGCTCAAGTTGAAAAATAAACTTTTTAGAAATAAAGAGCACTACATCACATTCATCTCCCGTAGCTTTTATTTGAATGGCCACACTGCAGAATAGCATCATTTAAACTCATTAACGCCCACGTTGACTCTGCACTGGAAGCATAGTCTACTGATAAATATTATTAGTTCATCACTTTTATTCAGGTTCCTTTTCCTTTCATTGTTTGATAGTGATTTACTCAGCTCGTTTGCACTGAACTATCTTCCTGGAATTTACGCTAGTCATTTTCGCTTTTTAGTAAATGTCGTCTGTCGGTTAATCACCGAGTGATTTCATATGTTTGTTATCTTGTGGTTAACCATCGACTGGCGAAGGTATGCCAACAATGCACCTCAGTGGTCTGACTAACAACAATTGCCACAATTTACCCAAGTTCATGTGGAAAACAAACCTTTAATAGATTTGATTTCGTAGAATATTATATAAAGACGTATACAAAAAGTATGAAGACAAATGAAAGAATTTGCAGTTGAATCGTCAGGCCACAGTAAACAGCTCAAGGTTTAGCCAGTGAAGCAAAAGGGGAAAATAATTGTTTATCAATAACAGAGAATTTTATCCACACCAACACAAGCAAATAATGATGATTTTAATCAAAAAAGAGATTCAAGAATATACTAGCTGCTGTGTATTTGCATTTTGTATTTTGGAGTAAAAATATGCTTCCGTTTTTCGGTATCTTGTGCCTATTATCATCTAAACACTCAATATAACCTAAATACTTAATTGAGTTTAGTCGAGCGAGGAACACAGGCATGCACAATTGAAGCTTGCGCAGTACAAATGCTTAAGCAGTCACAGTTGACTTGATAATGGCCTAATTTCTGCAAGTGCAGTTTCTACTTTCTTGGAAACTGAGGGGTAACAGGAAGTTGTGATTTTAGCTAAGCTGACACCGTATGCTGACTCATGATTCTATATGCTAGGTGACATACGAGGTCTTTTTGCCGATCGGTTTCTCCGAACCTAGTTTGGCCAATGGGATATTCCTGCTGTATGCATTCTCTCATCCGTAAAAAAAAATCCCTTCAACTCATCTAACGTCATCCTTCTTCGTGTTATGCTTGGCTATCCCCTACTTTCGGGAATAATTAGCAACAGTCTTTTTTTTCTTCTTCTTCTTCTTCTTCTTCTTCTTCTTCTTCTTCTTCTTCTTCTTCTTCTTCTTCTTCTTCTTTTTGTAGATTATGTTGCTACTTTCTAAACTATATGATGTAACTCAGTTAAGTAACAAAGTTTTGTTTTTCACTCTTCAGGAATCACGCAGTTTGCCCTCTTGTTATCAGTGCCTAATCAGCAGTAAAGGTACATGTAACTTCAGTAAAGTTGAATAAATTACTTTTTTCCTGTATTTAATTGATAAGCCACAACAGTCATTTCGTTGAATACTTGTAATACTTGCTGGAGAAGGCAAAAGTACTGAACACTAATCCAACAATTATTAATAAATGTCTTCTTTAATTTTGCCGAAAGTTTCGATTAGGCAAAAGTAATCTTTACCAAAGGCTAGAGTGTTTTTTGGAAGCGCTTGGGCAGCCTTCCAATTATCCTACACGAAGGCCCAGGTCAACTGGTCCTGTTTTATTTCTTTTTAAAAGTGATCCTGCCATGGTAAAAAGAAGTTCTTGGATAAGACCTGGTCAAGTCGACCTCTTGCTGTGATTTATGATAATAAAAACAAATTATCCGGATACTGTCAAAACGTATCATTAATATCTTGTTAAGAATATCTTCGTTTATAGCCATCGGTTCAATATTATATTGGTTGGAATCTATTTTGTACTCTTGTGGTTGCAATTGTAATCCAAGTCAATACAAATGTGCATATTCGACGTGCAATGTCTAATATGCTATCTTGAAATTTTTGTGGCTGTCAAATGTCGTAGTTTCCCATTTTCCACAATCTTATTTCCGTATTTTCCATAATGTGCTTAAGGGAAATCATGTCAACATTGACTAGAGCAGTCAAAGTTTTCGCTCGCTTAAGGTGGCTCGCGGCTATTTATTAGCGTGGAGGTTCGATTTTGTAGATCGAATTTTCGGCAAGTGAGCGTTAACCAATTTCAGTGATCTTTGGTATTCTAAACAAGTTCAACGATTACGAGAAACAAGCACTATTCCAAGACACTTAGTTTCAAATATTTCCATTAAACAAAGATAAATTTTTCTCTAATTAAGCTCGATAATTTCTAAGACTTCAAGGTATGCCGTGAGCAAGTTTCTACAAAATCGGCTGGGTAGAAATTTCTGCACAGTTGATTATTAAATTTTGGCTTCAAAACATTTTTTTTGTGTAATTGCCTTAGCTGATGCAAGAACACTAACGTAATGCTGGGATAGCAAATTTGTTTGGACAGCTTGATATCACCTAAAACACTGCTGAAAAATCGGAAAAGATCGGAAGCTCCTAGGAACATCTACAGGCAAATGAAGAAGAGCATTTTAATAGTGCGTAACGTGTGACTCTGAAGATATTTAACAGTTATCCTGCGAAATTTCGCGGAATATCTCCTGATACTTAGCCGACGAGGCCGTAGGCCGAGTTGGCTAAATCAGGGGATATTCCGCAAGATTGAGCAGGATAATTGTTTTATTATTCAACAAATTCTCATCGACTACCATTTTCAGAACAAGAAAAACTATGGTTCTATGATGAAAACGCTAAAAGCTAGCAACACATAAACATCAAAACAAAACTTCAAGAAATCGAAGTTTACTACCGTTCACTTAAAAATACTTATTTACAAACTCATCTTTGGAACTGACAAGACAAAGTAAAAAATATATTGCTACCTTACCGAACATAAGTCCTCTTGCTGTGAATTAAGCTTTTAATATTTTCAACTTTACAACTTTCCATGAACAAGTGAGTTGCTTCGTTCGCAATAGCATTTTCTTGGTTGAGTTCTCACTAGGAAAATTCCAAGTTAACCTCTGGATATCTCTGTAAGCTGAAGCAAATACTTGTTGACTTTTTGAGAGCATTTAATCATGGAATTTTTCTTCCAGGGTTTATTCGGCTTGTGAAAAAACTACCGATTTGTATTCCCTTATTTCTAAGTATGATAAAATCCAGTATATATACAAACGACCTCACCTCCTTTCAAGCGTGTAACCTCGACGAAATCCAATGAATTCGGCTCGTCAAGTTGGCTACTTTACGTCTTCCATGTTATAATGCTCTGAAACCCTCGGGTCCTTGTTAATTATTCAAACTTTCCGCTTTCCGAGATTTATTTGCCATTTGGGAATCATTGTTTTTTAACCGTTCATCATTGTTGGAACAATAAATCATTGCAACACAAATTGCACACGAAAACCACACTCAACCGCATTGTCATTTCATTTCTCCATGAACCGAAATTCCCGTGTGGCAAAATAAATACCACAACGCGGTAAGTTTGAATAATTTGCAGGAACACGAGGGTTTTATCCATTTTCTAAAATAGAAGACGCGAAGTAGCCAACTTGACGAGCCAAATTCGTTGGATTTCGTCGAGGATACACGGCTGAAAATAGGTGAGATCGTTTGTATATATGCTGGATTTCATCATACTCAGAAATAAGGGAAAACAAATCGGTTGTTTTTTCAGAAGTCGAATAAACTTGAATATCTTCAGATTCACAAGTTACGCACTACAAACACACTGTTCTTCATTTGCTTGTAGATTTTACTAGGAGTTTCCGATCTTTTCCGATTTTCCAGCAGTGTTTTAGGTGATTTCAAGCTGTCTAAAAAAAATTGCTATCCCAGCATTACGTTAGTGTTCTTGCATCAGCTGAGGCAATTACACAAACAAAATGTTTTGAAGCCAAAATTCAACAATCAACGTTCAGAAATTTTTACCCAGCCGATTTCGTAGAAACTTGCTCACAGCAAGCCTTGAAGTCTTAGAACTTATTGAGCTTAATTAGAAAATAATCTATCTTTGTTTAATGGAAATACTAGCGTTTCCCTGAAAAGGGTGGTCTTGGAATAGCGCTTGTATCTCTTAATTGTTGGACTTGTTTGCCCTAAAAATAAACGTTTTGTAAAATTCGAACATTCTTTATTAAGAATACCAAAAATCACTGAAATCAGTTAACGCTTACTTGCCGAAAATTTGATTTATTAAATGGAGCTTCCGCGCTAATAAATAGCCGCGAGCCACCTTAAGTCGAAACAGTTACCATGCTGGACTTTACAGATTATTCATTCAATACAGTTATCAAAAGAAACCTCGTGGTCTCATGCTTGAGTGGAAACAGTTACCATGTCGGACGTTATAGGTTATTAATTCAATGCAGTTATCAAAAGAAACTCGTGGTCTCGTCATATTATATTAATTCTGTATTTTGATTGCTTTTTCGTTCCACAGTTCGGGGTGCATTAAATGCGCAGACCATCAAACAACGCAGACGAAAGTCACTCCCACAAGACACCAGTAAGCTCAAATCCATACTTTCGCTTCTGTTTCATTTTGTAAATAAGAAAACCTATGTGGCTTATCATAGACGGGCACTTACAAGCTGGAGCTAATTTGTGAGCCATTAAGTTCAATAGTTACAGAATTCTTAACATTTTTCTGTTTCCCAAATGGAAAAAAATGCATACAGCAAAAACGAAAACCCGCAAGAACTTCAAACCAAACCGTAGTTGCTAGAATCAAACCTCTTAATTCTCCTACAGGCCTCCCATTTTCAGTATTTTACTATACAGTAAGAAATGTCATGCGTTTTATAAGATTGCTTTACTTGTAAGTTTGCGTCACTTAACTTGTTGAAAGGTGATCCCCAGCTAAACGCCCCTGGTTACAGGTTTCTCTTGTAAATCAAGTCTTAAGCATTTTATTTAAGACTGAATTTGTTTTCACTGCTAAATGTTTTGATTCGGCAAAATTAAATTAGTGTAGATTCGTTGCGTTTTTTCCCCGTCTTTATATGAGCTAGATTTCAAGTGCGTGAATTCAATCAAAAGGCCGAACTTTATGACAGTTATAACCAAATAAATTCATTATCATGCGTGTAATTTACTCCTGGAATTTTCTATTTGTTTTGACCCTTCTTTTCACCGTATTTTGACCAGTATAATGTCCAAAGCCCTCCTGAAAATTGTTGCGTGCAAGAATCGGTCGAGCGACTATTTTTCAAAACATGTGATTTTGATCAACTGAAAAACTCATAAGCGTGGTGGAGGCATTGCAATAACCTAGCCCTGTCCCTAAGAAAACCACGGTCAAAATATGATCCTTCGTCCGTCCTTGCCCCCAAAGGACATCATTAAGCAACCAATCAATCATCCAGTGGCCTTGAACAACCTACTACTACGACGAAAATTACGCATTACTAGAAGACGGTGCCCTGCAGGCCCGTCTTAATAACCTAACGGAGTTTTGAGCTTTTAGCTGTTTGAAATGATTCAAACCAGTATCCAACTCTATGTACAGGAATTATGCAGATGAATGACCACTGATGAAGACGTACAGAAAGACAGACACGTGTCATTTGCCTCCTGACATGTCTGCAGGATATATACTTATTAGTTGTTTGATGGATACTCGGCAGTTGAATGGGTTAATTGGCATTCCACAATGCACTTCCTGGGGAAAAATATGCAAAACTTTCTTAGGTGATAGATACTTTTGAGGAAGCAATTTTTTTTTGTTCATATAAGACCATCCCAATAAAATTCCGAGCGTGCGAACTTTAATTTAGTGCTCAATATGACGAAACTTTGCAACAAGACACTATAAGATGTCTACAACGCGGGCTAAGACTTTGGAATGATGAGAACTGAGTCACGTGACCTGTTAAAGAAAAGTACTGAGGCAAGTCTGTAAGGTGTATAACGTTGGCTGATTCAGCTGTTCTGATTACCAATTTTTGTGAATATATTTCAGATTGCCCAGGCCCATCGCCCGTATCATTTGGAGAGTGGACTCCATCTGACGTCAAAGTAACCTTTGGTCAATATATAAATACCAGTAACTGGTATATGAATGCATCATGGACTTCTATGAACGGTACGTAAATTATAAGGGCAGTGCCGGGCTTAAATATTGAAAATTTTTGCCCATCTAATTTCCAAGTTATCGATTACTTAATGCCACCACATGTACAACTAAATAAGGCAATTCTAACAGAGAAAACAAAACAAGCAATTTGCAGAGAGAGTTGAAGGGAGGCGGTGTTTTGGAGTCCGTTGAATTTGTTTTCATGACAGGAGGTCGAGAAATCAAAATGGCCATTTGGATGGAACTTTGATTTTTTTTAGCCGTAATTTTGTCTCGCAAGTTTCTTATTCCTTACCTGCATCGTCTTTAGTGATTTTTTTTTCTTCTTATCTCAATATAAGTAAGCAAGCTTACAGCTTGTTCTTTGCCATATAAGAAATGTCGATACATCATCCGGGATACTGTGTTTTAACCCTATTCTGTCATGGGCTTTTTTTGAGTTTCTGAGCCTGGGGGAGGCATAGGGGAGGGGGAGGGGCAAAGTGCCCCCCTCTATAGATCTCGAAAAGTATTAAAGCTCTTGCGATGAAACTTGGCACGTCTTTAGCACGTCATTAGCTTAACAGATTGGGCTTATGACGTGTCGTGACGTCACAATAACGTCACAAACCCGCCATTTTGAATTTGAGGCCGCTATCTTGAATCCCAAGCCTGCGGTCATACAGCTGACCATGTCGTCACCAAAAAACATATGATTTTGTTCTAAGAAACATACTTAGTCAAAACAAGCACACAAAAGTAAAAAATACCTTCTTCTTACAAAACAAGAGGAAAAACTGAAAAAAACACTGAAAAATAACAGAAAATAGTCAAAATGCACTATTGAGTAGACGGTTGCTATGGAAACTTCAATTATCATAGACACGTCATTGACACAGGAAAATTTTCTCTGATAAATTTTAGGAAAAGTCACGAGATTTGGTGACTATTCATCTAGCCGTTTAAGAGTCATAATTTGTTAAAGTCAGCCCGGGTCCAATGTGCCCCCCCCCCCAGGCAGAATAGGGTTAATGTAACTATTAAACTAAATCCAAGTAAAGGGAGCAACATGGACTTAAGAGAAATCCTATAGAGAGATCTTAGGCATACGTGTTAGTTCACGAGTAAATCGATCCATTCTCAATGTTCCCAAAGTTCCCAAAGTTTAAATGAGCAGGCTTTTTATTGGCTTAGTCAATCTATAGCAGTCAGTGTATTTGTTGAATTTCAAGTTTTCCTACCACAATATTCTTTCATGGTGTTGACAAGAACAACGTAAAGGAATATCTTCTATGTAATCCCTAGCCTCTTAATTTAGTTTTTTGTGACAAAGAGAAACTTGTAACTCGTCTGACTTCAATGATACCGGTCCTTATTCCTTTTCTTTTTCTTTCTCTTTTTTTTTTTTTCAGTTGGGGAGGGGTGGAAATGGGGAAAAGTTCATTCGCGAACATCGTGAAACCCTGGATGGGGGGAGTTGCTCCCTTCGTAAACATCTGAAATGGATCTGTAAAATATCCCTAAAAGTCCCTAATCTATTATTAATCAGCCGTTAAATTTTGTTGTCTTGCAGATTCCAATGGAAAATTGAATGGTATCTTAGTTCGCCTTGTGATCGGAAAAGCAAATTCTTGGCCATGGATTGACCAAGTGTACTGCTTCATTCTGCGGAAGGTAAGTACACTGAAGTTTCTCTATTTCGCATATTTCCTGACTCTGCTTAACTATATTACGCGCTCCGTGCCCTTTCAATGATCGTGTATTTAAGCGAAATCGACTAAACTGCATTTTGATGTCATTTGTAGTTGGTTCGGAAGGAAACTGCATCAGTGCGAAGGCTGTTTCTTCTGAGAGTCTAGTTTCCAATAACAACAACAATGCAATGACGATTGCATAGAAACAGCCTGAAGAAATGGCCTTAACGGCTTAAGCAAATCCTTTTAAGCCGACACAACAGGACATTTTGTTGATTGATTTATCGCTAATTTCATGTCCTTTTCGTTGCAGAACCAGACGTTTCTCAGCGTTAATATTTCTTTATATGATTATTACTGTCCTGAACCTATTTACCTAAAGGTAAGTTTAACTACTTGTAGCTTCACACCCCTCTTGTTTTGGTCTTACAGGAAAAGTCAACAAATTTTCACCGCTGAAATGATGCAACTAGAACAAACAACTCGTTTTCGTTCCGGCAACAGCGGGATTAGTCGTAACTTGAGTTAATGGGAAGCTAGCTTTGTGATGTTGTAGATTTTGAATTCCTACTGACCTGCTTTGTAATTGTGTTCCTAGGTTGTTGGACTTCCCTTCCGAAACGCTGTTTCAAGAATAAAGCGATATGCACCAGATTGTTGTACGTTTTTAACCCCGTTTTAGCGTCAGTCCGCACTAAAACAGGTTTTGGTGTCTCTGTCAACAACAAATTTCCCTTCTGTTACGGATGAAGTTTTTCCAAACCCGTCCCCCGTGAAAGGTCTCACTCACAAATTCCACTATTAACTCTCTCTTTACAGTAGGGGTACTATAACGTGTGTTCTTGTCGCCATTTTGTTGCTCTCCTGCTGGTATAAAATGAATGCGTATGAGATCTTGGACCGACAGCGCGTCTTATTAGCCAATCAAATTTAAAGAATTCAAATTTCCAGTCGCTGAGGTTGAAATTCGAAAAGAACTATTTATAATTGTGAGCCCGGTAAATGCATAATGAGTTAAGATTTGAACCGAGAGCGCACGTTATTAGAAACTCGAATCCAAGGAATTTCGATTCTGGATTGCTTAGTTCCTTCATAGGAAAAAAAATGCGGCATTCACGGGCGCTGTTGATACATAGGTGTGGCTATCGATAATTCGTGTTTATTCTTTGCCGGAATCAATTAAATCAATTTGTTCAACGTTGATGTGTGCTTTCTCGTTGGTCTTGATACTCATAATGCACAGTTTAGTAAAGAACATTAAAGAACCAGCATACAAGCAACACTGCCGTATATTATACTATCGTGCTCCATCAGCGGTTATGGAAGACAGATAAAGTAGAAGAGTTGGAAGAGCAGAAGAGAAGCAAAAAACCGCTTGCATGCTTCCAACCTCGTCCCCAGGGCCTTCTCCTCGTTCAAAAGGACGGTCGGAGAAACCCCTGGCTAAGACTGCCAAAATGGCTCCAAAAATTCGTTAGAATTTTGTCACGTAAACACGATGAAATGTCTTCTTTTCGTTGGAACAACGGTTTCAGATTGCAAAAAAACAGACAGACCCGCCAGACGCTGGAAACAACCTCCGAAAAAGCCATTTCATCATGTATCACGTGACAAAATACTCCGCGAGTTCTTGGAGTATTTCAGCAGCCTTGGCCAGGGGTTTTTTCTGACCGCCATTTTGAACGAGGAGAAAGCCCTGGGGACGAGGTTGGCATGCTTCTTTAAAGATAATGACGTTTTTTTCTCCAGTGAAAGAACTCCTTGTGAAATTTACTTAACAACTTTAACTGCCAAAAGAAATTCAGGCTTGAAAGCATTTCGAAGCAATCACACCTAGTAGTACCTGTACAATACTCTAGATATCCGTGCTGGTGAATTTGGTGTTTATACTTGTATATAAGAAATCAAATGAATACAAAGTGTATAAAACGGTCACGTGTGAGCTGTGGATGAGTTTTTTTGTTTTTATCTTCTAGCGACTTCTACACCTTCTACTTTAGTGTCGACAACAGGTACGTTTGAATACTATTTTAATAACTAGTAGTAGAAGAAATAACTATTTTTGCAATAACTGAGCGAATTCCCACGCGCTGATTGGCTAATTTTTAATGTCAATAAGAGAGTACAGACGGATGAAACACGAAAAGCTGACGCAATCGGCAAAAGTTTTGTCAAACTTTTCGGCGCAGCATTCTCGGTGCTGCGAGAATTGTACCTTAAATCTAGTACTCTTCAACGAGGAAATCATCTAAAATGTATCAGGGGGTGAAACTGAGGAAGCCATAAGATTGCAACCTTAGAGCGAAAAGATGAAGACGTTTGTTGAAGATTCAGCCTGAAAATCGGCGTTGAGTGGGAATTTGAGCTGTTTTAGCGGATTATTCTGTGAACAGTTTCCACTGGAATAAAGGTTAGTTTCGCAATTCGAATTTTTCCTTGTATTTATGGTCTATTCTTAGTTAACTTTTAATTTACGAAACTGTGATTCTCCGAAATACAGTGATGAAATTCAGGTTCTGGGGCGATCGCATCTTCCATTGACTCTTGCATATGCATTTCTCTCCTTCGTTTGAAAATTAGTTCTGGCTTTTTGTTATTGTAAAAAACAAATTGACGTCAGTTTTTTTATGCGTCTGTTCTCTTATTGACGATACATTTCGTTAAACATTGTCAAAGCTTGCTTTAGATGCACTCGCCTTCGGCTCGTGGATCCACAACACTTTGACAAGTTTGAGTTTGAGTTTTGTCGTGAAATAGGAGAAATGTAATATTCTCAGCTTCTCACAAGCGTGGGCAAAGAAGAAAATAGGCCAAATAAAAGCAGTGAAAATGTTTTTTGCTCAATATAATGGTTTCTTTTTATTTATTTATTTTGGTAAAAATTCACCGACTCTTCTTTTGTGGGCTTTATTTTTGTAATTTCATTTAAACAAAAAATTCAGGCTTGAAGGGACGATAAGCCATCATGCCTTTTAGGATACTCTAGATAGCTGAGCTATCATGCTAAACGGGAGCTGGTCGATTTGGAGTTTAAACCTGTGTACATAAACGACATAAAATACGAAGTATATTAAACGGTCATATCATGAACTATGGCTGAAATATTTTCTGAGCTTTATATGCTTTTTTCTTATCTTATAGTGACTTCTGGACCTACTACTGTACTGTTGACAACAGGTACGTTTGAATACTATTCTAATAACCGGTAGTAGAAGAAATAACTATGTAGATTGAGGCAGAAAGATAGTTAATTTTTAGCTTTGTCATTAAATAGGAGAGATGTACAATATACAATATAATATACTCAGCATCTCACAAGTGTGGGGCAAAGAAGAAAATAGGCCAAATAAAACCAGTAAAAAGTTTTTTTTTTGCTCGATTTAATTGTTTCTTTTTATTTACTTAATTCGGCAAAAATTGACGAACTCTTCTTTCGCAGGATTTTATTTTTGTAATGGCATGTAAACAAAGGTTAGAGGGTTCAACTTCTGCAAAATAAATAAATACTAATTATTTATTTTCGCTTTTTTGTTATGTTTCTTCATCCGGGACTTGAAAATTAAGATTCGGGAAAATATGTGACAGCTGGGTTAAAATGTTTTTTATTTTTATTTTTTTTATATAAACAGATTTTGATTTGTTGTTGAGTGAAAGACTCTCATTGTAATGTTAGCACTTGAAGATGCTGAAAAACCCCAAGGTGGAAAGGGACTCACAGGCCATCACACCTTGTTGTATCTATACAATACTCTAGATATCTGAGCTATCATGCTAACCGGGAGCTGGTCAGTTTGGAGTTTACACCCAATATAGGAATGAAGTGAAGACAAAGTATATGCGAACTGCAGATGAAATATTAATATAGAATATATTATATTAATATAGAACTATATTAATATAGAATATATTAATATTTAGTATAAATCTACTAGCGTTCTATCATAAATGCTGCAATCTGATTGGCTACCCTACTCGCTATCTATTCCGTGATAGATAGTGAGTAGCGAAAAGGTGAGTGGCAGGCACAGTCTTATACTTCAAAATAACAGTGCAATGATGTAAAACTTTACACTTTAGTGGAATGTTAATCGAGATTTATACTAAAACAATTAGATTATTCGCTCTCGATTTCTATGCGTGATAGTTGATTCGGCCTTCGGCCTCATCAACTATCACGGGATAGAAAACTCGAGCTCATAATCTAATTGTTAAATAGAATATTTTTGAGTTTTGTGTGGTTTTTCTTTCTTATAGCGACTTCTGGATCTACTACTACAGCGTCGACAACAGGTATGTTTGAATACTATTTTAAGGTGATTCCATGGAAATAGAGGGAATTTGGTAATTAATTACGTTTAGATCATTTCAAAAATGCAATTAAAAAATATAGGAGTCACCGAGCTTGTTTTGGCACGACATGGATAGCCATTGATAGAAACTACACGACCCGCAAGGTTTTCCTGAGAAACCCTAGTAATCAGAAATAAGAACTATAATTGCCTTAAAAAATCATTGTTTGTATTGAAATATTAGAGTAGCTCAACAAAATAGACATTCATCTTGCATTGTATACTATTTTAGTTGAACAGAAATTAAGGATAAGAAAAAAAGAAATTGAAGAACTTGCCACGTGCGTACATACCCTGCTGTACCTAAAGACGTGTTCTTTTCGGCATTTAAATAAAAATATCTCAAAGCAGAATTTTAAACTTTTCTTGAAATCGCGATGTATTGCACTCGATCGTGTGCCATTTGAATTTATGTATTAAAACATGGGGATCACCGAGCTCGCTTAGCAGAAAACGACCAGTTATTTCTCTGAACTGCTCAGCTTTCATAGAAAACCTATCAAGTTCCGAAGTGCGCGCGCGCGCGCGCGCGCGCTAATCACGCAAAAAATGATGTGCAGCTAGGATGCGCAATGCAATTAAAGGGAATCACCTTAAATACCTACAAAGTAGATTGAAGGGGCTGTCTCATCAATTTTTAGTATCACTATGAAAAGCCAAAAGACACATTTTTATCTATGGAAGCCTAAAAATAATGGTCCAGTAGTATTAAAATGGGTATTTCAGTACATGGAAACTATAATGAATATGTCTGGATAGGGATGGCCAGGATGGAAATGGCGTCCGACTTGAAAACTTCTGGCAGAATTTTTCAAGTTTCTGCCCTTGTGTCTCAGATAAAATCTCTAAAAACTAATTTTGGCTTGTTTTTGTTTTGAAAATTCATTTAATATTGTCCCCTTCAGGTGGTCTAAAAGCAATTCGTGTGTGAACAAGGTACTTTGATATAAGTTAATCAAAATTGTGACAAAGAAGATAGGAAAATCGCCATGAGACTGGCCCTTTAAGAAAAAAAAAAGATCGTAAATTGTGAGCTCGCTCATGAAATAAAAGGAAAAAACCTATCCTCAGCACGCCACAAGCATGAGACAAAGACGAAAGGTGCAAATAAAACCAAAACTAATTTTTTTGTCCACTATAACGTGTTTTATCCATTTTTATCAGTTCACCAGAAAACTACAAGTCCTCCAAGTGCAAATATTGCTGCAACAGGTAAGTTTAAGGACAGTGACCGACTCTTCTTTCGTGAGCTTTAATTGTGATGTCACAGAAATAAGGGCTGGAATTCGGGTTAAACCTCTGTAAACATATAACTTTTTTAGCCTCCTTTTAATTCCCTACTTCTCGGAAATATCAAAAAAATAAGTGAACTTGACAAAATCAGTGACAGATTTAACATCATTGTTCGGATTCAACTCATTTAGAATAAAAACAACGTGGTACTTTGTATTTCGGCTCGGACAAAAAAAATGAATGCCGCTTTATCACACTAAAAGATAATGCTTAAATTAAAAGGAGTCTGTTTTCATTGAGTGTCCTTTCCAGTAACATTAATGGGCTTCCTTTCCGAGCTTTAACACAACATTAAGTGAAAATTCCAGTTGGTATATTTACCAGCACAACCCCAGGCGGGACGGAGACTCCATATATACTTGTGCTGCATGGTTCTCGGGATAAAGAGTTAGAACTGGTGTCGTGGCAGCTTTTAAACAAGACGTTTACGGAACAAAGGGGCCCTGGGGACACCGGTAGTTGTTTCTTTGTCTTGTGAATTGTTGAGAAAGGAGCCCTTAAAAGTCATCTCTTCTTTTATGTCACAAGTTAACAGACAATTGCAACCACCTCAAGCATGTTAAGGCATAGCTTGTTTCCTTGACTTAGACCCCCTGCGAAGTGAATTATTTTTCTTTATGGAAGCAATGTTTTTGATGTCTAGGTTCTAATCGGACAACGACCTACGTGGCCATATCGATTGGCATCCTGGTTGGTCTAGCTTTGGTTTTTGGTTCATTGACGTTTCTTTTCCGCCGAAAGAGGTCAAAGAAAGGCAGCTCTCCTTTACCTTCAGGTCGGTATTGGCTATAAATTTAGGATGTGTTTTTTAGAGAGCACTGTGATTATAAACCAATTTATAGGCACTGAAGATTAATGTCGTAAAATGATGGCATTTGTTCATCGTGGTAAATACAGTAACAATAAAGTGTAAATCGTTTTTCTCACGATGTGGTCACTTGAGTTGTAGATTGCGACTTTTGGACTGCTTACTGCTAGTCTTCATCAGGCGATGAGGTCGAATGGTTACGCATAACCCTATCTCTCACGATGGTCAGCAATGGTTGGTGGGTTTCGATCCTTATTGTCTCAGCTAGAAGTTGTTTCCTGAGAGAGTCTGCGACAGAGTTTAAGTCCACCGTGGTTTTGCCGTATTTAACTGAGTTTTTGCCAACGTACAGAGATGGGGTCATGGCTGTGCTGTATACTTTCATAGGGCAAGCTCAATTTCAATGTTTTATGAACGCATGTTCGGGTAATAGATGCCAGTGTTATTATTACCTATATTGGCGCATGGAAATTTGTTAGCTAACCAGACATAAGTTTGCCTCCAAGTGCGCGTGATTTTTCAATTTCCACTTTCTCGTCCACAGATTATGAATACCACGCTTTCATAATATACAGCAACGAAGACAGACTATGGATGAAAACAAAGCTTCTTTCTCTTCTAGAAGAAAAACATCATTTGACGTGTTGTGTACACTACAGGGACTTTTTCCTTGGGTGGCCTTTCAGAGACAACATGGCATACAGTGTGTACAAAAGTTACAAAGTCATCGCGCTGTTTTCGAGCAATTTTTTGAAGAGCGATTATTGCAAATACGAAATGGACATTGCGATAAATCGGCTTATAGAGAAACAAGATAACAGTTTGGTTGCTATAAGAATTGATAGAGTAGATCTTAAAGAGCTGCCTTGCGAGATAAAGAATAATAGTTGCATCGACTGCATTGATGGTTTCGAAAGACGTCTGTGGAGACGAAGGCTTCTTAATTTTCTTGATGTACCAGAAGATTCCCAAAACGTTACTGGGGAGCAGAACAGCGACAACAACAACACTAATGGTTATAAGTTGATTACAAATGACATAACTAGAGGAAGACCTGGATTTGCAAGGCTTAACAGCACCACTAGCAATGATTCAGAGATATCCTATGTTTAATTATTCGGTATAATACGAACTTCAGTTTCTGCTAAATAACTGTTTGAAGTTTAAAAAAAAGCGTGAGTTGTTCAAGAAGGAGAAGTGCTAGATGGTTGCCTTGGTCTGTTGCTTTCGAAGTTTTCCGTCGACGTCCGTGCTTTAGTGAGCTTCGTGTCCTTCCTTCGAGCCAGTGAGAAGAAAAAACAAACAAACGACTGTTTTACAGTCCACCAGATTTGGGTGTAATAGTTGCCCAGGATCTAATAAGAAGCATTCCTAGAAGCTGCTTGGTAGAATCCGCTGGAATAACTAATATAGCAAGGAAGGTAAAATGTATGCCTTAATAGGCTTTTATTTTCCTTGAAGTGTGCGTTTCATTTATAATTATTACATCCTAGATTTGTTGTACGACGTGGTATTTATTATAAATGACGAATACGAAAGCAGTAGACTAGTGCGAATATTGATGTAAGAGCGTCTCTACTCGTCTTAGTTCGTCTGACTGCGCGCAAGGATACAGGCGTACAAAAAACAGCTAGTTTCTCCAGGGAAAAGTTATTGAATACAACAAGCCTAAGAAATTACCTATAAAAAGTATATCCACGGCAAGCTATTTAAATCACCTTATTTTTGTTCAAGTGTTCTTTTTAGAAAAATGTAATAGTCGTTCAGGTGGGTAAAGATAATTAAAAAAAATGATAATAAATACACGATTGAGTTACTTCAAACCCTATATGTAAAATGAAAATAAGCTCGAACTTGCTGCTTACAATGTTTGCCCATTTTCGCGTGTAGTCAACATTTGCTTCTTGAGGTATTTGTGTTTTTTTTCTTTGTTATCGGTAGCATTCTCCGCTTCCCCGATAACTGTTGCGTGATGCGTAAACAGGAAAGCATTTTGGGAAACATTGAAATAGACAAATAATGCTGCAAAATGTTTCTTCCCTTGCGTGGGATTTACGGTTTTGACCTGTGCTACAGAATTTAGCGCGTCCGAATATCTATCAGAGTTTTGATAGGACAAACGGATTCAACATTTCCATTCAACAACGTTTAACATTGTTGAACATGTTAAGCCACCCTGGTGAATGGTGTTGGATGCATGATGCTGAATGATATGTTCAATGGTGTTGAACGAAATTTAAGTGTCATCAAATATTTGGCTCAACATTGTCCAACAATTTTTTTTTGTTCTCAGGTGCAAAAATGACGTAGGGTGGATTCATTTGCTGGATGCGCGTATAACAAAAAATGCGACAACCTGTTTGTTTGCATCGCAATTAGGTTACGCGTATGGGGTAGCCAATAAATCAACGGCGCGTTAGAGTGTGCAGTCGTACTTTATCGCCTATTTTGATGCTCCCAAAGAGGCAATTGCGTGCTCAAATACTTGCAAAAGGATTGCATTTTCCCGTGTGGCTAAATTGCAAACATACTGTATCTTCACTGAATGCGATAAATCGATACGCCATTGGTTAATCGCATAACCTATACGCGTATCCCGAATGCGATGCAAATAAACAGGCTGTCGAATTTCCCACCCTTCCAGCATTTAAATTATCGCGGTTTTGCAGATAACCTTAATACGTTTCAGGTACCACACTTTCAGTTGAACCTATCAGTTGAATATTTCCACTTAGAAAAATAGAAAAAAAAGTACATCGTCATCTTTACTTTCTACCGTTATTCCATCTTCCCCGCCTGCCATGTTCTAATTTCTACTTCCACATGACAACTAACTAAATTATAATAGGGTATCACGCTCCAAAGCATTGAAAGCCAAGTTAACCACCCAAGAAATAGAAATCTTGACGCTTTTTACTTTTCGCCTTGACGTCGAACGTAATTGTTTTCAAGCTAAAGACAACAGATGCTTCTCACAGGTAGTTTTCTGGGGTTTATTTACAACAGGGTACGCGTTAAGAATGCGACAAGCGTACGCGTATGCTGCAAATGAATCCACCCGTGGAATTTGTTTGGCCGGCACCTGCGATAATCGTGAGCATATTCACGTGCAGAAAGATTAATTTACGTCATTCAACAACACTGAGCATCATTCAACACTGGCCAAACGCGTACAACTAGTAGAAATTCAACAATGCTTAACGATGTCGCATCGAGATATACAATTCATTTGGCTTCCTCGTACGACAAGGATAAATTCATTAATGTTGTCCGCGGCCTTATTCCACATTGTCTCTGTGTACATACAGCTGTAGATGTAAAAACCTTCGACATATACTAAGTTATACTCCTAGTTTATTCATGCTACAGAAACCAAAGTTGAGCCGTGTGCGCTCTTGCAGCCTGCATGCAACTTAGCCTATAAACAACAATCCCCATTTGAGTGAAATATATGCAACAGTTATTTGCCTCGCGGAAAAATGTGTCCCACCTATGACGCGAGTGATACCTATTGTATTTACATGTATTATCCATGTCTTTCAGGGACACGACAGTTACTTATTGCACCTGTTACACCGCAAAATGTAATAGTCGCCGCAAAATGTAATACTAACGCAAAATGTAATAAGAATCGCCGCAAAATGTAATACTAACGCAAAATGTAATAAGAATTGCCGCAAAATGTAATACTAACGCAAAATGGAATTATATCGACACAAAATGCAATTAAGCATTCAACGCAAAATGTAATGACTCTTTAAACGCAAATACAATTCGGTATGAGAAGTCAAAGTACATATCAGAGGTCTACAGTATAAATGTGCATACATGGAATGTGTATTCAAGTGTATTCAAGCAGATTATTGGTGGGGATGGGCTGGGTCTGCAGAGGAGAGGGTCATCACTAAAAACAAAAAAAAAAACAGTTGGGGCGGGCTGAACCTTTCTTTTTTTTTTTCGTAAGCAGGGAGGTCTTTTGTTAAGCGTCCAAGTTAGAGTTTTTGTTAACATGTAATAGGAATTTTATCTCCGTGAAGGAGACGAGTAGTCAGATAAGACTTAATATCTATTAAACTATCGTTTGAACTTACTGAAATCTGTAATCCAGTAACCCAATAATCTCCGTGAGACAACAATCACGTTACCTGGTTTTAAGATGGAAGCTGGGAAAGTGATTTTCTCGTAACATTTTTATGTTTAAGAGTTAGAAGAGTCACCATAACTACATTATTCAAAGACGAGGTAGTATTAATTCATACGTGGTAGATCACAGAGAGGTGGAGGGGGGGGGGGAAGGGGGGGGGGGAGTCAGGAGACGGCGGTTGTCTATCATCCCGGTAAAGATGTTTACATTTTAATCTGAGTCTGCGATAACTTCAACCTAAATTTTGGCTTCTGTAGCTTTAGACACCTAACAAGAAATGTACAATAATTGAATCAAAGTAGAAATATGCTACTGTTTTGCGACCAGTATTACATTTGATAAGGGATACCGCCAACTGCTCGAAACCTAACCCTGTTTAAGTTTAAGACAAATTTTCAATTTCGTCTGCTATAGATGATTACATTCCCCTATTTCAACTGTTAATTTTTTTTCAGACCAAAGAGGTTAATAGTTTACCCTATTTTTAACTAGACTAACGTGGTCACAATTTTTACCCTATTTCAGGTTGAAGAATTTTTATCTTCATTTATTTAATTTTTTATAATTACATTTTAGTCCTGAGATTAGACTATAGACTCTAGATTTTAGACTTGAGATTTTAAATATAACCTTTTTGTAGGTTTTTATGTTGCAGGACCCCATTAATAACAATGCTCTTGCAATGAAGGGTTATCCTGTTTAAATATTCGCTTATTACTATAATTATTATTATTATTATTATTGTTGTTGTTGTTATTGTTATTATTATTATTATTATTATTATTATTACAAGTGAGACCGGAAAACAATATTATAATTATTAGTTAATCATAAGTAATACACCTCTCATCAAATTAGAACCAGTGTTTCATAAATTTTAAATAAGCCTCTGTTGTAGGTAATATAAACTTAAATATCTAAGCAATTTAAATGCTTTATTCAATAAGTGATTTGAAACCGGGATACTATAGTGCAATACGTTTTCTACAGTGCAAGACGCTCTCATACTCATAGTTTTCTCCTTATATGGTAAAATGACGCTATAGTTGACTGATGATGATGATGATGATGATGATGATGATGATGATGATGATGATGATGATGATGATGATGATGATGATGATGTACCTTATTTACTTGTATTAATTCCCCGGGACGTTTAATTAATAGTAGGAAGTAGTGAACCATAAACATCCCAGGGCATTGCTTTCTTTCTTGACTGTCCAATAGTGGTAGTTACTCAGAAGGAGTAGCTTACTGGAGTTAATATGAAATATAATTTAAATTACTGTAAAAGCTTTAATAATCCTGCTCTCTAATACGCCTTCTTACCTACTACTTGCTAATTACAAATAAATTATTTGCTTACAATTATGTCATGACATTGGGGCTGATGCCGGGTATCATTTTACTGCCAGAGGAAGATGCGAAGAAGTGCAGCATTATGCTTGTAATTACTTACATGTAATTCAGGTGAATCAATTCATTCATCTATTTTAAGTACCAATCAGTCAATCAATCAACCACTCAACCAACTGGCTGATAAATCAGTCAATCAGCCAATTAAAAAATAGATCATTCAATCAATCAATCAATCAATCAATCAATCAATTAATCAGTCAATCAATAAATCAATAAATCAATCAATCTGTGACTTCAGTGTTGGCAATGCGAATAACAAATGGTCCAGTAATGACTAGTGACGTTATTTGATGCACAGATTATGACTCACTCTCTTACTACCCCAGACCATGATGGCAGTTAAGATCTCGAGACTTTAGTTCTTTTTGGTTTGATAATTTGTCACCAATAAGCATTATTACTGATTACCATAATCTGGTACAAAAGAAAAACAAAAGGAATAGCCTCTTCCTAAATCATTTCAGAATAGTCTGAAACCTAACAGGCAATGAACTGACAAAAAAGGATCAGACTGTGGTGAATCAGTCAATCGATATATAGTTTTCCCCATAAAGAGAATTCAATCAAATAGGTCTGACTCTTCATTCCTGGGATAGTAGTGGGGGGGGGGATACTTCCCCAAAAAAAGATATGGGGCAGGGTGTGCTCATCAGATATTTTGAAGTAGAGCCCTAAAAGGTGTACTCCAGGATTCATACCATTTTCATACATCATCCACTTAGTAGTACTGAGGGGTCAGTCAAGCTAATCAATGACATCAAAATGTTAAGCAGAAAAAGACAAAAAATATATAACGTTATTTCAAAACTGCTCTTCAAATTTTTTATTTGAATTGATACAGTGTGTCTAGGAATATAGCTAAAAGTACAAATTTCTTAACCAAACCCTTACAATAAACTGCCACATTTTCCTGACATCAGGTTGATGGAATATAAACCTGTAAGAAAAACAAAGCAGATTTTAATTATTGCAATTACCAATAGTAGGACAGTCAGTGTGCACGCGCCAGAGAAAAATGAGAGACTGCTCGTAGTCTATGAGAATGGTACCAACTTGGGCCGGTACAACTTCAGATCGACTCCAAGTGCTTACCTCTGTTTACATGAAACGTACAAAACATGAAGCTAGTATAAAATAATTATCATGTTAGGCTGTGTTTACACGAGTGATTTAATCCCGAGAGGACTTTCATATCGGTGTCTGGTCATTTACCTGTAAGTTTTTACATGGTTTGGAGCTGAAATGGTGTTTACCCCAGGACGATTTCATCCCGGTGCTGAAGACCGGGATGAAATCGTCCCAGGGTGAACACATTTCAGCTCCAACTCATGTAAACATTTACAGGTAAATGACCAGACACCACGATGAAAGTCACCCCGGGATGAGATAACAGTCATCCCGGAATAAAGTCACTCAAGTAAACGGGGCCTTAGGCTGGTTTAACTCATCACTGCTGCTGAACCAATATGAATGACTCAGAATGGTTTGAAATCAGACTGGGGAGCCACTTAAGCATGAACAGGGTTCCAATTGGTCTGAGATACCTGTTTTGGGTACGCATGTTTAATAAGTGGCATTGGAGCATTCCAAGCTGTTGGATAATAGATATAAACTGGATTTTTAAGGATGGGATGGTTGCGGACCATATTAACACAAACAGAGTTTAGATTGGTCTCAGGTAAACACTTCATGCCACTCTGACTTTCAGACCGGTCTCATGTAAACAAAATCGTACCAGTCTGAGTTTGCACCGGTCTCATGAAATCAGGGCGTTACTCCCCCTGGTTCTCTGAGGATGTTGTTAAAAATTCTTGAGAGCTGCTCGACTTAAGGCTAAGGGGGTGTTTACATAATACCAGCATGATTTTCATTATGGTACAAGTTCCTCCCGATTTCCTCTTGTTTCTCTGTATTTGTTTAATGATTACAGCACAAAATCTCATAACTGTACAAGTCATACCTGTGTGAGCTTGCCCCAGTAGTGGTACTGGGTCACAATAATCACTGTGGTATGGAAACCCATACATGATATAACTGTTTGATTCATTCTGCATTAAGTTTTAACCCTTTCACCATCAAGAATAAATCTTACATCCCCATGAAAAATGGATTTTGGAACTTAAGTGGGTATAAGGTTTTCATCCTCTACCCCAATGGAAGTCTTGACGGAACACTCATGTAAATGTTGTGATTTAATTTTATCCTTGGTTCAACTTTTATTTTCCTTTGTGAGTATTAGGATTGCCAAATTTTCTTTTTCCGAAAAGGCTGTTTTGGCCACCCAGTCTTCTATGTGTTTATACGACAATATAAAACAGATCATGCTCAAATTCCACACTACAGAAATTTGTGCCTGTTCTCACACACTTAAAGGCAGATGGTTTAAATACAGTGTATCTGGTATATTTGAATGATTTAAAACTGTTTAACTGTGCTTAATTATGTTTGACTGGGTTCAGAAATTGGAATCAAACACTGCTGTATGCATAATATTATTTATTCTTGGTTTAATTGTGTTCAGCTACCGAACCCAAATTAAATCGATCATTGCATTTGACCCAGTTCATTTTACTGAACAGTAAGATAGTACGTAAGCTGGGATAATTATATGATTGATATCTTCCATGTGCATACCTTCACCGTAAGAAAAGCTGCAACACTGATCACTGCTGACATATACATGCCTAGTTTAGATAAAAAAGGATCAGCGCAAACAACAACTTCAGGGCTAAATATTGACAGTCTCCTGGTTGCCAGTAGCAATTTAAAACTGACCAGGGCCACTAAAAGTTGAGGTTTGTTTTCATTGACATGTGACTCCAGTCTTACTTAGAGTTCTACAGTATGTGGTACTTTTCCACATGATTATTGGCGAAATCCCTGGATAAAAGACTTACTTCTCACCCGGGTTGGGAGGGGTCTATTCAAGTAAATATGGTTTTAAATTTTTTGATTTAGACTTGAGGATTTTGAAAGCCACTTTATCTAAATGGCCTGGTCCACTATACTAAGCGAGCAAGTGAAAAGACCCTGGGGACGAGGTTGGAATTCAAGGATACTGGCCCGAGTTGCAATTCAATGATTCAAGCACTGAAGTTAATTTTTTACCGTGCAAATTATGGAATAACTTAATCAGTAAAAGTAGAGAATGAGATGTACAAAAAAATTACATCCACCTGCTTTGAACTCGATTATCTTAAGCATATTTTCCTAAAAGTGATCAACACATAACTTTTAAAAAAAGTTTTACATGTACCTAATTCGAAATTTCAATTTGTTGTTTGTCATCAAATCATGCCAACTATAGCTTTGAACCTTACTTGATCTAAGAAACATTCGTGAGTAATTAGACGTATATAAATAATTTGCAAGCAGTAAAGAAAAGCCCAGCTAATCAACAAATGGAGTTGGAGATAAAATAAAGTATGTTATGTCTTATGTTATGTTGTTATGAGATGTTTACAACACGTAAGCTTAAATGATGCTACCCAAAAGAATTTAAGCTTATCTGCCAGTATCAACATTAGGAGAATAGCCTTTAAGCAATAGCTGTTTGAAACATTAATTGTAACAGCAGCGCTGTAATTAAAGATACTGAAAACATAAAGGATGCGATGCTACACTTTTACTTGGCCAACAAATAACATACGATTCACAGACGAGTGTACAAAAACTACATCACTTCATATAACGTTTATTTAAAGACTTACGAAACTTAATAAACTTTAGTTACCAACCTAAGTGTCTATCTTTCGGCTTTTTGCTACCAGAACGAAAATGGCAAATTACTTAAGCACTGGACTAACGATAAATATGAAACATTAGTGATTTACACTATAATGATCGATCGGTAAAGCCCTGCTAATATATTAAGCTGTTTACCGAAGACAATAAAAAGCTATAATTACACGTACCTGACATGAGCAACGCAGCGAAAATTGAAGTGCTGTCCTCTTTCCGAGAAACCATTAACAATTCTTTAGCAGAAATGGACCACAGAAAGTTAAAACACCTTTTCACCCCATTTTTCAGCTTTTGTCGCTAGCTATGCCGCCGCGCCTAAAAAGTGCACCAGTCTTCCTGAGCAATCCGCGCCATTGGTGCCCAGTACTCCGCGTGCCTGCAAATTCACATCCCTAAGCTATATGAAAACGATTTTTTTTTTAAAAACTGTTAACGTAGTTAGAAAGATTATAGTTTGAAACCAAATATGCTGATTCGTTTTTACATTTATATTAAAACCTCACAAAACAGGGGATTATCAAAAGTTTAAGGTTCATTTTTCATCGTGCTTTTGTCAAAAGGAAAAATAATAATGGACGTTTTTGAATAACTTGCAATTTTTTCTACAGTATTACTGTGAGAAATTAAGAATTTATTGAGCTTAAAGCAGTTTTAACGTGATTTGAATTTTCTGTGCGCTCTGGTCACGTGACCAATGACGTCACAACAGTGAGCATATCATGGTCGTTACTTTCATGCGAAGTTCTATTAACCAGCCAAGCTTTGTTTCTCTCCGCCTTAAACTACCATAGCTACTGACTCCTTACCAGTCCCCTGGGAAATGCTCCTGTACAGAGCCACCTTAACTTTCAAATGCCAGATGTCAACTGGCAATTTCCATATTGCCCATTCCAATGACTATCAGGGCACGTTATCTGCTTTTGAATTGATGGAGGCCTGTTCTTGCAGTGAGCTAAAACATATTTTTTGCCATAATCATGTGAATAATGACGTCATCACCCTAACGTTAATATAAGGGATAACTTTCACGAAGTTGTAAATAACACATGGTACAGCATTCTCTTCAGCCACAATTTAACTAAGTTATTTCGCATTGAAATTTTTCTGGTGCAAAGCATTCTGGGAAGGTTCTTATTATAATTATAATATTGTTTTTAATTATTATTATTACCAGAAAGACTAAAAAAGAACCATACTCTTTGGTGTGGCACACACCCATATATTTCAGTCATATACCTTATTTACTCGAAAAATAAGCTCCACCCTCGAACAAGCCCCGCACCCCTCAATAACAACGCAGCGTTTATTCGAAGCAAATGAGCTCTAGAGCGGAAGATTGTGGAAGTATGATGGGGGTTACACTCCGATGTACGACCTGATTCTGATCTACATAGTTTTTTAAGTGAGTCTCTTTATTCCTGTTACCTGAAAAAAGCAGTTATTTTTGATCCAAAAATGATTGTTTTTAATGATTTTTTTACTAAGCGCCATCCCTGATTAGGCGCCGCCCTCTAATAAGCGCTGCACCAAAACGTCCAACATTTATTAAAATAAACGCCACAGCGAGTACTGAATACGGTAAGAGAGGCTTTTAAGGGTTGAGAACAAAACCTGTACATCTATTATTCAATTCACGTATAACCTACCGTTAGGCAAACGCCACTGAGTCATGATACTAATTTTGGAATTACCATACATGTTAGCCGAGAGTTATTACACTTTGCTTTATTACATTATGTGTTAGAAAAGCTTTTACATTTTGTGTTGAAAAGTTATTACATTTTGCAGTGGATACTTTATAACATTTTGCGTCGATGTTATTACATTTTGCGTTAGTACTACATTATGCGGCGATTATTACATTTTGCGGCGTAACAGCACCCATTTTGCAGAGCCGAGTTACTTTCTCGAAAGCAAATATAAGTAAAGTAGATGTGTAGATAGTGTGCAGCTGACTGCAGCACACACCGGGAGTTCAAATCAGAAGCGATTTATTATCCATCATAAACTGATTTACAATCAGTCACAAAGAGAATTCTAGCGGAGTGTCACAGGTTGAGCACGCGTGCAAGGTAGCAATTTGGGCTTTTAATTTGTTGCACATCTAACTGAAAACCGTTTCTTTTGCTGTGCCATCTTGTACTAGCTTCGCAAGTTATTCGTACAATACTAAATGGCGTTGCATTATTTTAGCGAAATACTGGTTGTTATGAACAACGGAAGTTCAAATGAGGATGACTGACACAGTTCGAACTGTTTATTTATGCCTTGTTTGTTCATCGCCAATAAACCATAATAACGTACCGTGGTGGCTATATCATTCTATTTATAGTGTGAGCACGTATAAGATCTGATACAGAAGAGACAAAAGACCCAAATCCTTTTTGTAAAAAATCTCTCTCCTTATAACAAAGGCAACAGCGGAAAGAAAGATAACTGGGCTAATGCGAACAATCGACAAAATGTTTGCTGTATTTATTTCGGCAAAGTCGAACACTTGTTTAGCTTGACTCCCTTAATTTGGATTATCATAACAACCATCATTGAACAGCAAAAACGAAAATGTGTTTTAATTTAATTGACCAACCCTATGAATGAGCAGCATTTAAGTATAGGTTTTTGAAAAAAGCTGATGCTCCGGTGTAAGAAAATATAAAATAATAGTTTTCAATAAACGCCTGAGGCATCTTTTCAAGATAAATTAGTTATTTTTTATGATCGTATGGCTTTTACCAAAATTGTGCCTTCCTTTGTCAACTCTTGCACTCCCAAAGTCGATTGGTTGGTCATAATGTTGCGTTTTTAAGTCTGTTTTTGAGTCTGTGTGTGGCAATTCAAATGAAAGCTACTGAACATCACTTTCTTGTTACAAAGGAAGAGAAAAAACGAGATATTTCCGGACATCTTGTAGTAACGTCTCCATGGTTCCGTTCCTATCACTTAAAAAATGTTCCTCTCGTGGCATATTTTATCCGCTCTTACTGACATGATAACGATAGTGCAGTCATTACTAAGGATAGCTCGCAGAAACAAAGAGGGCCAGTTTGATCGTGGCTGTATCAATAATGAAGGCTTCAGTGAAATTTTTATTGCTTTTGCAGCTTTTATTGAGGATTGGTGAGTACAACTGTAAATGGTTCGCTCTACAGAAACATTTTGAAGTCATAAAACTCTTTAAAACATGGTACTATTGATTTTGATATACCTTGCTTAAAACTGGTTAGGATTCTGTTAAGTTCAATATCATTTAGTTTACATCGTTGCATTTGGCGGCTTGAGTTAACTCAATACGATGCGTACTAAAAATTAACCCAAAATGCTAAAACGCGTTTACTAAAGCTCTTCTAAGCTGTTGAAATAACGAGGATTAATTTAAAAAGATGTGTTAACATAAATGTCTTCAAAACTAATGATTCATCAAAGTAACTCATTGGTATAGCAGAAAAACGTGTTCGTCGAATTCAAATCCTGGGACCCATCACGATGGGCAAGCTGAGTCACATAGTAGCTAGAGAATGATTTAAACTTATACGTCCGATGCCACATAACGAATTATGTAAACATGGCAGAAAAGAAAGCAACCTCCTTGAATAATTTTGTGGAACTTAAATTTTATGATTCTTCTTGAGCAAAAAACACAGCTTGGATCTGACTTCGTAATGGCCATTCTACATCATAGGAGATCGTAAGATGTTTGATACCAAGATGGCAGCCACATGTTTTGCAGCTCCGCCGGCCTATATTGCTTCTCTGTGTGCTCGAATTGCACTGCAAACCTGGCAAAGTCAATATTTCAGATCCTGACATTGATCGAAATCACTCAATGGCGTGGTCTCGGGGATCACCACCATTTAAAAGACAATTAGCTTTGCTCGCTATGTTTCTCACACTCGTGTGAAGTCGAAATCCAGACCGTGGGACAATTTATTTTGCTTCAAGGATAAACCATAATCCAAACTCTGTTCCTAGCTTCCAGCTTACATGACTAGCAATTAATTAGTGGGGATATCTGCCTGAATCCTGGCCTCTATAAGCATTCCGTTAATTTCAAAATCCCGAACTATCTAAGGGCTTTTTATGTTAACGCAACAATTGGCAGTTTAAACGAAACAGAAAAAGCAGAATCCACAGGCACTGTTAAATGAAGCCTTGGCTAAGTAGCCTGAGTATCAGGGTTTCAGCGGGGGGGGGGGGGGGGGGGGGAGATGGGAGAAGGAAAGCCTGACACAACAGCCCGGTTTTGAGCCTTCCGCCTCTTTGAAATACCATACGCTTCTCTTAGATAAGCAGCCAATCAGAATTACTTCCGGTCGCACGCCATGTCAATAAACTGTCATGTGTGTGCTTCCGCGAAATGAAGGTTTAACGGCCAAGATTGGTATCTTTTCTGTCGAGTTGTTTGCATGGGTTCTGAGCGAAAATTCTGCAGAATTTGCCAAGAAAACTTACTCACTAGATTCGGCTCTTGTGCGGCTTCCATATCCCTATTTTCAGAGACATTAAAACGAAACTTTTTCACGTGCGTTAGGTGAAAAACAAGTCGTATTGGAAAAGTTGTTGCAGAGTATTGGAGTATTTGCTGTTTACGGGTTATCGTGAATCTGTTTGCAAGAAATACGCTCGAATGGTTGCAAACTGTTAGTACAAGTTGTTCCAGGAACTGCGGTAAACGGTCGTTTCGCCTACGAGTCGTTTCGACTACGGTGTTTTTTTCGTTCTTAATGTCCTAAATGTTGAAAGAAAATGCAATGAATATCATTTCTCGTTTTTAAAGCGTGTTCCTTGAGCGGAACTGCGAGTTGTCTTTGTGGAGACCTCGGTTAACTCGGAGGAAAATCCTTCTGCCATCCCCAAAACTCCTGAGAAGACTGTGACTGTACAACTCGTGAGAATCGTAAGATTCGAAACCGCGGTCTTTCTTGTAAACGTATGTTTAGCTTAGTGGCACAAAGAAGCCAGTCGCTTGATTGGTAAACAAACTATATGCTAATGTATTTAAAATATCGGGGTTTTCTATACTCTCCAGTTGTCAATAACGGCTAAATTAAGCGATGAAGGTACATTAACCTACATCAAAACGAACTGCATATCGTATCAGAAACTCATAAGCGGGTTTTATCCACGCTTCTACCAAAGGCGTGATACATACCAAAAAAAAAAAACAGTAAAAAAAAAACAGTGTCGAGACTGGATATATTTACAGAATGCATGCTGTGTGAAGCAAAACATTGTGCTCTGAAATCGCCCATATTACAATTGTACGGAGTTTTTAAAGCAGATACCAGAGATCACAGCGGATATGGAAAATTACTATTGCTTTTACTAGCCCAAAAGGGCAGGTATTTTAGGCAGACATACCTTACAAAACTGACGAGAAATTCTACAGGACACGCTGAAATAAAGTTGTCTGTTGCATAAGGTGCTAAACTTACACATATTTTTTCCTCCGCTGAATACAAACTGTACCGAGCCGTTTTTTGCCCGCTACAAATAAGCTATAACAACGAGAATATAACCACCTTTTATACATTTTAAAAGTGTAAAATCGCTGAAGAGAACTACTCTCAAGAGTAATATGTTAAAGGCTGCGCGGTTTTCAAGGGGTTCACAAAGAGAAAATTTAAATTGTGTCTAAATTTCCTGACTCTGGCGTGACACACGTGATGCGCTCTTTGTATCTTGGCCAATCAGCGTAACGTCCAGATTCTGGACATTGAACATGAGCCAATCAATGGCTTTGTGTCAGGCACTCTTCCCCTTTCCCCCTCTCCCTCCCCCTTCCGAGGGCCTGATACTCAGGCTATGGCTAAGCTTTCAGATCGCTTTGACTATCCCCTTCACTAAAGTAGGCCAACAACTTTGAACGAAAGCCGTATTCACGGAAATTAGCACAAGCTAAGAAGTTAGACCTGGATAAAAAGCACTTAGAAGAGACCGAGACCTAAACTTGTTTAATTATAAGTTGGTCAGTCAAGGTAGCCCGTCTTCTTCTAGCTTGCGTCATGCGCCTTCTAGATAACACGTTCGGTTTAACTTAACAACAGTAAAAACATTCTGGTCGACGATAAACATTCTAAATATTTGTAGAAGCAGCTATTATTTTACAAATACAACATCAAGAGAAAAACAAAGTTGTCCCCATGCGAAATACACATTTTCAGTTAAATTTAATTTATTATTTTTCTTTGGTTTTGTTTATGTGTTCGCATGTTTCCTCGTAAAATTAGGGATTAATATCACTCATCGCTTCGCGACTCGGGCATTTTCTGCAGCTTCTCAAAACACGCGTGATATTAATCCTTAATTTTACGAGGAAACATGCGATTACTTGTTTAGAACATAGAGGGCAAATTTTGGTTCTTATTCGGGAAACCATTTTTAAACTAATCAACCGCACGTGACTGAACGGGCCAACTGGGAGCTGGTCATTAAATTGGTTCGTAATATACCCGGGAAAGATGAAGATGAAATTATGAATATATGAAATTCATATATTTGAACTGCGGAATGAAGAAATTAATGTAAAGAAGATCCTCGCAGTTATTAACGCAACTTATGCAGTTGCGAAAAGAAAGCCTGAAAAAAAACGAGGCTTGCCGGCAAGCCTGATTTTTTACAGGCTTTCTTTTCGCAACTGCATAAGTTGCGTTAATAACTGCGAGGATCTTCTTTACATTAATTTCATATATTCATAATTTCATCTTCATCTTTCCCGGGTATATTACGAACCAATTTAATGACCAGCTCCCAGTTGGCTTGTTAGTTCAATTGGTTAGAGCACTGCACCAGTATCGCAGAGGTCAGGGTTCGAATCCCGGCCAGCCTGATTTTTTTTAGGCTTTCTTTTCACAACAGCATAAGTTGCGTTAATAACTGCGAGGATCTTCTTTACATTAATTTCTTCATTCTGCAGTTCAAATATATGAATTTCATATATTCATAATTTCATCTTCATCTTTCCCGGGTATATTACGAACCAATTTAATAACCAGCTCCCAGTTGGCTTGTTAGCTCAATTGGTTAGAGCGCTGCACCGGTATCGCAGAGGTCAGGGTTCGATCCCGGCAAGCCTGATTTTTTTCAGGCTTTCTTTTCGCAACTGCATAAGTTGCGTTAATAACTGCGAGGATCTTCTTTACATTAATTTAAGAAAAAATAGCTAATATATTAAGCTTAAGAAAAAAACAGCTAATATCTATACTGTAAAAGTGGAAGGCGACAAGTTTAAGTTACGAACAGAAATTTGTCTTTGAGGACTTTCTCTTTCTTGAGTTCTGCTACGAACTCGGTCCGCACATCGCTTGAATTCGCAGCATTTCGCTGCAGTCCCGACCTCAAACATAACAGAGCCAGTGCCTTCTGGTTTTTGCTGTCCACAACCACGGTTTTTGCGGTGGTCCGAACACATTTCGATCGAGCTGCGATCAATAAACAGTTGTTTAAGTATTAAAATGAAGACTTCATTTAGCCACAATGAATAAGTTCCAGCAATAGAAAGAAAAAAGTGGAGCTTTGCTTTTAGTCTTGGCTAAATCTATATATTATGCAGTAAATGATTTTGTGGTGAATGGAAGGACTGAGAAAGGTAAATTTCTTAACAACCGAAATGGTAAAAAAAAACTATCCTGAGGTCCTAATAATAATTTACGTTACTTTTACAGTGCAACAAGTCTCTGCTTGTGGTGGTGGTGGTGGTGGAGGAGGAGGAGGAGGAGGAGGAGGAGGAGGCAATTCTCAATGTAAGACGTCGATTTACAGTCATCTTGTAATAATTTTAATTCTTTTTAATATACCACTAATTAGAAATGACATGCTGAAATATGTTATACGTGAAATATCTGCTGAATACGTCTGTTCAAAAACTGCTACTGTACATGAGTTGAGTTACAAGGTAGAAGTTACGATAAATGAGTATGAGTTACAAAGTTATCAGAGAGCATCAGCGTAGAGAGGGTGGCTAAGTCAACCCATATATCGGATGGTGATGGCCATGCCTGTTAGTCTCAGAAATATATTGACTGTACAGGTCCCTCCTCCCAACGTCACGTCTGTTCCTTCGCAGTAATGACAATTTTGAGAGATATAGTAGTCTAAAACTGTGTCCTGAGTGAATACTTAACAAGTAGAAGTCGTTTGTTTGCAAGTTAGCGAAACTGAAATCACCTCGGTGTTTTTAAAAGGCAAGTACCTTGAAAGGCGTTTCAGACGTAGATTAAAAAAGCCTTCACCTTAATCTTCTCCTCCTTATCCTTCAGTCCAAAGCCAAATCATGAGCCATCACGAGTAGTAGTTCTAGCCTCCCACGCAGACGCTCTTAGGGTTTCGTCACGCATTCCACTCGTGGGGGAGGAACGCGTCACGAAACCTAAGAACGTCTGCGTGGGAGGCTAGTGTAATTCATAAGTGTTTTGACTTTTGTGCCTGTGATATAATTGCTAAAGTGTAACCGATTCAACGAAAGCTCTAGAGCAGTACTTGCATTCTTAAGTCAAGGCATTCTTCCATATTGACACTCCTTTTTTCATTTTTTTTTTCAGGGAATTCCACTAAAGGTACGTACACAGATGTAAGTCTTGAGATGATGCTACGCTGACAAAAGTCTCAGCATCAACCGATAGAAGTTTTTGGCAATCAACAAAGATTTTAAGTGACGGGCTTGGAAGGGAAATGATTAAAGATTACATTGCAAAGGCAATTTTTGATGAAAGCTCTACAAATTTAGTTGGAGGTGGTCCGAGTCTATAATGTATTATACGAAATAGCATCTTAAAGGGGCATAGTCACGAGGATTTCGCAGATTTCTGGTCAAAAACTGCGCTAAAATTATCGGTAGCTAACTTTATCCATGCCCAACAGTGTGTTTGGACATTTAAGGGAACATATTAACTTAATTTCATTAAGAAAAAACAAACTATGACCACTTAATATCGATTGAATGTCAACACGCTGAAAGAATATGAAAAACTTAGCCTAATCTTTTCAAATTGCAATCCATTTCCATCCATGCCATCTGTAGCAACAGCCGACAGAAAATAGTTTCAATGAATTAATATAGTCTTTGGTCACAAAACTAGAACATTATTTGTGGGCGTTCATTGATGTGAGGAAATATTTTTGATTTTTAAAGTGAACTAAAATAGCGTGACTTTGCCTCTTTAACCCTATTTAGCCTGGGGGGGGGGGGGACATTGTGCCCGCGCGGACTTTAACCAAGTATAAATTTTAGACAGCTGGACAAATAATCACCAAATCTCGTGCCTTTACCTAAAGTTTATCAGAGAAAATTTTCCTGTGTCAATGACGTGTCTATGATGATTGACGTTTCCATAGCAACTGTCTACTCAGAAGTGTATTTTGACTATTTTCTGTGTTTTTCAGAATTTTTTTCAGTTTTTCCCCTTTGTTTGTAAGAAGAAGAGAATCCTTCCCTTTTGTGTGTTTGCTTTGATTAAGTATGTTTCTTAGAACAAATTCATATGTTTTTCGATTTCGTCATTGTCTGTTGTATGACTACAGGCTCGGGATTCAAAATGGTGGCCCATTTTTCAAACTGGCTGGTTTTTGACGTCATTGTGACTTCCTCATAAGCCCAATCTATTAAGGTGACTCGATCGAAATAAATGACGTGGTCTATGCCTCTCTAAAAACTCTAATAATATCGTCATTTTAATCTTACTCGATTGCCTTGAAACTTTCGCATTTTACACACAATTTATCGAGGAAAAATACGTATGTCAACATGTAGATGTACTGTTCGTTAATTTTGCGTGATTTTGCTTTTACTGAACACTACTTTTTTGATGAAATTGCTATTCTAACAAAACTGAGCGCTACGATTTGGCTTAAACTTCTAGAATCAGCTTATAATAACATCTTACCTTGACTCTTGAAGTTTCCGCAAAATCGTAGGAACAGAAATCCCGGTACAATTGCAACGTCAAAATAACAACCCCAGACGGACTTCAAAGTTTGGACCGCTCCAGCGCTTTCCAAATTTGACTGAAAAGCGTAATAACTTCAGATAAAGTGAGTTCAATGTATTGTTATAGTTAGTTCCAAACCGCATTTGGCTATCCGCAACGATGAAAAAGTTTGGGCAGCTATTCTAAACTCACTTTCTGCACCAAAATATAACGAAGTCGCCAAATTCACGTTTTTCTGAATTATATGAAAACTAACCGGATGAATTGAATAAAACTACGGGAACATGAAACTGAATCTTTTACACATACTTTGCGTTATTTTACTTTGTGGGGCGGTCTTGGTTTGGACAATATATTTTTTGAAAGTGATACACTACCGAAACTCTGTTCTGTATACGACTTTGTTGTTATCTGAATTCCACAGTAGCGTTATGCAAATTTCCTTTCATTTGATGAGAATTTGAGGAATTTACACATTGGCTAGGGGGGTGCATTGACGGTGCGTGGTCGCTACACGCTGTGGTGGTTTTACGTATTTGTTCTATAATTTCATGATCATGCTAATTGAAAGTAAAGGAACAATTATTGTCCTATGACATGCTATGTTGATATCAGGCGACACACTTTTTTTGTATATCTCAAAAGCATATGGACGATTTTAACCTTCACTGGCATGACATTATAGACACCTAAAACCACTAAAGCGTGTAGCGACCAAACATCGTCAATACATCCCCCTAGCCAATGTGTAAATTCCTCAAACTCTCATCAAATGAAAGGAAATTTGCATAGCGCTACTGTGGAATTCAGACAACAACAAAGCCGTATACAGAACAGAGTTTCGATAGTGCATCAGTTTCAAAAATATATTATCCAAACCAAGATCGCCCCAGCAAAGTAAAATAGCGCAAAGTATGTGTAAAAGATGCAGTTTCATGTTCCCGTAGTTTTATTCAATTCGTCCGGTTAGTTTTCATATAATTCAGAAAAACGTGAATTTGGCGACTTCGTTATATTTTGGTGCAGAAAATGAGTTTATAATAGCCGCCCAAACTTTTTCATCGTTGCGGATAGCCAAATGCGGTTTGGAACTAACTTGAACTCACTTTATCTGGAGTTATTACGCTTTTCAGTCAAATTTGGAAAGCGCTGGAGCGGTCCAAACTTTGAAGGCCGTCTGGGGTTGTTATTTTGACGTTGAAATTGTACCGGGATTTCTGTTCTTACGATTTTGCGGAAACTTCAAGAGTTAAGGTAAGATGTTATTATAAGCTGATTCTAGAAGTTTAAGCCAAATCGTAGCGCTCAGTTTTGTTAGAATAGCAATTTCATCAAAAAAGTAGTGTTCAATAAAAGCAAAATCACGCAAAATTAACGAACAGTACATCTACATGTTGACATACGTATTATTCCTCGATAAATTGTGTGTAAAATGCGAAAGTTTCAAGGCAATCGAGTAAGAAATGACGATGTTATTAGAGTTTTTAGAGAGGCATAGACCGCGTCATTTATTTCGATCGAGTCACCTTAAGCTAATGACGTATTACAAACGTGCCACGTTTCATCACAAGAGCGTTAGTACTTTTCGAGATCTATAGGGGAGACATTTTGTGCCCACCCTCCGGGCTCAGAATTGCGAAACTCAATTAAAGCCCAGGCGAAATAGGGTTAAGACCGCAAATTCGCTCAAGATTCACCACGCCTCAGGCAAAATGCTCGAAGTGTCTTTGAATACTCGCTGATTACATACTTGTGAAAAATGGCGGACTTAACCCTCGAGCTAGCGCTTTAAGTCTAAACCCAAAAACATATGTACTTTCATGGATTTTTTTAACGTCGCTTAAGACGGATGTTAACGGGATAAAGAGCAATAAGCCTTCACTGAACACTGACAAAAACAGAATTCGGATGGCCTGTTATCACGGGAGAAATTTAAGTTGAACTCAACAATATGGCCGCTGGTTTCTGGTACGGTCGATTTTCAATACGCGGTAATTTTACTTGTTTGAGATGAAGACATTCCATTAAATAGCTCTACATAAAAAGGAAAAGAGCTGAAGGATTTTTAACTCGACGGCGTGTAGAGAAGACATTCGAGAGCTTGAAGGGGAGAAATTCTTGTTCGAGGATATAAGTAACTTGTTTTTCACTGGGAGACATCTGGAAAGCGCCCATCCGCAAATGACCACTTTCCTTTAAATTTCAGAGTACTTCTATTTCACTTCAACAGTAAAGTAAGTTACACATTTGATCGTGGATTTGCATCGCAATAATAGTTTAATTGAGCGAGGTTACATGGTTACGATAATTTTCTTGGGATGTTTGAAAAACTTCACTCGAGTCGAAAATTGAATGCATTTTGCTTCCCCAGGCAAAGAGGTGCTTATTTGAATGGCATTTCATGTTTATGAAGGCCTGCTGTCCCTTTTTCTGTGTTAATTTATACTCATTCAAGGTATTTCAAAAATAAGTGATCTGATATTCTTATAAGTTTAATCTCCCACTGCAATTGTTATTTCGCAACTGGTGTATTTTATTCGGAAATTAGAAATCGTGACTATTCTAGTCTGAGGTGGTGTTTTTTTCACCAGTTTGTTGCTCTTCGGCACTTTACATTGGGTCGTTTTGAATGATTGCTAATTTATTCAACAACTGACGATCGCTCTGCCATCATTGTCTTTAATTCCGTTGGGCAATCTAGCCAAACGAGCAAGAATAAATCAAGACTTAAACGCAACTTTCTGATTTCGATAAGGTTAGTCTGCTTCAGTGCCACTGTTTTTTATTTGTCTATCCTTTTAGTGGCATTTCGTGTTATTTGTTAACATTCGAATACGATTAAAAATTAAAAAGACAACCCACTTACTTCAGAGTATTAGTTACACTTCGTTGTTGCATGTAGATGAGCGACGTTTCCGGTCTATCCAAGCTAACCGCCTACATGCGACCTATAGTTTAAGGAGATTTGACAAACCTCGACATTAAAAGGACAGGATATGAAAACATTGCAAAACCAAGCAAGTCGGCTCGTGAATAGGAAGGATATCTTTTGTGTACAGTTTGAAGCCTGAAAAAAAAAAATAGCTCGGATTCATACTCTGAACATGCAGATCCCCTAAAATGTTGGAGAACAATTCGGAATACTTTTGGGCTTTCAGAGAAACACTTTTCGCAAGAGAACGCGCCCAAAAAATTCCCGAAATATATTTTGGCCCGAGAGGTTTCAGGACTTTTTTTTAGAAACAAACATCAGCTTATTCCCTGGGAGCTCCGCTGATAGGGTAGCCTATCTCTATATACTAATTACATTTAGCTTACGATCGCGGCGTGTACCTCCAGCCTTGTTTTGGAACGAAGCCACTGCCGCTGGAGCCCGAAACTGGTCTGAGCTTCTTTTGCAGAACCAAATGAAAGCTTAATACACGACACAGGCCATAACCTAGGAGAAAGCGTTAGTTTTGTGATGAATAACCCAGCCCAACCCAAATGCAACAAACTTCAAACTTCGTGTTTTCGCTAAAATCTGATACAGTACAGTATGTTGCCCAGTTTTCGTACGGGCCCAGTTTTCGTACAAAAATAACTTTATTTGATTTTTTTCGTCGGTTGTTTAAATCTTCATCAACCGAAGAATTCCAAAAATAAAAGGAAAATTTCAGCTACAAATTGCCGGCTTTGCCGGGCTTTTTGACGAAGAAACGGGTCAGTGCGGACAATTTCTTTCGAGGTGAGTAAAAGGTTAGCGGCTAATATTTGCATTTTTCACTGCACAGTAAAGGTATTGTAGATGAACAGGTAACCCGTTTTATAGATAATTTTGCAACGAACTTCATGATTTTTGGATAGATGATAGATAAAAGATGAAAGTGAATGGAAGTACTTTCAACGCCAGCTTAAATTTAACTGCTCCTGAATTTTAGCGGTGAGAATCTTCGCATACCTTTCGACCTACTGTGCCAGTTTTCGTACACCTAGCTGCCCCTTTCTCAAAACCTATTTTTAAAAAAGGTAAAGAACTGAATTTTAAACTTTACTGTTCGAAAACTAATAAGTCGCAAGTGCAGCAAAGATTACACAACAATTCTTGCAAATTGCGATACACTACATGTATTTGTTGTGGTATAACAGCGACGCTTTACATCCAGGTCATGCAAAGGTCACGACTATTTAATAAACTTAATCCCACGCAAAGAATCTAAATCGTCAAATAATTAACTAACGTAGATGTGTATGTATAGAATGTTGACAGAATGTGGACATACACCTTGAAATATCGTTAGTTTACCGGTTTTACCGATTTTTTTTTCACTCTGTTGCCATTCTAATAAACATTTACAAAAGTAGCTAAGAAAAGCAACCGTAAGCGGAAACGGAAGTAAAGCGTTTGCTATTTTAAAGACGTAAGCGGAAACGGAAGTAGACTGCGAGCAGCCGTCCTATTTTCCTCAGATCCTACGCGCGAGTGGAAATGAATAAATTATGCAAAATATCGCCAACCTCGCTGAAATTAGGAGAAGAAAGAGACTGCTTGCAGTCTAAAACGGAAGGAAAACTTCGAATCTCACACAGGCCTTTTCTTAACAGTTGTCATACGCAGAATGGTAACCTGTCAACCTCTCTATCAAGGCAGTAAATGACGTACGAGACGGTGGATTGAGTATAAGAAAAGCCGCCCAAAAGTGAGGGACTAAAAAATCAACACTGCAGGATTGATTAAACATCCACCCCCCGAATAACCATTTGCTTTGTACACCAAACATTGGTCGCTAAGCCGATATTTATTCACAAATCGAAGAGAAAACACGATAAGCACGCAGCAGGGTGGCTGACACATCAGTTTGCGTAGAGCGTTTACGCGGAGAAATGTTGTTTTTTCGATGTACGAAAACTGGGCCAGGTGTACGAAGACTGGGCAACTTAGGAGTTTTGGGGAAAATGGCATAATTTTGAACATACGTCGATCAAGCGGCCAGTCGTTTTATATATTGAAGGTAAGTAAATGGGCTATTTTTAAAAGAAACTTCAGAAATTTTCATAGCACAGACGAAAAGATACAGCGATTACAAACTAAAGTGTACGAAAACTGGGCAACACACTGTATGCTAGTATGCAGTAAAACTATTAGTAAGTGCATTGACACGGATGGCCAGGATTGAAATTGATTACAACTTGTAAACGTTGGACTAACTTTTTCAAGTTCTGTGGTTGTGCCTTGCAAAAATCGTTAAAACCTTACTACAACTTGCTCCCTCCCCCGCCCCCTTTGGTGTTCTGGAAGTTTTTAGTGTGTGAGCAAAAGTACATATCATAATTTTTAGCACAGTTTTGTCACAACCCCAGATAAATCCGTGTGACGTAGTCTCTTTTACATGCAATAATAACTCGAGGTAAATCGTTTGTTTGTGTGTTTGTTTGTTTGTTTTTGCTTTTTTTGTTTTAGTGACGAACAAGCCAACGTCTCCGCATATCTGTCTTCAGAAGACAACGTCTGGTGAATGCTGTAGCATTCCTTTCCATTACACAGGAGTGACATACAATGAATGCGCAAGAGGTGCCAACAAATCTTGGTGTTCCTTGGATCCTTTTTATAAAGGAAGATGGGGAGAATGCCGTGAGTATTTATCTGGAATTACTAGAAAAAATGTTTTGTCGTAAAGGGTATCTAACTGTCTCTTTGCTTTAACAGATTGTTTCAGATTTGTCACTACAGTTGAAAGTATGAAATGAAAGGACTTTTGTTTGACTATTAAAGGAACATGGAAACATCTTTCCCCCGAGAAAAATTTCATCGCCAAAGTTAAAGGAACTATGGCATCTATTTAAGTAACACTTTGAAAAACCAAAAGTAATATTTACATTAACTGAACACTACAGTCAATTACCGTTATTGTGGACACCTTCGGGACCGCGATTTGGTGTCCGTAATAGCGAGAGTCCGTAGAAGCGTGCTGGAAGAAAAAAAATTCTTAGAAAACGCATTTACGGTAGGGGAATTACATTTATTTACATTTACATTGACTGCAGTACCAATTCCAGAGCCGCTTTTGTATGTAATGTGCATAAAAGAGCAGAAATTTTATACGCTTTTTTTATTGTAGTATACTGGAGAATCTATATCCTTAACCGATCCTTATGGTTTTCCAGATTGAGTACTTTCATTTCTTAGGGATTTATTTTCAAGGAGGAACCTGAAAACTTACTAAGAATCAAATGTCGTGTCACCGTTTTTAAATAGGGAGAGCTACAACGCGAAGGCAAAAATTTGTGGAAAAGCCATCAACCGCGGATATTGCAAAGGGCTGGACTGATTGCAGTCAGTTACGTAAAGAATTTACGGCGGAAAATATATATTTGGACAGACTAGAAGAATTTATTCATTTGAGTGACACTGCAAAGCTGGCCTTGCAAGGAAGAGAAGAAGGAATTTTTTATGGCAACAAGAAGAAGATTAAATCCGTACAAAAAAAAAAAAGAACCAAAGCTTAATACACGACAAAGGCCATACTCTAGGAGAAATCCTTGGTTTTGTGATGATTAACACAGCCCAACCAAAATGCAACAAACTTCAAACTTCGTGTTTTCGCCTAGGCCTTATACAATATGCTAGTGTGCAGTAAAACTATTAGTAAATGTCTTGACACGGATGGCCAAGATGGAAATTAATTACAACTTGGTAAACGTTGGACTAACTTTATCAAGTTCTGCAGTTTTGTCTTCCAAAAATCATTTTAAAAACTTGCTGTAGTCCCCCCCGCCCCCTGCTGGTGTTTAAGTATTCATTGTGTGAACGAAAGTATTTAAAATGGGAATTAGCAGTGGCACGTCCACAAGGTGGCTCTTCGTCCACTGTGTCCAGATCGAATTGGAATTTAGAAATGTTGGTTTTTGAGGAGAGGGGAAAACCGGAGTACCTGGAAAAAAACCTCTCGGAGCAAGGGCGAGATCCAACAACAAACTCAACCCACATCTGACGCCCAGTCCGAGACTCGAACCCAGGCCACATTGGTGGGAGACGAGCGCTCTCACCACTGCGCTACCCCTGCTCCCCCTTCTTTAATTCAAGCAAAAGTTTCGCACAACTCCAGAAAAATCCGTGTGACATGCAATAATAACGCGATGTACATCGTTTGTTTGTTTGTTTGTTCTTTTTTTTTTCCTTGGTGACGATAGCAAAGCCAACGACTCCACAGATCTGCGTTCAGAACACAACATCTGGTCAATGCTGTAGCATTCCTTTCAAGTACAACGGAGTGACATACAATGAATGCACAACAATTGATGACTTCAGACCTTGGTGTTCCTTGGATCCTATATATAGAGGAAGACGGAGCCATTGTAGTCGTGAGTATTTATCTGGAATTACTAGAAAAAAAATGTTTTGTCGTAATGAGTATTACCTTCTCTTTGTTCCAACAGATTGTTTGAGAGTTGTCATTCCAGTGAAACGTTTAAAATGAAAAGATTTTTCTTTGACTGTCGAAGGAACTTGGAAACATTTTCCCTCCGAGAAAAATTTTATCGCCAAAATATTTACATTAAGTGAAATCTTCAGTCAACTCCCGTTATTGTGAACACCTTTGGGACAACGATTTGGTGTCCGTAATAGCGAGAATCCGTAGAAGCGTGCTGGAAGAAAAAAAATTCTTAGAAAACGCATTTACGGTAGGGGAATTACATGTATTTACATTTACATTGACTGCAGTGCCAATTCCAGAACCGCTTTAGCACGTAAAAGTGCGTAAAAGTGCAAAAATTTCATGCGCTTTTTGTATAGTACTTAGTATACTGGAGAATTCATCCTTTACTGATCCTTATGGTTTTCTACAATGAGTTTTTTACATTTCTTAAGGAATCATCTACAAGGAGGAACCTGAACATTGTCTCAATTCCGATAGGTTATGTCATCGTTTTTGAATAGGCATTGCCACGAAGCGACGGCAGAAATTTGTGGGAAAGCCATCAACCGCGGAGATAGCAAAGGGCTAGAAATTGCAGTCAGTTATTTAAGAATTTATGGCGGAAGAAAATACTTGGACAGTCCGCAAAGCTGACCTTGCAAGGAAGAGAAGAAGGAATGTTTTAATGGCCACCAGAAGAAGCATAAATCTATCCAAAAGACAAAGGTGATATCGATAAACGGAAGAAGCAGAAAAATTTCGTTGTTAGAAGTTGCTCAAAGACGCAAGTCCGTAATAGCGAGAGTTTGTTTCAGTCAAACGTCTGCAACTTTTGGCGGAATTTCAGCTGCTGTCCGTATATTAGCGGGGTGTCCGTAAAGCGAAAGATGTCTGTATATTGCGAATAATATGCGGTTAGTCCTCTGAATACGGGTAATAGAGACATGGTATATACAAAAGCGGTCGTCTAATTCAAAGTCAGGAAGCGGGTCTATTTAGAAAATGAAGGCCAGCTTCGAGGCAAAACAGAAACAAATTAAAGAAATCCAACTTTGGGTTTGACCATGCTATCAGCGTTTGTATAATTCAACATTTCCTACTTGGAATTCTGATGAAATTCTCTATTTGTACGCTGTAGTGTAATTGTTTCCTTAATGGATAGGTAGCCCTGAATGTTACAGTAACCGCAATAAAGACGCGTTATAGCCACACTGTACTGTCCTGAAAATTGACTTTGCTGGGCTTTATTTTCTAAACTGCGTACCGAAAATAGCTTATTTATGCTCAAACTCTGTAATGATGAACACACAAGCAAATAAACAATAAATGAATTTATTGTATTGGAGGAATAGGTCGAGCAGTGCCATAATACGACCTCTACAAAACACAACTCACATGATACAGAAGTATAAATGGTAGGAAAATACAAAATGAGTCTGAACTGACTCTTACAAAAACTGAATTAATTAAATTCCAATGTGCAAAGGAACATAAAGACGCGAGTCGACTTTATCGCGAACATAGCCGTCTTTAGCTGAATCTGATTTCCACCTTCCGTGAACTTTGAAAAGCCGATCTGGAACATTCAGATTTGCAGCGGAAGTAGCTCCTCCGGACCTGAAGCTGTGATTACTAAACTTAGAGGGGTCTAATCCAATAGTTTCCAACTTCTCCTTAAGAATTGCTCCCGCTCTGCTAGCAATGAGGGGCTTGGAAGACAAAACATTGCCCTTCAATTTCTTGTCGCACCGTAAGGATCTGAAAATGAAATTCTGAGAAAACGAAGGAATCCTGGCAGCTTCTAAGTACTTAATAAGGTAAGTATAAGGACAAGTAAAATTACCAGTCTTAGCAATATAAACCCAGGAACCCTCTCTGTACTTATCAGTCTTGCTGACTTCAACAAAAATCTTATGATAAAGATCTTCAGTTACAATGTTAGATCTCCTAATGCTTAAAAGCTCGGAAATGCGGAAAAAACCAGCATATGCGAGTAAACACATACAGACAAACCTGATATCAAGTAAATTACTACTTTCCCCATATTGCTGGAACATTAAGCCAAGGATCTCTGGGGTAATGGGCTCCGCCTTCCTGACAGGTTTACGAAGAACGCGACTGGAAGCCTCAACAATAGACTTGACAAGAAACTTGTCGCACGGATTGCGATTATCAAAACCTGCTAACTTATGTACCCAGTTAATAGCGTAAAAAGCGCTGTAAATTGTAGAGCTACCTAACGAATTTTCAAGTAAATGATGCAAATACAAGGAAACTGTGATTGAAGTAGCTGGGAGAAAAGAAACCTCCCCAGTGCTATGCAAGCACCACGCCTTAAACTTGCAAAACGATCTACAGTAATTAATAACTGTGTTATCAGCTCGAGAATTAAAGGCAGAGAGCCAAAGCTTCTCACAAAGTAGAACGCCAAACGTCCGACTGGCAGCTGCTTTAACACCTGAAGCAAAAAATACAGAAAATAAAATGACAAAACCTGACCAAACCAAAAATATAACTGAAAAAATTAAAACATGTAGTGAAATAAAAGTGAGGATGGGTCCAAGTGGTCCCAAAAACACAGCAAAAAACATTGCCACTAAGGGCCCAAGTGGTCCCTGCGTAATGAAAAAGACCAAGTGGTCCACAAAGAAAAAAGGGGATCCAAGTGCATCCCACGATACTCGGATACCATGTGGTATGAGCGTAAACTCTACAAACAGCAGAGAAAACCCCTACAAATGTGAAAGGGGGTAAACGTAAGGCCTCTCTAGGAAAACCTCAAGAACAGAACCCCTGAACGGAAATTATGTGATCCAAAAGGGCATTTTTATAATTACCCAAAACAAAAACTTCATTACCCATGGGGATCTCGAAAAAATCAGAAAATATGGGGGACAAACCCTCGTCTGTAAAAATCAATGGCCAAAATGGAGCAGAAGGCCAAGCAGGAACAACAAGTGTCGCACGACCGCCAAGGGCAACCATGTGATTGAGGACCCTGGGGATGAGAAAAATAGGTGGAACGAGCCAATTATTCTCTCCCTCCCAGGAAACAGAGAAGGCATCAACCGCCTCTGCTCCAGGGCATCAAAACCTGCTATTGAAACGGGGCAACTGAGTATTTTCATGATTCGCAAAGCGGTCCACAGAGTGAGGACCCCATTTCTCCTCGGCCAAAAGGAAATAGTCCCTCTTGACCCGCCAATCATCATGATCCACAACTCTACTCAAAAAATCAGCTCTGTCATTAGCCGATCTTGGAATCCATTCAACTTCCAATGTGATGCAATTGAGCAAGCACATACTAAAAATGCGCAAAGCTAAACGTTGCAAATCTTCCTTCATACTTCCCACTTCAATAATTCTAGAAACGCTCTGATTATCAGTATACCACTTAATAGTGTGCCCTTTAACTAAAAGCAAAAAAGATTCTAGACCCAGGGAAATAGCCTTTAGTTCCCTGCAAGAGGACCTCTTCTGAGCCTCTTCAGCACTCCACATCTTGTGAGATATGGTGTTATGATATTCTAACATGGAACTGGCACAACCCGTAGAACTCGCATCGGAATAACATACACGGGTATAATGAGACTGAACAGACAGCAGGCGTCTACTGTTAAGGAAAGGAATATTGTCTTTCCAAAAACATAATTCATTCAGAGTGGAACCCGACAGGGAAATTTTGCCATCCCATGTAGGACTTCTTAAAATATCAAAATGAGAATACCTTGTCATGATACGAGTAATATTACCAAAAACGAAACCCATTGAGATAATCTTACCAACAAACTGGGCCAATTTTCTAGCAGTACTAGAAGGATACTGAAAACGAATTGAATCAATAACCTGTACCTGACACTGAGCATTCTTTCTGAAGGGATGGAGATAGTATGAATGGACAAATCGATAGAATAACTTAACCACACTAAGCAAGAAGTTGGCTGCCAAATTGATTTACTGTCATTGGGAAGGAAACCAGAAAGCTGAAGCGAAGTCTTAACAAATAATGAAGCAGCTTCGCAGCGAGCGAAATCACGGGCAGAACCAAGCCCGTCATCAAGGTAAACTGTAATTCTCACAGCATGACTCCTCCAATATCTGACAAGAACACGAACAACCTTACTAAAAATATACGGAGCTGAGGATAACCCAAAAGGGAGAACTGTAATCGTAAACACAAAAAACTTCCTTACACCATTTACAACCCAAGAAAACCCTAGAAAAGTTTGATGCTCCTGCAAAATATCAATATGGTGGTAACCAGATTTAAGATCAAATTTAAACATGAAATGATCGAAGGGAAGATAAACACAAGCGTTCCTAATATCCTCAAACTTAAATTTCTCCTTCCAAATGTGTTTATTGACATGCCTAAGGTCAAAAATCAACTTCTTCTTACCGCAACTCTGTATGGAAACAGACAAAGGATTGACAACATGAGGAGGACTAGATACTTGAACAACTGAGTGACAAAAGAAGTTCCTGAATAGCCTCTAAAACAAAATCAGCGTGCATAAACGCTGAATGGTTATTGTCAAAAAATGCATTCTGAGGAACTGTAATAAAAGGTATGGTATACCCCTTGTCAATAACCCGGAGAATGAAATCATTTGCACCTAGAGTAAGCGACCAAAAACTAAATTGAGCTCTAAGCCTACCCTTAACTGTTTGAATACTATTAGGAGAATTCTCAAATTCAAAACGCTCCTCGAAGACTGGACGACCGCCTGCAATACCTTCAAGAGTATCTTTCACCACTTTCTGGTCAGAAATGGAATTACTGCTGCCCAGAAGAGCTGCTGTCTTTACTTGGCAAACTTTGGAGCTGTTTGTAGGTTGATCGGGCAGAGAAGTATGAGTTGGGGCAATTGACTCTCCAATGACCAGTCTTGCCGCAGGCGAAGCAGATGTCATAACGGCCTTTATCAAAGGCGCCCTTTGACGTTTGAGGACGAAAATCAGTAAAAAATTTTGGAGTAATAGAGGATACAGCTGATGAAACACCAGATGACGTGCCTGGACGCTGAACAACCTGTAGAAATGGAAGAAAGAGAAAACTAGGTGACGGTCGATTAAAGGCACTTAACTGACCTAAAGTGAGAGCACAACACGTGAAGAACCTGTTTTTTAACACAAAACACAACCCAAACAATAAGCGTGATAAACACGCCTAAATGCGGTACGCATTACGTAACCTCCATTCCGACACATAATTCCAAAGCACCGAGCATAAATACATTTATATAGCTTTCCGCTGAATAATCGTCTTCTTCTGCATCATTTTCAGCTTGCGAGTTTCCTCTGGGAATGGAGAATAAAACAATCCCTGACTCCGCTATCAAAGCTAGCACAATAGTAAGTATGTTTTACATCACGGTATTTCTTGAGGATAACTGAAGAAATTAAATTATGCAAAACATTGTCAGCTTTTAAAAACAGCTAAAGATGTAAATTAATAGAAGAACTTTATCATAAACGTGACAATTTTTTTATAATTGCTCAAAATTCTTTGTCTTATAATTCTGGGTAAGTTTTGTCATATAGAATGTCTCAACAAGTTGTATACAAAGTCTTATTGGTTTTGTAACTTTGCCACATGGTATAAACATGACACACATAATAAAATGACACACGCAGGAAATAACAAGTGACAGAAGTATGATCGTCCCGGTGAGTGTAGTCCTGAGAAGGACTGTTTTTCATACATCGATTGACGTTTCGACAACCCGAGCGGAAGTCACCTTCAGAGTCAAGTGAATTGCGAATCGTCAGTAAATGTTACAAGTCACCAATCAGTATGTAGCTATAGTGGCAAGGAAACCTCAGAAAACCATAAGGCTTGCAAGGAGAAGGCCTCTTCGACATACCGGCCATAATAAATTTGTCGGATGGAGAGTGTTAAAGCGCAACGTAATACAACGTCAAACAATGTTACATAGTATTACAAGTACATAGTTTTAATTTATTATCGTATTCTCATTTTACCCCACTTCTGCACATTGTTATCCTTTCGTTTTGTAAATTTTTTTTCTATTGCCATAATTGAAAAGCCCTTTTAAGGGGGCCTCAATAACCACTGACCACTGACAATGCTAACCCATCGCATGTTAACCCCCAGCATTTTGTAAGGTTTTCATAACTTTGCGCTGGTGCCCATTTATACACCTGGACAAAGAAACAATGTTGAGAATGATTCTTGCCTAAGGACAAAATACGGTAGCTTGACCAAGACTCACTCCAATGACCTTTACGTCGAAGTTCGACGCACTAACCACAGACCATTGCGCTTCCACCAACTTGAGTTCAGTTGGTTGGAGGGAAGGGGTGGAAGGGTTAAGCATGTCGGGCTTTCGATGGGACGTTCGATCGGAAGACAGGAGGACCGATAGCCCGAGGTCAGGTTGATCTGTGCAAGGTCGTGTTGTTTCTTTAGACAAGAGACTTCACTCCAAATTATCTATCTGTTACGTAGGTCGGAAACTACGTAAAAATATCGAGGTTAAAAACCCAGACCAGGTCCATATTTTATTTCTTTCAATGTATCAAGTCAGGTCGGATTCAAACGTCCAGTTCAATTTGCCAGGTTCGACCAATGTAGAGAACGAAATCCACAAGGATAAATATATAGTCCTGAGACTTACCGACTGCTTCGGGGTAAAGAAAGAAATATCAGACATAAAATGATCCAAGATGCTTCAAATCGGGATCAATTGTGGACATTACACAGTTCATAGTTAGTCGAGGGACTGGTTATGAAACCTTGCAAGTTTCAGAGGCCATAACAAAGGTGCTGCAATTTATGTTGAAAGTTCTACGTAAGTGTACAATCTTTTATTTTACGATCGCACAATATGGCTGAATAACTTAACAGTGGCATTTTTATTGGTTCGTTGCTCATGCAAAATTCAAAACCTATTGTTGCTTGTGCACGGTCAAGGCTAAAAACGGTAAAAAAACATAAAACAAAGGACTTTGCTGAGCTTCATAACCAGATTCTTTCATTAACTATGCGCAGTTCAAAACCTACATGTTCAAATCCAAAAATCCAAATTGGCGAGTCAACAAGTATGAGCCAGCACACACAATGTCCTTTCATATCAAATCGTTTTTTTTCTTGACCTGAAGTCAATTTTTCCTCGAGCTATCCCTCCTCTAATCCACCTACTTGGTGTCTATCCTTTCACGACTGGATATTTAAGGCCAGAACGTCATGCTAGCCCACATATAGGGCAAGAACGTCATGCTAGCCCACATATAAGGTACTAATGTGAAGGGAAATGAGTACAAATGAAGGAAAGTGAGTACAAATGAAGGAAAGTGAGTACAAGTGAAGCAAAGTGTGTGTTAGTGGAGGTAGGTGCGTTAATCAGTTGGTGTATATATTCATATAGGATGGTAATGTTATTAGTGCCTTGTATGTGGGCTAGCATGACGTTCTTGCCGATATTTAAAGCTACGGCTACTCAGATCACGAAGTTCTTAAGCAAACGAGTACTCCGCTGCGCAGAGCTCTCGCTATTGTTAAGTAACCTCTTGTTAGCTTGTGAAAAGTGGCTTCATATAAAAGGTAGATTTTACACCATTTTGCTGAGTAAATTTCGGAACTTGGCACAATTGTATGCTAACTACGTTTAGTTAATGTAAGAGATCTCTTTCTTATACAGATAGAACTGCCTTTTTTGTAATGAGTAAGCTTTCTTTTCAGTTTAACTCATCTCATGGGGCCTCAAACGCTAGACTTGGTCACGTGGCAGAACATGGCACAGCAGGGGCATGGTCACCTTCGTCGGTGGACCTAGGCCAGTGGATTCAGGTAGATTTGGGTAACTTCGCCATAGTATCTAAGATTGCAACACAGGGCCGACAGGACGCAGCCCAATGGGTGACGCAGTACAAGGTGTCATATAGCACCTACGGTCGTCATTTTATGTTTTATCGGCAACCTTCAAACTACAGTGTGGACAAGGTGAGTTGTAGAAGAAAACTAAAGGAACGTTGATTGTCACTGGAGTTTCTTGTACCATATTACTGAGCTTAAGAAAGAGCCTCTTTCATTCTTACAGCCAGCGGTATATGCGTATAGAAATTTCTATTTTGATATTCTTTTCATTTTCCAAATTTCCATTTCCATTTTCCTTTTCATTTTGTTGTTATGATTAAACAAAACTTTGGCACAGTGTTACTTAGAGGTAATCGTGTTTTAAATCAGCCCTGTACTGACCAGCTTTATCCAATTAATACCTAAACAGGTATAGTCAGGGCCATTACCATTGCTGATGGAACGTTTTTCCGTTGCATTTTAGACATTTAAAGGTAATACGGATCAAAATAGCATTGCTATCAACAAATTGAATCCACCTATTAAATGGGCCCGCTTTATTCGAATTCATCCGCTAAGCTTTCATGGATGGATATCGTTGAGGATGGAGATGTATGGCTGTATTTTGGGTAAGGAATTTCTTATGTTGAGTTCGAGGGTAAGTTAAGTGTCTTTCGTGCATTTAGCACAATAACATATACAATTACAGAAAAGTATAGCCCCCGAAAAGATCCCCAACCCGAAGTGATCCCCAAATCGACCCCGAAATGATCCCTACCCTGAAATGATCCCCAAGTAATGGTTGGAATGGCTTTCAAACCCAGGGATTGCGGAGAGATCAAAATAAAGGAAATCAAAGTTTTTTCAAGTATTTATTCACTTGAGATTGTTTGCAATCTTTCAACTAATTGGGGAAAAAGGTGATTAGCGTGTAACTCAAATATGTTGTAGTATATATCTTGTATTGTAACTAGTAACAATATTAAAATAAAAGAAAAAAGTATAACAACCTTAAAAAATTTAACAAGTAATGAATGTGAGCATTTTGAACGCTCAGCAGTTGGTTATTATGGAAAGTCTGTTAATTGGCCTTCGCCGGAATTCTTTTTTTAGTCAGTAATCGACCACATTCTCGCCTTTCTCCTTTTCGAGCAGGAATGACCATCAACCGAAAAATTTGTTGAGTGGCCATTGTAAGGCGCGCCGCACACAGACTGAAGGCTGATTTTGCAATTGAACATAGCTCTCGATCAATTTCCTCGGCTTTCGATTTTTATTGTAAAATATAATTTTGTTAATAATGGTTAACGAAGGAAGCATTAGAAACTGAGGAAAAAATGAGTGAGACTAACAAAGTTGTGAAAAATGTCAACATTTTCGAGTGCTTTTGAAACGCGGCGTTATTTGAAGTATAAAGGATAGAATTTGCTTCAATTTCAAGTACCGTACGCTATTCCGTTCCAATAATTACTCAGGGATCATTTCGGGGTCAGGGTGGAAAAAAACGGGGATCAGTTCGGGGTCGGGATCATTTCGGGGTCGATTTGTGGAACATTTCGGAGTTGGCGATCATTTCGGGGTCGGGATCATTTCGAGGGCTGTACAGTATCTTTACAAAGACCCAGCTTCCTTCTTTCTAAGCCTCTGGGGGGATGTTGTCACATCCAGCCGCCTTCCCATTCTTCAAGGTCTTCAGAGCTCTCTTGATGTCTGTCGCGGTGATTGGTTCTATTTTAATATCCAGCAGTACAGTGGCCCTCGGGGAGGTCCGTTGGGTTCTGTGGTACCGGTCTGTTCCGGATCTCCTGGAAATACTCCTTCCAACGATTTAGCTGGTCTTCAATCTTGGTTAACACCTCTCCATTCCTCTCTTTAGCCGGCTTACTCTGGGTGTTTCTCTTTCCGCTAAGCAGCCTCGTAGTATCATACACTTTCTTCATGTCTTTCTTCTCTGCTGCTTCCTCCGCCTCACGAGCAATGCTGTCCATTCTTGCCCTCTTGTCTCTCCAGCAACTCCTCCTCACCTCGCGGTTCTTTGTATGATACAGGCATGTTGAGGTCAGCTTCTGCCTCCTTGTCTTAGCAGACTCAATCCTTGCTTTCAGTTCGCGTCTCTCCTCAAAAAGTTTCCAGGTACCTTCGCTCATCCATTGCTTTCTTTCTTGCTTGACCTTCCCAAGTACTTCCTTACATGTGGAAGTGGTGAACATCTCCTTAATTCGTCTCCAGTCTTCCTCCAGATCGGGCTCCTTCATGTTGTTATCATCGTCGACATTTTACAGGACTTCATATCTCTTTGCCAATGCTATTACAAAGTCGTTCTTTACGCTCTGCTCTCTTAACTTAGACGTGCAGTATTTGTTCCTCGTGGATTTTGGTTTCTTCCCAGCCAGCAGTTTCATTTTGATCTCAGCAACAACTAGGTAGTGGTCTGAACCTGCATCTGCACTGCGTTTCATTCTCGTGTCCTGGAATGTACTTCTCCACCTCCTGCTGATGGCCACATGATCAATCTGGTTCTCGATCGCTCCATCAGGGGGTCTCCACGTCAGCTTGTGGGACTTTCTGTACTGGAAAATATCTCTTAAATTCAACGTCATGGCAGCGCTGCTATACAATCCTAAGACCTGAAGGCGTACAGAAGCACATAGATGGCAGAGGACGGCAAAAATCTCGGCTTTCCAGACTTAAGTGTCTGGAGAAGAGTGTGGAAGATATATTGTGTTGGCGTCCACCTGATCGATTTTCTCGAATATTTTCTCGAATTGGGAAATTTTTAAAATGTACTTTTGAATGCTTTATGAAAGTTTAAGTGCACGTGCGCTAAATGATGTGTGCAGTGCCGGGCGGCTTTTTTCATCCGTCCTGCCCAACCCACGTCAGATCGTAAATGCGTTCTCAATAGGATTGCGTCAGCGGGGCTGTACGGTGGTATAATAAATAAAAATATCCCTTAAATAAAACGTCATCATTTTAGAATTACGGTTGCTTAATTATCTCTGAAAAATGCGTGCCGTTACACACATTTTTCTTTTTGGATTCCAATAACCCTTGCTAAGATCTACTTTTTCCCCATAGTCAAAACCTTTGCAAAAATACATCTTTATTAGGAGGCACCGTCCTTAAGTTTGATGGGAATTTTCCTGTGCCTCACTTTAGCAGGAATGGAAGAAAATTTTGCAGACAGCATGAAAAATTCTCTAACCAAAATAGGTTTTCTTAGCAGACGAAATAGTCGTTCAGTATAGCGAACAAATCGATAAGAATAAGGAACAAATGACATTTTTTATTCGATAGTAAAACGTGCGGATCGTTGAAACAGAAGGCTGTTGAGCAGTAATATTTCCTGCGGTTCTTTTCTGAAACAATGCAAACTAAGGGTAAGAGGTTAACAAAATACGTCTTCCTTGCCCCAAACAACACGCCGATCCCATGATCTCCTTTCCAATCTTTTTGTTTTATTTTGTAGTAGATGGCGGCTACTCTGCTTGGGGACCTTACGGCGCATGTTCAAAGACTTGCGGAGGTGGAGTACAAACAAGAACAAGAACTTGTACCAATCCCCCACCATCTAATGGAAGAGAGGACTGCAGCATCCTGGGACCCGCTTCAGCTACCAGACAATGCAATACTCATCCGTGTCAAAGTAAACTCTCTCTCTCTCTCTCTCCCCTTTTCTTTTCTTTTTTGTGTAAAATCGGCAATCCCATTTTTGTCCTACCTGAATGACTATCACTTACAAAGATCCTGGAAAATCACATTGACATATTTTGTTTTTGGTTTTCCCAACACCTCCAGTTTGTGAGGAAGGATTAGGATTGGAAAGCCATGGTATTCCGGACTCCTCAGTGACCGCTTCCAGTACTTTTGGCTTACAAAAACCGGGAAATGGAAGGCTTTACTTAAAGGCAAAGGCTGTAACTGCAGGAGGCTGGGTAGCTGGCAATCGAAGCAATGGCAGCTGGTTCCAGGTGAAGTTTGGAGGCTGGCCAAAGGTGACAAAAATCTCGACTCAGGGAAGAGAAGATGCCCCTCAGTGGGTCACTAAGTACCGTGTATCTTATTCTTCCGATGGGATATTTTTTAAGGATTATACTAAGGTAATTATATCCTTTTGAATTTGATTTCAGGCCCGTACGAGAATACTGAGTTACTTCGGTATGCTTGTCTTTCCATTTGTATTTAATTTCCAAATAGAAAGTAAATAAAATGTTTGTTTACTGTTGAAGCGGTTAATGCCCTGTCAGCTCGACCAATTTGAAATGCCAGTGAACAAACCAGCGCACTAGCTGCTCACGGTTTCTGCTATAACAGAATAACGAATCTTGTTCTCGTACTACCGAAAAGTTCGGAAAGTAGCTCGGCCCTCGTTACCGTCGGATTTAGCAACCTATTGCTGTCGTTACTTTCGAAGGGTTCGCTTCTTTCAGGTTACTAACAAGTGAACCGTCAATGGGCCTATCAGCTGCCTATCTTCAAATTGATAAAACCGTGTCAAATGTGAAATATTTTGCACATATTTTTATTACAAAGCTGCTCTACAATACTTAACAAAACCTACCAGTACTGAAACACAGCGTATGCATTGCTTTTCCCACTAGTCAACTTGTCTCTGAAATCGTTACTTTCGGAATCCCCAGTTTCGGGTTTACTTAACACTGTCAACATTTATTGCTAATTTTGGAATTTAGTAGTTGCCTTCGGAAGTCTTTAATCTTAGCTAGCGGACTGGATTAGGTCAAAAGGGTTGATGAGTTAAGATACAAGGCAAAGACTATTTTTATGCTTGTGTCGCCATGACGACACGATGCGTATATGGGACGAATAGTGCATTCCTGTGTGAACCATTCTTAGAAGGTAGAAATATGAATGTAATGCGCTATTTCCTTCTGTTAGCAGTAAACAGTAGTCAACGGGTAAGACAACAGGAACACGTTTATGGTGCAAGTAAGACGAGTTTATAACAACAGGGAGAAAAATAATGTTTTGAGCGTAGGGAAGGGAAAAAAGAGCAAAAAAATGTCATATTTGTGTTACCGAGCGCGTGAAGTATTTGAAGATTTTTGGATGTTGGAGATAAGGTTTTAAAATATGCTTGAATTGCTCGTTCAAGATTACGTAAGTGTATATGCTGTTCTTAAAATAAGTTGACGAGAGGGCGGTTTTAGTAATGAAAGTATTTTTGAGAGGTCACTAACAATTATAGTGATGCGTCATGTTGGTATGGTAGCGAAAATCCGTGCTCAATTTTGAGTGATAAAGGTAGAGTAATAATTCTTATTTATGGTATTGAATGCGACAATTGTGAAATTTTGTAAAAGCGGCTTGATTCTATGGAAAAGGTTTTAAGTTATGCTTTGTTGTGGCTCGTTCGAAAGTGTGTGTAATAAAGCCTTATTCAGGCTTAACTCTAGCCTGACTTAGTGAACTGAGACCTTAAACAAAAAGTCTAATGTCTAATTTGTTGGGTTAACGAAGTGAAACGTTAAATTAATGAGGTTAGATTTAAAGTTAGGCTTAAGATACCTTGACATGGCGTATTTTCTTTCAGGTCAATAGAGCTTTGTTTAAGTAAAAATTGGCCTGACAAATGCTGACATTTATTTCGTCTTCAAAATGATTTGGATTGAGCAAATTATCCAGCCTAACAATAAGCTTACAAAATCCAAAACATGATACATACTCATGGAAAGCAACAAATTCAAGCAATTCAGCACTATCAGTATATCTTTTAAAGTGTATATGAGACGAAATTTTTTTCTTCGGTTTTTGAGAGTCTGATGTGTATAAAAAACGATTCTAAACTTAAAACCTGCCTGAAAAATTTCAAAACCTCTTTTTTTCGCGGGCAACCTATTTTTCATTTGGGATCAAATTTACCGCATAGTGACCCGCGAATGCAGTGTTTTTGTTCCAAATTGCCCCGAAATGTTGACATTGTTCAGCAGTGTCGCGGATCTTTTCGAAACTTCTAAGACCTACAGTGAGAAAGAACAAGTAGGAGAAAAAATAGAACTGTTTTGGGTCTTATCAAACCAGACAACGACGAACATTTGCGATGTCTTCCCCTCTTTCGTACTGTGGTGAGGATGTTGATCTCAAAGTCGATGATTTATCCTGATTGTGCATCAGTAGAAGCACCTCAATCGTGAGATTTCTTCGTTGAGCTCTTTCTTTTAGGATTTATTCAGAACATCAAAGCCCTTGTATTCACATAAACAGCTTACTGCTTCCATCAACCTAAAGAGAACTGAAAATGCCGACTGCTTTGTTGTTTTAATACTGCAAGAATGTCGTCGCTCTTCTAGAGAGTGTGCAGGATTTTCCATTTATTTCGATTTAAGTATGAATTCCCACAGTTTATTCCCAGCTTGGCCTTGGTTTCAGTGGTTTCTACAGCAAGCAAACGTGCTTTTACAGAATGTAGAGAAAAGCCAATGACGAAATCGTTTTGTTGATAGCATGGCCGTGCACAAGGCACTTCCAGGCCAGAAAAGACATTTATTTCCACTGTCGTGTTATCCTGCAGTTAGAATCTATCTTACGCTTTACTTTTAGAGCAGCACTGAAACTGACTTCGGCTCGCATGCTACTTGCCATATTACTGGCTGAAACAGTAAATATAGCAGCTTAAGACTGTTGCTATCTAGAGTATCAATATTAGGGTATCAACACTAATCTTGGCTCAGTGCTTTTTCAAACAACTCAGTACCATGAAGGCAATGTCACATTTCGCATTGAAATACAGTTCATTTTGTTTTGTTTTGCAGTGGGTATGGTTTTCCAATATTGTAGAAGAACAGTTATTGAATCTTAACCAAGTTCATTAGCTTTTAAAATAACCAGTGTGCTTGAGTTTCTTATTATAATAAATAGTAATATATTCACATTCATTCAAGTAAGACACTCTATGACTTATGCTTATTAAGATATGGGAGGAAAAAATTTTGCTCATCCTGAATGGAAGTAAGAAAGGAAAGGAAAAGAAAAAGGAATAACCTACCCGGAAAACGAATCTCTTTCTCCCAAAACTCAGAAAATCCAAAACCAAGCTTTGGCAAAGTGAAACATTTTTATTGACAAGATTACACAAAAGCCATTTTAAACCCGTCCAGGTTGTTAAGGGAACTAAAAACGCGTCCTGAAGATAAGGCAGGAGAACAATCGTACTTTCAAGGCGCTGTAGCAGCTGCCAGAGTATCAGCTGGTTTAGTTAGTCCCAAAACCTTGTCCGTTTGACAGTAATATTGGGCCATTTGAGTAGACCTCCAACCCACATGCCTTGCAATGTCAGCCAAAGGGACTCCTAACATAGACAACGTAATTGAACAACCGCTTCTGAAGCTGTGCATGGTTTCGCCTTCGGATATCCCCAGGGATGTTAGATATGAAGTGAGCCGAGTGGCAACAGTGGATCCGACAAATGGTTTTTCAGCAACTTTATTACTCTTGTCAGTGGCCCTAAAAAGGTATCCCTCGCGAAGGCCAACGTTGAGCAGCTTGCATAGCCGAACATAACGATCCAAAGACGAGACTGGGCATATGAGAGGATTCGAGCACTTTCTGATGGCGAAGACATGAAAATCTTTACCTCGTAAGGTTTTTCCGACGGATTGTCTAAAAATAAAACCTTGGTTGTCAGGAAGAGACAATACCTCCTTGGTGAGAGTTCTCCCCAAATCAGAAGCTCTGTCACCCGAGAAAAAATCAACACAGAAGAAGGCTAGGTCCCTAGCAAAAATGTAACGATTCAGGGGAGCAGTGTCACAAGAAAGATAGGCTAGATGGTTGAGGTGCTGACACAATTTCCACAACTTGTCCAGAAAAATTGGCACGGACGGCTTTGGAGAAACGTGGGACGAGGCTTGCTCTTGATACAGGAAACGAAGATAATCTTTAAGGGAGTGATGGGAGGCGGGATTGCCTGTTCCAAGGAGGTCACACCATGGACCTGCTCTTCCTGCATTATTGAAGATGGAACGGAGTTTCCCAATAAGACTATCTACAGTTCCTGCCGCTAAACGGACTGGGCATTGACACCGTTCCTTGGAATGTGATCCGAACAAAGGGCAGGTAGACTTGTGAACCTTTGTCTTCCCTTTCCGATCTTTATAAATAAGAAAACGAACAAGGTCCTGAGGAGCTGCTGAAGATAAAGACTTAGAAAGGGGGAGAGAGAATAGCAAAAACTCTAACTCCTTCTGAAGGGGCGATCTCTGCTTTTCATAGGGCTTAGAGGTACGAAGAGCTTGAATAAATTGCAAGCGATTGTTGATGGAGGGAAGATCAAGCTGAATTTTGCTGTTAACGCTCTGTTGTGATTGAAAGAGGCGCCGATATCCACAACGCTGGCAAAAAGAGAAGTCGTGATCATTTGGATAAGAGCATTCCGGGCACTGAACAGCAGGGCACCAAAGGCGCGGTACCAAGGGAAGTTCCTGAAGAACAAGACAAAAGAGGGAAACAAAAGCTTTTTAATCAGAAGGTAAAACCCGAAAAACCCAAAGATCCCACTGCAAAGCTCGCGGAGCAAAGGATCCGGATAGATTAGAGTTAGGAAAAAGGAGAATATCCTTTTGACCCTTAGAGCCCAACTGAAAGTAGCTGGAAGCCCTGTGGTACAGAATGGGCCACCAATAACGTTTGGGACTTAGATCAGGCACAACCAAAGTAATGGGGCATGGCTGTGAGGATAAAAAATTGAGCAAAGGCCCTACCAGAACAAAGGGGGGGAAAACATATGCGTTTTCGGAGGGATCAAGGACTTGGGCGAAAAGATTCGTACCAGATGAGCCCGGATTAGGAAACGGGGAGAAAAAACGGAGAGGTTTACCCTTAGAATCACACTGAACATTGGAGGACAAGGCCATCAAGTCCAGCGAATGAGGGCCAAAAGCCTGATCCACTAGTTTCCAGGCGAGTGGACTAAGCTTGCAATCTGCATCAGACAGGGAACGGGACGGAAAATCAGCGGGATTCTCTCTAGAAGGAACAAAAAAGGTTTTCGGCGCCAGGTTGAATTTCAAAGTTAGGGAAAAGACGTCCTTCATAACGGAAGACAGGGCTGGCATCTGGGAGAGCTGGCGTTCCCAACATGAAACCACAACTTTATTATCGATAAAGCAATCCACTCTGGAATTAGCGATAATTTCCCCAACACTTTCCAAGGTGTGAAGTAGAGCGCGCGCCTCCCTGACTGCTATAGGGAGTTGCCGGGTATCGTCATCCCAATGTCCACGCAGTGTTTTCTCTTCTTTCTCTGGGACTTTAAGCACTCCGCGCCAGCCAACATCGGACGCATCACAGAAAAGAGTGATCGAGACGTGCTTTTCATCTTTCCAAGGGAGATAGCCATTCCAATCATCAAGAAAACGCCAATGCAAGAGTTCTTGCTTCAAAGTCGAAGAAACAGCGATAGCCCTTGGAGCTTTGGAGGCTGCCGATATGGCCTGGTAAACACAATTGGTAAAGAGCTTCGCAGCTGGAACGGAAAGGGAAAAGGAAGTTGTCTTCCCGGCGAACTTCTGCAGCTTCTTGAGGGACACAGTCTTACTCTCCAGAATGGAATCACGAAGAGTAGCGAACTTTAAAACTTTATCCCTTGGTAGCGTAAAAGCCTGTATGTCGGATTGACAGATGTGCCCCAGGAATTTTACTTTGATGCGCGGAATGAAAACGCTCTTAACAACGCTAAGAAAATAGCCTAACTCCACGAGAACAGAACACGCGATAAAAGTCCCCATTTCTGCAAGCTGAAAGTTCGAAAAGTTTACATGGGACTTAGAACGAGGGCGAAGCTGGCTAAGATGCCTGTCATCGATATATTGAGAGCAAGGAACTCCTAAAGACCTTATGTAGCTTGTAGCCGCCATGCCAACAGTGTTGTATATGTACGCACTGGCCTTCCACCCGAAGGGAATGGTGGTGTAAGTAAAATAATAACCTTTCCATTGTAAACCGAAAAAGGTGCAGCTGGAGGGGTGTAAAGGAATATGATCGTAGCCGCTCTTATCGTCTATAGTAGACTGGAAGTGGTTGAGTCCGACAAAGCGAGGCAGGTCGGTAATATAGTCCAGAGTGAACGGGCAGTCCTTAATCCAAAGATTTAACAAACGCTCGTCATGGCACATACGTGGCTTCGTGGGCTCTATCGTAATGGGCATGACGAGATGGGGCGGGTCAACAAAACCAACTTTGCCAACAACCAGAAGGGAACCATTTCGGACTCTTTCAATAATGCAATTAGAAATAAAACCCTCGTGGTCCTGGCAATTGCGCGCATTAGGAAAGACGATGCGAGGCGGAATGGGCGAGTCATAAGAACGGCCCTGAAACGTTCCCTTAAAAGGCGTAAAAAATTCCTGGATATCCACCCCCAATGAAACGTAGCGAAAAATTTCATCTGCCTTGGAGTAGTTGAGCAAAATGGTCCGCCATTTATGACAGTTTGCTTGAACGTTCCCAGCAATGAAGTTTTCGTTATCTCTAAAGGGGATGTGCGTAGGTGAAGCATACACAGAGCCGGAAGAAACCATATCCACTGAGGGGAGCGGCCCGGCCCAGTTGTAGGGCTTTCCCTCCCAATTACACCAAGAATCCTTGGGATTATGAGAAGAAGCCACGTCAAAAGGCTGGTCAAAATGAAAAAAAAGGAGAACAAATAGAAAATAAGGGGAGGGAAATAAAGCCCCACAATCGAGTCGAGCCAGGAATCCGTCCGAAGACTGGAAAAGGGTTAAGTTTAGAAAACCCCCCTGGACAAGACTCGGAAATGAGGATGAAACTAAATAAAGGAAAGACAGACTTGAAGGACACAACAAAACTTTATTATGGAGGTTACAAAATTCATAGAATAACAGCAAACCCACAATACACGACAAAGGTCAGTTGGAATTGTTACGGGCTTTCCTTACTCGACATTTTCTCGCAATGTGGCCTCAGAGGCCACACGCGTAACATGTAATGGTAACCCTGGGGCTAGAATACGGCATTGTAGGATTGCCCATAAGGGGACGAACACTGGAACTGTGCTTGAAAGCCTTCTCAATCTCCTTGGCAATCGCGATCTCCTCTTTATCCCCCAGAAGCTTTAAGAGTACTGGCTGAAAAGAGGTATGCGACGACAGGGGCCTGGTCTGCTTGAGGATAGAATTGAAGCGGGAAGCCTGGGCATCATTTTTCTCTCTCGCCGTGTCAACCAAATGCTCCAAAGCTGCAATGACGGCATGCACATCAAAAATACCCGCGGGACGGGAAATTAGCTGCTTCACAGTCTGAAGGGCATTATGAACCGAGTTTTGATCGAGCTTGTTCTTTACCTCAGCGATTTCTCTCTGAACCACTGCAAAATCGTTAAGGGTAGCCTAGGCAGGTAAAGAGAAAACAGAAAGGGGGAAAGGGGATAAATAAACACAAGTAAAAAAAAAATCACATGCGCGAATAACAAATAGATGAGAAAATACGCGAAGGAAACAGACCCGACAGCGTTAACTAGAATAAAAACAATAAAACAAGGCAAAGTGCTAAGCCGCGGAGTTGAATTAAAAAGCCGAAAATATACCAAATACAATAAAAAACAAAAACAATAGGAGGAACATTAAAAACAAGCGGCAGCAACAAAGACAGGCGAAAAACCGGGGCAAGTAAAAGCAACTGAACCAAAATAACACCTTTTATACTTCGCAAACGACCGACACTAAAATGGGGTAAGACAAAAGGAAAAACAACTACAGATAAACACTTGAAAAGCCATAAAGGCCAACGTTAAAAGATTGTCACTCCGACCATACACGTCACGCGCGAAGCGTCGACATAAAATAAAACAGAGAAACAAACCACAAATACGTTTCACAAGCCAAAAAAGGCTAACGTACCAGAATATACGTTGCTCAAGTGACATTAGCGCTAACGTAATGCAAAACCGAAAACGAACGCCTATTTACGTTCCGCAAGCCAAAAAGGCCAACGTAAATTCCCCGGTCTCTTATACGCTGCTCAAGCGGTAAACGCCAACGTAAAACCGACTATAACAACAAAGCAATCTACGTTTGACAAGCCACAAAGGCTAACGTAAAACAGTTGACATTCCGGCTATACGTTGCTCAAGCGACAAGCGCCAACGTAAAACAAAACACCAAAAGAATCACTCATTTACGTTTCACAAGCCGAATGGGCTAACGTAAACATGGAGAAACTGACGTTCCACAGAAACCAACAAAGTTAGACCCACGTGGCAACAACCTACGGCAAAACAAGAAAGAAAAAAGAATGGAGAAAATACGTACCTCAGGTTCTTGCGCCGCGGGCTGACCGGCAGGTTCTGCAGGTTGCCCAGCATCTTGAGGAGCAGCCAATGCTTGAATTTGTTCTTGCTGAGGAGCATCAGAAGCTTGAGCCATTCTGGAAATACGAAGCTTCAGCGACGTCGGCGATGGGTAGAAAGTAAACCAATTCTCGTCACTAAAAGAGCCCGCGTGGAAATGAGAGGACGAGTTTGAAACGAGAGAACGCTTAAATAGCAAAAAATTAACCCCGAGGGAGTAGCCTGAGAGGGGGTAGAATGCGCCAAGGGAATTAAGCTAGAAAAACAGGAATGCTTAAAGCGTTTTCGTGCCTTATGAATGAATGAGAATACAAGGGAAATTTGGACTACAATAAAAGCTAATCAACTGTTGTAACAGATACGGTTCTTTGATTTGAACTCCCACCTTTTGTCCAGTATGCTTCTCACCAGGGAAGCATACTGGACTTCACAACTTTTTTCGTTACATCCACAAGGCACGGCAACTGATAAAGCGGCTGGAGCCGTTACAATATATACGCTTGTAGGTAACGTAAGACGCTTAACAGTAAAAATACGCTAGCACACGTGGGCGGTTACAACTGTTACAATGTTCGCACTAAATAAAATAAACGTCAAACGCTAAATAGCTAAGGCACGCGCGGTCGCAGTCGCGCGCACTTATGTACAATTAAATATACGGCAAATAAAAATTACAGTAATTTAAAGCATAGGGATGCCTTATGAATGAATGAGAATACAAGGGAAATTTGGACTACAATAAAAGCTAATCAACTGTTGTAACAGATACGGTTCTTTGATTTGAACTCCCGCCTTTTGTCCAGTATGCTTCTCACCAGGGAAGCATACTGGACTTCACAACTTTTTTCGTTACATCCACAAGGCACGGCAACTGATAAAGCGGCTGGAGCCGTTACAATATATACGCTTGTAGGTAACGTAAGACGCTTAACAGTAAAAATACGCTAGCACACGTGGGCGGTTACAACTGTTACAATGTTCGCACTAAATAAAATAAACGTCAAACGCTAAATAGCTAAGGCACGCGCGGTCGCAGTCGCGCGCACTTATGTACAATTAAATATACGGCAAATAAAAATTACAGTAATTTAAAGCATAGGGATTAAAACTCAATACAATTAAAATTTTAAAGCAGAGCCCTCCTAGGACAGAAAAAGTCATCGCTGTTAAGCCCCGAAGGGTAAATTGTCCTAAGACGATAAGCCCACTGGGCCTCCCTTTCCCTAAGTGATCTCTCATTAGAACCTTTGTCAATTAATTGAATTCTTACATCCCTAAGACCCTGATGATCTGGCTGATTAAAGTGCTTGTATATGATGTCATCCTTAACCCTATTCACAGTAGTAAGTTTAACCTGACTATTAAGCCTAGATTTCTGGTTGTTGAACCTAATTCTAAGTTTATTAATAGTTGATCCTACATATTGCATTGCACACCTGGTGCATGATATGACGTAAATCACATGATCCGAATTACACCCCATGTTAAAATTAATTATGTAGCTCTTGCCAGTAACTCCACTACTGAATCTGGTACCTTCAACAAGATAATCACACACCCTGCATCTTTTATCTGTACACTTTACACAACCCTTAATATTAACCGGTGTCTTAAGTTCTGAGTGAACCAAAATGTCCTTAAGACATTTAGGCCTTCTAAAGGCCACCATGGCCACCCCTCCCATAGCTTCCCTTCACGGGCTAGAGGACTGCAAGATAGGATATAATCTATGTAGTATTTCTCCTATGTTTGGAAGTACCGGGTGGAAAGTAACAACAAAAGGAATACGTACGTTACCAGCAGACTGTTTATATAATTATATATCTAAATATATATATATATATATATATATATATATATATATATATATATATATATATATACAACTAAGAAATGGGACAAACAAAATAATACATAACAATTCCTTCTGGAGCCCATTCTCAGATGTTCCTCGCAAGCTCAACAAATTGAAATTTAATTTTGCGACTTTCTATTTTAAAGATTTTTTTCCATGAACAATTATTTTAGAAAGATCATGCCATTGTGTGACTTGTGCAAGTCTTGCACGTAGGACACGTTCCGACTCGAGAACTATAAAAATTCCTCGCTTTCTCAAGGCGTGAGTTTGGGCTGCCTGTGCTCGCAGTCTATCAAATTACACAACCTGCACCTTCCGATCCAACAGTTTAGTGAAAATGCAGCACAAAAATCGGCTGCTTCTTGAATGTTTCTTTGTAATTTTTCGCTTGAAATTTAGTCTCATTATTAGTTTCTAAATCTTAAATATGTTAAACTTTTTAAAGCTCAACTATAGCAGTTTGTTCCTGGAATGCACTAGCCTATTAACTAATTTTCGTTTCTTAACCTGTACTTTCCATTAGTTCTTTAGTAAAAACTAGTAGCCCAAAAACCGGCCACATCCACTCCATCGAGTGGCTATCAGATTAGGAATGGCGCCTTTAGTATTTTTTTGCCGAAAATGTAAAGGATTAAGACTGTAACCACACGCACTCGGTAGAGTGGCTATTTTTTATGTTGGAGTATATTTTTGGTGTGCCTTTTTGTTTGAAAGATTCAGAGCTGTTATGTTTTTAATGTTGAACATTGAACAAAAATATAATAAAATGACAAACTATGCAAGGAACTATCAGAGTTGTCAGTTATGAGAACTGTCAGAAATGTGTGAATTGTTTGCAATTGAGCATAACTGAAGAAGTTGGTTTGGAAGGAATATTGTTACAAGCTGTCTTCAGAGATGTGCTGCAGGTCAGTGTGGAAGACATGACAGCAATTCATGCGATTACAACGGTGTTTGCTTTAGGCGAAGGTTTTCCAAAAAAATAGTTCATCAAAGCGATAGGGTTCCATCGAGCCCTATTGAGCTGTTACATGAATTTCAGTTTGCTCTCTCTACTGTTACAGATTAGATTTTGTAAATGCTCGAACAACAGGACATTTTCTGCAATTCTTTCTCTGCGATAATAGTTTGTTTGAGCACGGTGTTCCCGTTGTTTGAATCTCCAAAACACCACCTTTTCAATGAACTTACATGTACTTAAATGTTTCTACTTGTAACCTTCACAAACGACACGAGCGTCGCCCAAGGGGCCCTTTGATTTCTTACGGGTTATGTCCCAAAAATGTGATGGTAAGAAGCTTCTCATGGTGTCAGTCATGAAGCTATCATTATTTCGTTCTAAATAGGAAGTGTACTAGACAACATATCAGGGAAAGTATAGAAGGCACAAACGATCATGAGCCACAGACGTCAAAATATTTCCATCTTTCCCTCACCATGGCATATGCCATCATGTAATAATGACATTAACGTACTAGTTATCATGGCAAGCCACATCAAAAAGAGTTTTCCAGCCTTCGGTGAGGAGTATAAACAAGCCAGAAGAGGGAACAAATTTGAAATATGACATCCGTGGCTCAGGAACGTCTATGCTTGCGCCTAAGTTCCCTATTATTCTGAGTCTCTCGTTCTATCCTAAAACTGAAGCCCAATGGAAAGCTCTCTCTGGACATATTTTATAGCAAAATTTGGGCGCTACTTAATTCAGGAGTTTAGTATAAGTGCTATTCCACCCTTGATTCAGTAGCCGACCATCAGTGGCCAGCTTAAAGAGAGAGTGGAAGCTCTATAGGAAAATCATACTGATCAGTCACTTTTCTATTTCAAGACTCTTAATGGCAACAGTGACCAGTTCACAGTTGTGAGTCACAAGCTGCAGAATCCCATTATTACACGGTACATACGAATTAACCCAGTGAGCTACCATGGTTGGATTGCAATGAGAGCCGATTTCTATGGTTGTAAAACAAGTAGGTAACATTATAATTGTCAATAAGAAACGATGGAATATTCAATATTCCATTTTTTCTTATTTCTTCCGCGAGCTTAAAATTCACCATCTTTCTTTATTTATCACCTATAGGGCGCTTCGACATTGCTGATCCTAGCAGTATGCAGGACACGTGTCCCCACGAACTCAGTAAATATGACTTATGCTCGCCACGAGTCTCCCGGTAGCTCAGTGGTTAGAGCGTCCGACCGGTGTACGGAACTGAGGTCATGGGTTCGATCCCCGTCGGAGACTCAGATTTTTTCTTTGTCCCACGCTATCGACATGTTGATTATTCCATCTTTTCTTATTTCTTCTCCGAGCTTAAAATTCACCACCTTTCTTTATTTATCATTATTTTCAATGTACTAATGGTATTATACGGAGTTCACTCTTATTTTATAACATTTCTAACTTGAAATACTTTCGCAATGAGACATTTCTGTGATTTCTCAATTCCATACCTTAAAGAGTTGCAATCAAGATGCTGCATTTTTTTTTCATAATTACCAAACAATATATTCAATTTTTCAATTCATAGGATTTTCCATTCCAAAAGTCGTTTGTAGGACACCACTGGGACTTGAAAGCGGCCAAATTAAAAATGCTTGTATTACAGCCTCCACCGTAAGAAGTACAAGAGATGGACCTGAAAATGCCAGGCTTCATTTTAAAGGTAAGAAGGCCAAGTAGCACTCATGACATACAACAGGTCGTTCGGGAACGTCCGAAGATTGCCAAAACTTTGCCACTACCGCCAATTTCCGAAGATTACAGAAGCTTATCCGAACATTTTGCGAAGAACCTTGCCTGAAGATGTCCGGAACTTCCCTAAAGCTACCCAAACATATCCGAGGATAACCGTAGCTTATCCGAAAATTGGCGAAGATAAGTAAAAATTGGCCTCGTGTGGTTCTGTATCTGCACTCAGGCCTAATCCTAGTACGAATCTCTAGGTTCAATGCTTATTCAAAACCCATTATTTTAGCTACGTTTCAATTTCCTTTCACAAAGGAACACATGATCGTGCAGGAGGCTGGGTACCGCAAGCAAGTGATCACAACCAGTGGCTTCAATTCTACGTTGGAAATGATACACAAGTCACAGGAATTTCTACCCAGGGTCATCACTTTGAACCTCTCTGGGTAAAGAGCTACTCACTAAGATACAGCAACGACAGTTCCAACTTTGAAGAATATCATCCAGGATCACACAAGGTGATTGAATCAGAGCTTCCACTCCTCACAATACGCGCTTAATTTGTTTTTACTTTCTCAGGCCACTTAATGTAGGCATCGGGTTTGGGCCTAATTTGCATAAAATCTGCATAAAAGTCATATCTCTGCAGGAATTTGCCGAAAAACTCTCGAACTTGGCAACTGTGAAAAACCTGATGACCCTAACTCAGTTTTGACTTCAAGTGTCAATCATTTGGGTCACGTGACCAGTAAGGCTTAACAACGGCTCAAACTTTTAGAGCGAAACTGGAAATATTAAATTAAATCGAATGAAATCGTTTCGGATGTCATTCTTTTACATGCTATAAGGGGTCATCATAAATTAGCCTTTTAAACATGTCCACACTAAGTAGGAATCCTACAAATGACAAAAATAGGTCATGTGACTTGATTAATGCTTTAATAATTTTTAATATCAATAAAAGAGACCAACTAACAAGGAGAATTCATTATAAGCTCTTAGGGTGTAAAAGAATGACACCCAAAAAGATTTAATTCTGTTTCATTTTATATTCCCCATTTTACTCTAAAGATTTTAATCGTTCATCGCCCTTCACTGGTCACGTGTCACAATTGTTGAGCATTAAGGCTAAAAACTGAGTTAAGCCCATCAAGTTCTAAATGGGTGCCAAGTTTGCGAACTTTTCAGCAAAGTTATGGTCAGTTGAGTAGATTTTATGCAAATTAGGCTCTAACCATGCATTAAAGTGGTCTGAGATTGCTTGAATAATACTGAAAAGCAAATACTACCTCAGAAAAGTGCATGGCAACAGCTTTTCTTTGAATGGCTTTTCTTTGAAAGTTTTATGGAGAATGGTGTGTCGTTCGGAGTGAGGGTCGATAACTACTGCAAAAGCTCTAATAAGCTTCCCTTTTCTAATAAACACCAGCCCCCTTGCCCATTTGAATATCAGATTTTGTTAGAAGACTTTCCTTTAGGAAGTCCTGGCCACCTTAACCCTAGAATAAGCAAGAATGGAAAATAAATTTGATAATAAGAAGAATGAAAATACGTTTGCTCCTTTTACCTCCGCCTCCCGCGGTGTGAAGCTATTTTTCCTGGTTCCCGCTTGCCTTCCTTTCGAGTTCCTACACTCTCCCCACCCCCCCCCCCCCCGACCCCCGCTGCACAAATAGTGAGAAGCCTAACTTCAATGAACATTTTAAAGGTTCTTTTAATGTCCAATCTATTCTCGAGGAACTTATTTTTACGAAATGTTTTATATTATGATTTTTTTCTTTTACTTTATTCATGTTCTGCATGTAAAGCCCCATGGGACATTTTTTCCGAATTTTGTGCCTAAGAAATATTTTGATATTATTGCTATGACTTTTTAAAAGTCTTTCTTAGGGAATTCAGATGCAAACAGCCTTGTCAGTCATCAGCTGAATCCACCAATAAAAGCACGTTACCTTAGAATTGTTCCAGAGAATTGGAACGGATTGATTGCCTTGAGGGTAGAGTTATATGGCTGCAGAAGTAAGCATTTTGGTATTTTTAGATTATAACAGAAAATAAGGTTCGTGTTTAACAGATTCAGTTACAGGATTGTGAAGCGTCCGTCTACAAATTAATTTTGCCACAATAAACTCTGCGTAGGAGCCAAGAAGAACTGAAAGAGTATCAGTAAACACGCTTTATTTACCTCATCCTGGCAACTCAGACTGTATCAATACTGACAAATTGACATTCTATATGTTATCTTGTGTCGACATACTATATTTTGAGGTCAGCTCTGCCTTCTGTACCTCGTCATACTGAACAAGAGAGGCATGTTAAATAACCCCCATCGCTGTTCGAAAAAGAGAAGGGGCGTAGTATCTAGTGTTCTTGTGTAGCAAAGTCCCTTTCATTTACGGGTTGGTTGACTAGGCTTAATCATGAATAAGGCGAGTTTACCTGCTGACGACATCCTTCAGTTAATGTGTAAAACGCATTTGAACACATAAATACCGAATGTGCGCTTCTTTAAAAATGCGCCACTGTTAGTTATCTGAAAGCCTCGATATGTTCACTGATTCTGTAATTGTTTTACGTAACACATTGACTCTCAGACTGTGACTCTGCTCTGGGAATGGAGGATAACACAATTCCTGACTCTGCTATCAAGGCTACAACAGCTGTAAGTCTGAGCTTTATGTGGACAAGTTATGTTCTACGTTGTAGTTTTGAGGGTTTTAATCTGCAAAACACTTAAATATAAAACCTTTCTTCTCTATATGCACATGTCCGCATTTCATTTCATTACCGGGCAAATAATCTTTTGGTACACTTTATAAAAAACTCACCAATCATTTTTATCAGAACTTCGAAAGACTGAGATCTACCAATTTCCAGCTGAAACTTATTGAGGCTATGTACGTCAGTTGGGAAAAGCCCGACCTGAACAAACAAGTTAATCATATTAATTTTAACACTTGCGCTTTAGTATTTATGTATTCTGATTTCTTCAGTATTATTTTTGTAACCCTAATTCATTGTGCCTGCTTCCTAAGTTGTTATACAGTTTAAACAGCATTCGAATTTTGTTATAACTGACGATGTGAGCCACATCGAAACATGTCTTGAAAATTAATACGTGTTGTCTTGTTTTTTTTTCAAAACTATTGAGATCTATCCTTTGCAAGAGGAAAATGAAAAAAAAAGGTTTTTAATTCTTCTTGACATTAAACTGACCGCTTATTTAGAAATAAGCTTGAGAAGTTATAAATACGAAATTTAGATAATGAACTTTTGAAATGATGACGGAAATGACGACGACGACGACGACGACGATGATGATGATGATGATGATGATGACGATGACGACGATGATTAAACAACCCTTTCACTAGATTCGGCACACAGCCACTTGCGCACACAGTCACCGCTTTCACCACTTGCAACTACTTCTAACATTACTGGTTAGATCCTCTTTCTTATATACTTTTGGAACAATGTTCTGGAACCTTAGCTTCTATAAAACCTATTTTTTGTAACATTACATCGTTGAATCTTATTTTTAAGAAAT